>CM045735.1:28482248-28562248 GCA_024760905.1 Plotosus lineatus
GTAGTCCTCTTACAACAACACGACTCCACCCTGCACCAAATTGTGGACAACCTCCAGCGTATACCTACCAGCATGGTGCAGGTTGGCAGAAGGATGGACGCCATCGCCACCCAACTCACCGCCACGACCCCGCCCACTCACCCTTCACTCTCCGCTTTGGCAGCAGCGCCAGCACCAGCTATACTCCCCGTGCGCCGAGAACCACTTATCCCCACGCCAGCCAGGTATTCGGGCACGAGCAGCTCTCGCGCACAATTTCACCATCAGTGTTCACTCGTCTTCAGCCAGCAGCCGCTCACATACACCACCGATCAAGCTAGGCTTCGTTATGAGCCTACTCACAGAGCAAGCCTCGTCCTGGGCGCTAGCGGTCATCACCCATACCCCAGAATTATGCTCCCACCTCAACCAGTTTGTGCGGGAAATGAAAAAGGTCGATCGTCCGGCAAAAGGAAAGCAGCCAAGCTCTCAGCTCCTTCGAATCAAGCAAGGCTCGCAGTCAGTGGCAGAGTATGCAATCAGATTCCGGATTCTCGCCATAGAAAGCGGCTGGAATGACCCTGGAGCTCCGGAGGGCTTTCCTGTAGGGTCTGAATCAGAGGCTGAAGGACGAGCTCACGGCACGAGATGAGACAGCTACTCTCGAGGATTTGATCACCTTGACTACCAGGCTGGACAACTGGCTGAGAGAGAGGGATAGATCCCGGGAGTTGCGGACCAGTCTCGTCTACCCGTCCTCGAGCGCCTCCGTTGGGCCCAACGAGGCCTCACCTCGAACCTCCTCACCATTCCCACCTCTGACAGAGAACGATTCCCACGAAGCCATGCAGCTGAGCCGTACCAGGCTGACGGCGGAAGAAGGCATCGGCGACTGACGAACGGTGTATGCATCTACTGCGCAAGAAAGGGTCATTACCTCACCCAGTGTCCTGCACGACAGGGTCCGATAGCTAGGAGAGGAGCAGCGACAAGAGAACTCTCCAAGACACCCTTGAAGTGCCTGCAAGATCAAGGTACGCTGCACTCTGCTCAACACACCTATACTGTTGACGTATTCATTGACTCAGCTGCTGACACTAACTTCATCGATTCGGGGATGGTTGAGCTCCACAAACTACCCATATAAGAACTTGAAACCCCTAAGGAGGTAGTTGCCATTGATGGCCAACTCACAACTCGTGTCATGCACAAGACAAGGCCTGTTAGGCTCAGTCTGTCCAGGAATCACCAGGAGTGTTTTGAGCTGTTTGTCCTCTCCGCCCCTCTCTCTCCCCTGGTGCTGGGATGGCCGTGGCTGCAGACTCACAATCCTCACATCGACTGGTGCACCCTCACCATACGCAGCTGGAGTGACTACTGCCTCCAACACTGCTTACTGGCGGCCGCACCCTTCCAAGCTTCACAAAGCCCGGTCGACCTGGAAGATCTGGACTTGGCTAGCGTTCTGAAAGAATACCATGATCTGAAAGAGGTTTTCAGCAAGGACAGGGCTCGCTCACTACCACCTAATTGACCGTACGACTGCGCCATCGACCTACTCCCAGTTTCTACGCTCCCTTCTCAGTGACTGTATAACCTCTCAAAGCCGGAGAAAGACGCCATGGAGGCCTATATAAATGAGTCGCTCACTGCAGGTCTCATCCGGCCCTCATCATCCCTGGTAGGTGCTGGGTTCTTCTTCGTAGAGAAGAAGGACAAAAAACTGAGACGTTGCATCGATTACACGGGCCCGAACAACATCACTACAAAGAACAAGTACCCTCTCCGTCTAATAGATTCGGCCTTCACCTCCTCCACGATACAACCGTCTTTTCTAAGCTGGACCTGAGAAATGCCTACCACTTAGTCCGGATTCGGGAGGGGTACGAGTCGAAGACGGCCTTCAACATGCCCCTGGGTCACTTCAAATATCTGTTTATGCCATTTGGTCTAACCAACGCCCCAGCGGTTTTCCAAGCCCTGGTTAATGAATTGCTCAGAGACATGCTAAACCGCTTCATATTCGTGTACCTGGATAACATCCTGATTTTCTCTAAAGACCATGACGAGCATCTCAGTCACGTAAGAATGGTGTTAAAGAGGCTCCTAGAGAATAGGTTATTCGTCAAAACAGGGAAGTGTGAGTTCCATGTCCCCCTCAGTCTCTTTCCTGGGGTTCATCATGAAGAAGGGGCAGATAAGACCCGACCCGGTGAAGGTCAAGGCGGTGGCGGAGTGGCTGACTCCGGGGACGTGGAAACAGCTGCAGAGGTTCCTGAGGTTCGCGAACTTCTCTCGGCAGTTTGTGCGAGACTACAGCCATCTCATAGCCCCCCTCACACAACTAACATCACCCAAAACACCGTTCCAGTAGTCCCCAAGTGCCCAGGCGACATTTCGACAGACTGAAGGCAAAATTTCTCAATGCACCCGTACTGATCCATCCGAACCCCTCGCTGCAGTTTGTGGTGGAAGTCGACACCTCAGACTCGGGGGGTGGGGGGTCCTCTCCCAACGGTCCTTCCGCAGATCAGAAATTACACCCATGTGCCTTCTTCTCCCGTCGCTTGTCCCCGGTGGAACAAAACGATGATGTTGGGAACCGTGAGCTGCTGGCGGTGGTCTTGGCACTCCAGGAGTGGTGCACTGGCTGGAAGGGGCAGACTACCCCTTCGTGGTCTGCACCGACCACAAAAACTTGTCTTACCTCCGTACGGCTAAGAGGTTGAACTCCGGTCAGGCACGATAGTCACTCTACCTTGGTAGATTCAATTTTACGCGAGTGTACCGACCCGGCTCCCAGAATACTAAACCAGACGCTCTCTCCAGGAAGTTCTCCCCAGGGGAAGACACCACTATGGAGACCATCCTTGCCTCTTGTATACTTGGAGCTGCTCGATGGGAGATCGAACAACTAGTTCAGGACGCCCAGCAGGAGGAACTGGAGCCCGTTAGGTGCCCCCAAGGTCAACTATATGTCCCGCCGGCCAGTACCCCAGTGCTCCAGTGGGCTCACTTATCCAAATTAGCCTGCCACCCCAGAGCCCACCGAACTCTCTTCCTACTCCAACAATGCTTCTGGTGGCTAACGATAGCAGCCAACACCAGAGAGTTTGTAGGAGCATGTGCCACCTGTGCCCGGAGCAAGTCCTCCCATTGTGCACCCACGGGCCTCCTCCAACCCTTACCCATTCCTCATCGTCCCTGGTCACACATTGCGGTGGACTTTGTTACGGGGTTACCTCCGTCCGAGGGCAACACAGTCATCCTGATGGTAGTAGACTGTTTCTCCGAGGCAGTTCACTTCGTTGCCCTACCCAAACTCCCCTCGGCGATAGAAACAGCTGGTCTCCTGGGCCAACACGTTTTTCACCTCCATGAAATCCCCCAGGACCTCGTTTCAGACCGAGTCCCCCAGTTTGCATCTAGAGTTTGGAAGGTGTTCTGCAACACCCTGGGAGTCTTTTGTAGTTTGACCTCCGGCCACCATCCTCAGTCAAACGGGCAGGCAGAGCGAACTAATCAGAGCCTCGGGTCCTCCCTGCGCTGCATCGCCTCCTGGGCCACACACCTCCCATGGATTGAATATGCACACAACTCTCTGGTCTGTGCCGCCACCGAGATGTCCCCCTTTATGGTGATCAACGGGTTCCAGCCTCCTCTGTTTCCCAGCCAGGAGGTCGAAGTGGCAGTTCCATCCGTCCAGGTGCAGTTTTACAGAGCACGCCAGGTCTGGAGAGAAGCACATGCCGCCCTGGAATGGACAGTGGCCCGAAATCGGAGAATCGCCAATTGTTACCGGACCCGGCACCTCCCCACACTGTCGGGCAACAAGTTTGGCTCTCCTTCCAGGACCTGCCCCTGCAAGTCGACTCAAAAAAATTGTCTCCCAGGTACACCAGGCCCTATGTCATAGAAAAAAATCATAAACCCTAGAGCCGTCTGACTCAAGCTCCCATCCTCACTCAAAGTACACCCGGTATTCCATGTATCCTTGATCAAGCCTGTTGTGGAAGGTCCCCTCCACCCCCCTACTGACCCCCCACCCCCCTCCCTCACTGATTGATGGACACCCCGCATACACAGTAAATCGTATCCTCAAAGTACACAGACGGGGTCAAGGTTTCCAGTACCTGGTGGACCGGGAGGGGTATGGCCCCGAAGAACGCTCCTGGATTCCTCGCTCCCTAATCCTGGACCTGGACTTGTTAACAGAGTTCTATCGTCAGTTCCTGGACAAGCCTGGTCGAATGCCAGGTGGCGCTCCTTGGGGGGGGGGGGTGTACTGTTATGATTTGTGCTTGCTGGTGGCGTTAACGCTCTCTCTCTGCATTCACTGTAGATGCTGGCAATGGGCGTGGCTGTTACCTGCAGATGAGGTCCAGAGAGCGCAGCTGTATTCTCTCAGCAATCAGCGAGCTATCAATAGGAGCGGCGCGCTCCCCTCTGGAGTCAGAAGAATGTCCTTCCATGTGATTCCGTTTCCCTGTGATCTCTCTGACTCCAGGTATCCTGTCTTGTGCTTGACCAGTTCCGTTAAAGTATTATTTCCAGTGATTTTGTTTTCCCCTGTGCTAAAATAAAGTTGTCGAATCTTCGTACATGGTCTACTACATCTTTGGGTCTTACTCATATGCTCCCACCATCACAATTTCAACTTTAAGGGAAAATTTACCTGATGATAAAGTTATACATGTGTTCAGTGTAATTTGAAGAGTTTGCAAGGTCTCCTTTTCATTCCGCTTTAATTTTGTCATTTTCTTGAATAAATAAATGAGAAACCTAAATTTTCTCGTTTTGGTTAGGAACATCTGGAAGAGGGTAAAATATTTAATTGTTCAAATACAGAAGGTTCTTGTTATTTGCAGGGGTTGTGTTCCGCCCCTACCCGTGGATCCTGAAAATCCACGAATTATTGATGTGGTTTTAAAACCCTATGCATGATATGCTAAAATATGCTTCTGAAACAAATTATATAGACAGTTTTACTCATTAATACAGTAATAATGTAGTAAAATGTACTAATAATTAAGTAAAACTTTTTACTTTTGTACTGTGATAATATTTAATAAATAAAGCACTGAGGCTCCTTACCAGAAGCTAGAGAAGATGCAGGGTGTTTGAGTGGCATAATAGGGATAAAATAATAATTAAAAACACACTAATAAAATTTACTTCGCAATTCAGGCAATCATGTTGATAATTATGCGCAAAGGGAAAAAAGAGGTGTACACATCATCTGCAACCAATAAGCAGGAAGGAGAAACAAAAGGACTCAGCCGTGGGTTAAATTTGAATCACGTGTAAGTAATTTCCGGGGCTACCGCTAATCCACAAGTATGCGGGACCACGACCAATGAACCACAAATGGGCGGGGGCCAACTGTATGTTTAAAAAATCAGCTCCTTTTATAAGCCTTTTTTTTTTCAAGATGACTCTACAAGCTCAGAGTGGCATGGTAGCGGAGTGGTTAGGATATCCACCTTATAGCAACAAGGTCCTGGGTTTTATTTCTGGGATGTGAAGTTTATATGTTCTTCGTGTATTTGTATTTATATTGGTCCAGGAATCAACTTGTGACATTCGTTGCCTTCAGTCAGAGTCAACTGAGATAGGCTCCAGTTCCATTACAACCCTAGTGAGATTAATCTGCTTGGCAAATGAATGCTTAATCCGGGGTTAGGTTGCTGGGACAGCTCTTCTGTTTCAGTGATATCAGGTAAAGATGGTTCAGCACCTGACTTACCGCTGTAGGTTGTCCTACAACACGACTTCCAATAAGACCAGACTGTGAGTGGCACTCAGTCATTTTCCCTTCTTCATCTCCATATACACCAGTGCTTCTCAATTATTTTCTGTTACGCCCCCCCTAGCAAGAAGAAAACAATTCGCGCCCCCCCACCACCCACTTTCCCCCGCAACTATAAATTATAACTTTTTTCTATAATATAGTTACAGGTATATCTCTTCATTATATCGTATCCTTGTTAACATAAATAAAACAAAAAGAAAGAGATATAGTTCAACTTACAAGAATAACTTTTTTAACATTTTTATTAGTCTGTAAAAGAAAGTGCATCAATTTGCCTTAAATTTAAAAATAATAATATCCTTGTTACATTTTTGACAAACTTACCACACCATTTGCTGCTGAAAATAAAATCAATAAATAATTAATTCAAATTGACTTCAGAAACATTAACTCAGGAGCACAATATATAAACACTTTAACCTACAAAACAAGAACAAATAGAACAATTTGTGCTGATTTTTTTTTTTCTCAAAATGAGGAAGCCAAGATTAATGGCTACAATGAGCACGTTTTGCAGCGCGCAGCTTCTCAAAGCGAGGTTTGAAGCATGACACTGCAACTCTCAGCTCCTGCTCAATGTTTAGCTGGGACCTGTACTTGCTGCGCACAATGGGCAATGAGGGCGCCACTGCCACTACTGGAGTGGATGTGCAATTACACTTTCTTGTAGTACGGCGGAAAAAAAGCATGTTCTCCTGGGTCACACGCGCCCCCCTCAGCATCCCATCGCGCCCCCCCAGGGGGGCGCGCCCCACTATTTGAGAAGCACTGATATACACAAAGGGGCAGTGGTGGCTTGGTGGTAAAGGGCACTGGACTGCTGATCCTAAGCCTGGGGGTTTGAGTCCCACTCTCCACAAGGTTGTAACTGTCCCCCCAGTGCAGCTAACTGGGTTATCAAAGGCCGGCCATGTCTCTCACTGTTTATGGTGTGAAACATGTAAAACAACCATTGCTGACTTACGTAAAAGAGTAGGCTGCATAGCCGGCAATGTGTTTCTGCCCCTTGCTAAAGGGTTGTGTCAGGAAGGGCAGCCGATATAAAAACCTATGCCAAATCAAACATGCGAATCAGATGATTCGCTGTGACGACCCCTGGAAAAGGAAAAAAGGAAAAAAAGAAGAAGAAAAGGTGGCTGAGTTAGCATTCAAAGCAGTGAGGTCCAGACATCCCTCTCCCTACCAGCTTTCCCAGCTCTTCCGGGGGGCGACAGAGGCATTTCCAGACTAGCCGAGAGACAATCCCTCCAGCATGTTCTGAAATGTCCTGAACAAAAATAATAGAAAAATGAGAGTGGGCGGGAAAGATCATTTGCCTTTGTTGAACTGACAATGGTCAAATTTTACCAAATGTGGTCTTTTTGAATATAGTCTCCCCTGCAGTCTACACATTTCTTTTATCGGAGGTGTAGCCTTTGGATTAATTTGGCATCTTGCCCATTTCATTGCTCTGGCATTACTCCTTCTTAATTAGCCTACGAACTTTTAAGCCAACCCTCGTATTGACAAACAAATTTATAGATCATGTATAGAAATGTATTGGCTGAACACTAACAAATATGTTAAATACACTTTCTGTAAGTCTTATTTTAGCATTCTCACATGATTGGGATTTTATCATATATACTAAGACTCAAAGTTTGAATGGCTCTTTGTATCAGACAGGTTTGTAACTAAGGGACAGTGCTGGCCTGGTGGAAAGGTGCTGGATTACCAATCCCAAGGTCAGGGGTTCAACCTCCACTGTCAACGGTTGTCACTGCTGTCCGCCCAGTGCAGCTAACTAAAAGGCCGGCCATATCTCACTGTCTATGGTGTCTTCTTCTTTTCCTTTCGGTTGTTCCCTTCAGGGGCCGCCACAGCAAATCATCTGCCTCCATCTCATCTTATCCTCTGCATCTTCTTACACCAACTACCTTCATGTCCTCCTTCACCATATTCATAAATCTCCTCTTTGGCCTCCCTCTAGGCCTTCTGCCTGGTACTTTCAACCTCAGCATCCTACTACCAATATACAGTATTCACTATCCCTCCTCTGTACATATCCAAATCATCTCAATCTAGCCTCTCTAACTTTGTCTCCAAAACCTCTTACATGTGCTGTCCCTCTGATGTACTCATTCCTGATCCTATCCATCCTCCTTACGCCCAAATAGAACCTCAACATTTTCATCTCTGCTACCTCCAGCTTTGTTGTGGTGCCAGTGGTGTAGTGTCCTGTACTCATGATCGGGAGGTTGTGTGTTCAAATCCCAGTTAGACCCCTACTGTGCTAAGACCCCTGGGCAAGGTCTTAAACACAAGTGTGCCTCTGTTCACTGAGCAGTATAAATGGGTACCAGTAAAAATATATTGGGAGGGTAACCTGTGATGGGCTAGAGTCCCCTTCAGGAGGAGTTGTACTCCTAGGTGCTTCATGCTACAGAAACCGGGGATAAGCACCGGCCTGATGAGCCACTATGGCTCGGGAGTAAAAAGCCCAACAGACTTTACCTTACCTCCAGTTTTGCCTCCTGTCTTTTCCTTCGCGTCACTGTTTCTAAACTATACAACATTGCTGGCCTCATCACTGTTTTGTACATTTTTCCTTTCATGCTGTTACCTTCCTATCACACATCACACCGGACACTTCTCTTCAACCATTCTGACCTGTCTGCACACACTTCTTCACTTCTTTTCCACACTCCCCATTGCTCTGGATTGTTGAGCCTAAGTACTTAAATTCCTCCACCTTCTTTATTTCTGTTCCCTTGAACCTCACCGTTCCTCTTGGGTCCTTGTCATTCACAAACATGTATTCTATCTTACTGAGGCTAACATTCATTCCTCTCCTTTCCAGGGCATACCTCCACCTCTCTAGATTTTCCCACACTTGTTCTCTGCTCTCAATACAGATTACAATGTCATCTGCAAACATCATAGTCCATGGAGAGTCTTGTCCAACCTTGTCTGCCAGCCTGTTCATTACCATAGCAAATACGAAGGAGCTGACCCTTGATGCAGTCCCACCTCCTTAGCCCTTAGTCTAGCTTCCACTATTCCTTCCCATAACTTAATCTTGAACTCTTCTGTCACACCGACAGCACACCTCACCACTGTCTTACATCACTCACACATGTCCTCCACCACTCTAACATACTTCTCTGCCACTCCAGACTTCCTCATGCATTACCACAATTCCTCTCTTGGCCTCCTATCATATTCTTTCTCCAGATCTAGAAAGGCACAATGCAGCTCCCTCTGACCTTCTCTGTACTTCTCTATTAACATCCTCAAAGCAAACACCGCATCTGTGGTGCTCTTTCTTGGTATGAAACCAAACTGTTGGTCACAAATGCTCTTAGTCTCTGCCCTTAGTCTAGTTTCCACTATTCTTTCCCATAACTTCATCATATGGCTCATCAACTTTATCCCTCTGTAGTTACCACAACTCTGTACATCTCCCTTGTTCTTAAAAATGGGCACCAGCACACTTCTCCTCCACTCCTCCGGCATCTGCTCACTCTTTAGGACCTTGTCGAATGTTCTTGTCAGAAAATCTACTGCTACCTCTCCTAGACACTTCTATACCACCACAGATATGTAATCAGGACCAACTGCTTTTCCACTCTTCAACCTCTTCAGTGCACTCCTCACTTCACCCTTACTAATCTTTGCTACTTCCTGGTCCTCAAAGATCACTTCTTCTACTCTTTGTTCTCTCTCATTTTCGTGATTCATCAGCTCTTCAAAGTACTTTTTCCATCTTCCCAGCACACTTCCCAATACATTACCCTCTCTGCCCTTTATCACTCTAATTTGCTGCACGTCCTTCCCATCTCTATTGCTCTGCAGTGCAAACTTATATAAATTATTTTCTCCCTCCTTACCGTCCAATCTAGCATACAAGTCATCATACGCCCTCTGTTTGGGCTTTGACACCGCTAACTTAGCCTTACGCCGTGTCTCCCTGTATCTCACTGTCTATGGTGTGAGGCATGTAAAAGAACCGTTGCTGACTCGACAAGAGTAGGTTGCACAGCCATCAGCATGTTTCTGCCCTGTGATGGCCTGGTGAGCTGTCTAGGGTGTACTCTGCCCTTGCCCAGAGTCGGCTGAGATGGGCACCAGCCTCCCCGTGACCCTAATTAGGATTAAGCGGTTCAGAAAATGAATGAATTTTGTAAGTAATTGAATCACTAATGTTTTTTAATTTGTGCTTCAAATGTGATTTAAAGTGTTTATGATAAAATCCTGATAGAATTTTTGCAAATAATCTTTTCCCATACGTATTTATAGATAACAACTCTAGTACTGTATAATAAAATTATAAGAAACAAGATGCAAAATGCCCCCCAACAATAAAATTGTGTATTGATTGGTTTGTGTCAGTGCCGTTCATCGAACTCGCTGTTTGATTGGTTGGTTTAATACTGATACAGGAAGGCGACACCGTGTCATTAGAGAAAGTCGCGGAAATTTCAACGTTTGTTTTTGCTTCTAGGAAGATATTCTTTTGGGTAAGACTGGTGAGTTTTTCTTATAACATCGCGAATAAGCGGTATTTAACACACTTTAGACCGACTCAAAACTGTATTTTTTATTTAGTTCATCGCCGTTGCTTGTTAGCCTGCTAACCGAATAAGCTCAAAAGATTAAAAGATTAACAAGCAACGGTTTCAAACATAAAATATAACCTGTATTTTTTTGTAATTGTTATTTAAGCAAAAAAATAAACAAAATAAGAGACAGCCGGGTAGTCGGATACTCCTTCCGTGTTCTAAAACGGTATTTGTTGTCTCGCTAGCTCACGTTATTAGCAAGTAGCTATCAGACTGAATTCCAAATCACACCGTACTTTCTGTATCGGTTCACTACCGTGGGTGTGAAGTCTGGACTTGGACCGTGTATTCAGTGCAGAGTTGTTTGGGATGCTGTCATTGCTGTTCAGTTGATTTGAAGCTTTGTATCAACTATATGACCGCAACAAACACCACATTCTTGAAGTATTTATTCGACAAAGCAATGAAAATATAATGATAATGGTCAAAGACTGATGATTATAGCTTCCTTTTTCCGGTGTAATAATCAACATCCGGTTTTGCGTGAGATTAGGTCCGAGGTTAGTGACGTCTGGCACACTGCTGTTTACCCACAAATATAACGTTCTGTGGTCAGTTTATTTCAGATAAATTACAATTTATAATCTCACCGTGCTGATTTTTCAGCGATTTCAAAATCTATATTGTCATAAAAATGAAACCTATAAATCTTCAATGTCCATCCCAAATCAACCAGTTTTTATTGACATATCATCCGAGCATCCTAAAAATAATCCCCAACAGTCTTATCATTATAAAATTATGTTCTTACTGTAATAAATCTATCTACCAAAAAGGTATCACAAATGTGCATATTTTAAGTATCTTCATGCAATCCAGTTAAATGTTATTGAAATAGTCGTTGATTAAATTGGTTAAGCTTATATATATAATGGAGTGATTAGCTGTACGGCACCTGTACGAGATTTTGTACATGCATGAGCTGATGTTGGTCTCGTGGTCAAAATGGTGATGGAAGAACATGCGTTACATGTCGTGGATAAATTTTCATCATTAGAAGAGCTTGAAAAACGCATTCAGTTGTTCCAACAGCATCACTACTTTTAATTGTATAAAAGAAGGACACGTACAATCGAAAATGCTATCAAAAGGATTGCTGGAATAGCAAAAAATAAATCTCGCATGATGCCGTATGCGTAGCCACAGCCTATCCAGGGATCCCTCGCTACTTCGCGTTTCAATTCATGTGGCTTCAGTGCATTGTTGTTTTTTTTTAAATGCTCATCGATTTAGAAGAATAGGAGAAAAGGTTAAGGAAAATGCCGTAAAACAAGGCCAATTATGCAAAAACCAAAACCAACCCAAAACCTCCCATCAAAACTACTTACATTTTTATGTGAGGTTTGCATCTGTGTGTGTGTGTGTGCGCATGTCTGTATGTGTGTGTATTTATATTTTATTTACATCTTATGCATTACTTTTAAATATTTAATTGTTATTATAAGAATTTCAATTGCTCATTTAAAAAAAATCATATTGTTGAATTATTTTTCAAGAAGAAAATAAATTTTAGCTCATCTTTTAAGTGTTATTTGATGGATGAAATTATGTAAATTTCATTATTTGTTTTTAATTATCCTTTGTACAGACTTTTACCCCAGAAATGTAATACCCCCATTTCACTGGAGCGCGGCAGACTCGCGGAAGCAAAACTGTAGTCATGCTCCAATGTTCCTCAGTCATTCCGTCATCTTCCATGTCCTTCCGTACCATTCCGAAGGTGTTCCTCCTCTTCTGTCAGGCCAAAATCTTCCGCGAACATACTTTTGAACATGTTCAAAAGCATGTTCTCAGAAAAATTTTCCAAGAGTTTTCCCTTTGGTTTTGTGATCTTTCCTTTTATACCCCAAGTGTTCCTTAACTTATCCGCAAGTCTTCCCTCCACTTCCATATGGTCAAAAGAAGTGAAGAGAGCTGCTCTACACAGCATCAGACCGAGCGCTTTGTCCCCTCACTTTGGTTGTGCGTGCAGCACGCTCTCTACTCCATCCACGCACTCGTGATCATCGGCATGAGGAGGATGATCATGCAGACCCGATCGAAATCCATATATGGTACACTGTGAGTATTTCACCTTCTTCTGATTGTGGTTTGCTTGAGACTTCGATCAGGTCTGCATGATCATCCTCCTCATGCCGATGATTATGTGCGCGCGGACGGAGTAGAGAGCGCGCAGCATGTGTTGCCTTATAATAAATGATCAAATACAAAGCAGGGTTCAGAGACCAACAAGTCTTAAACACATGCTCACGTGCATGCTGTAATCCAGCCCAGACTCGATCAGAGGTATTGGGGAGTCGGAATAAAGCCCGGATGATGCTCTGAAACACACCACACACTGAATAGATTAACCAACCTGAAGAGAGAAGAACAGAAATCTTCAGCACATCTCAAGCTAATACCTTGAAATTAAGCTTTAGGGCTTTTTTAATTTATTTATTTATTTTACCTGGCCATCAAATAGACTAAGCTATTCCATATTGCACAGCATATTCGCATGCATAGACTCGCATGCTGCAGTGTTTGGTACGTGACAGGAAGCGCGTTCCAAGTTTTGACAATCAGCTGGTTGCCAGTCTGCTTGGCTTCATACAAGTCTTTCCAAATCTTCATTTCGTGATTGTAGCCTACGCCTCATCTTTTTTTTTTCCCTTATCGCCATCTTCTTGGTTGAAAGAGTTCTCTCTATACAAATGAGCTGATCAAAAACGAGGGAAATTTACCTCTTGACCCAAAAACAACTCGTACAGGCTGTTGCATATAATCCAATAAAATTAGAGTTTTCAAGGTATCACACCCTCCCGCACACTGCAGTACAGAAAGGATTGGCTCTCCACTGCACGCCACAGCGACAATTGGAGTGGAAAATAGATGTATAGATTAAAATGCGTGAGAATTATTTATCTGGTTTCTGGCTATTTAGGTATTCTGTTAAGAAAGGCCACCTGATTTATCTGAGAGCCAGATGCAGTCATCAAAAGAGCCACGTCACTTTTAATCACTGTGGTTTGGACTTGTTTGCATGGTTTTTAGTCTGGAAGGATTTATTGAGTTGCAAATAAAAGGTGCATATAGACATTATTGATATTAAACATATTAACATATGTTAAATTTTAAATTTGTCATTATAAGCATATTGTAAAATATAAACATGTAGGAACTTTAATAAATATCTTGTAAATTACAAACATATAGTACATTCTAAACATCTTGTAAAATAATAAACATATTGCTTTTACAAATATCTTGTAAACTATAAACATATAGTAACATTTGTTGTAAATTATAAACTTATTGTAAATTACAAACATATACACTCATGCCTCGGTTTAACAGACTAATAGGGGGGGACATTGGTCAGAAGTACCCGATTGTCCGAAGTTTCCGATTCCATGTATTTCAACGATGACGTCACGAAAAACTTTTACTTATGCACACTAAGTAATCTGCAAATGTAAGTACAGTGATACCTCTGCTCACGAACATAATTGGTTCCCAGAAAGTGTGTGTGAGGCGAAAAGTTCGTCTTCCGAACATTTCTTTCCCATAAGAAACCATTAAAATGAGAATAATCCGTTCCCAGGTCCCCATAAAACATAATTTTCTACTAAATAAGCCTTAAAACTACACAAAAATATACCTTATTTTATGTATAATAAATGTCGATTGTATTGTAATTAATGAAATAAACTGTACTGTATAATAAAGTCGTTTTATTTACCTTTGTGATGGTAGTTGATGGCTTCATGATATGGAGTGGGAGGAGGAGGGAGGGAGGGACTTACTGTTTGGAAGGAGAGTTTGGAAACGCCTACTGTTTGGAAACACGCATAGCCACACACGCACCCTTAATAGCTTCCTTGTTCTTAAGGATGGTGGTAGACTTAGCGTACTGGTACTGGGACGCTAAGTCACACAAACGCACACCTCGTTCGTGTTTTTCAATGATCTCCGCCTGTGGTGGGGTCTTTTTCGGTCCCATAATAGCAAAAGTACACTCAATATGGTCCAAAATGTCTAGCAAACACAAACCACTTCCGCATTCAAAGACAGGGGTGTGACGAACTGTGACGCCGTGAGCGTGCGTCAGCTTCTCGTGGCCGCCACCGTGGCGCTGTTCGACCGCGTGGTTTGATTCGTCCGCCGAAAACTACTTCGTCAGCAGAGACAATATGCTCGCAAATTTAATGTTCTTGAGGCGAAAAGTTCGTGAGCTTAAGCGTTCATCAGCGGAGGTTTTACTGTACTGTACCTATACTGTGTAAATGTACACCATAAGATCAGGGGTCGGGAACCTTTTTGATTAAGAGAGCCAAAAAAAAAGACATTTTAAAATCTAATCCTCTGAAAGCCATATACTGTATATACATATATAGTAGGCCTTTGACAGTCGCGGGGTTCGGTTCTGGGGCCTCCCGCGAATCGAGATAATCCGCGAGTTTTGTACCCGGAAGTAAAACCCCATGTATCACGTCACATGCACGAATGAGCAGCGGAAGTAAAATACTATGTATCTATTACATGCGCTAAAATATGCTTCTTAAACACATTCTATAGACAGCCTTACTCATTAATTCAGTATTAATGTAGTAATTATTAAGAAAAACCTTTAAATTTTTACTGTTATATTTATTGATGATAAAATATAAACATTATACGGACAAAGACAAAGTGCGATTCAAAAAACCCCTATGATACATGACATCTGAGACAGAGCACAGGAAGCAGTCTCCCTTGCCCGGACGCGGGTCACCGGGGTTCCCTCCTGGAGCCAGGCCCGGGGGAGGAGCTCGAAGGCGAGCACCTGGTGGTCGGGCTTCTGCCCATGGAGCCTGGCCAGGCTTAGCCCGAAAAAGAGACATGGGTCCGCCCTCTAATGGACCCACCACCCGTGGGAGGAGTTTTAGGGGTCGGGTGTAATGTGAGTTGGGTGGCAGCCGAAGGCATGGGTTCTGTTGGACCAATCCTCGGCTACTTACTCTGACCCTCGGGACATGGAAAGTCACCTCTCTGGTGGGGAAGGAGCCTGATCTGGTGCGCGAGGTGGAGAGATAGCTACTAGATATAGTCGGGCACACCTCAACGCATAGCTTGGGCTCTGGAACCATCCATCTCGAGAGAGAATGGACCTTATTCTATTCTGGAGTTGCTCATGGGGAGAGGCGGCGAGCCAATGTGGGTATTCTTGTTGCCCCTCGTCTTGGTGCCCAAATGTTGGGGTTCTCCCCAGTTGGAGAAAGGGTAGCTTCTCTCTGTCTTCGGGTGGGGGGACAGGTCCTGACTGTTATTTGTGCTTATGCACCAAATGACAGTTCAGAGTACCCACCCTTTTTGGAGTCTTTGGGGGCGGGTGTTGGAGAACGCTCCCTCGGGAGACTCACTCATTGTCTTGGGAGACTTCAACGCCCATGTGGGCAACGATGGTGTGATCTGGAAGGGTGTGATCGGTAGGTACGGCCTCTCCAGTCTGAACCCGAATGGTGTTTCGTTGTTAGACTTCTGTGCTTGTCACAGTTTGTCTATCACGAACACCATGTTCAAACATAAGTGTGCCCATAAGTGCACTTGTCACCAGGACACCCTAGGTCGCAGTTCGATGATTGACTTTGTAGTCGTGTCATCGGACTTGCGACCATATGTTCTGGACACTCGGGTGAAGAGAGGAGCTGAGCTGTCTACCGATCACTACCTGGTGGTGAGTTGGCTTCGGCGGTGGGGGAGGCTGCCTTCCAGACCTGGCAGGACCAAGCGTGTAATCAGGGTCTGCTGGGAACTTTTGGCGGAGTCCCCTGTCCCAGAGGCCTTTAACGCCCACCTCCGGCAGAGCTACAACCACGTCCCGGAGGAGGTGGGGGATATGGAATCCGAATGGGCCATGTTTCGTGCCTCCATTGCTGAGGTGGCAGCCCATAGCTGTGGCCGTAAGGTCATTGGTGCTTGTCGTGGTGGTAATCCCCGAACCCGGAGGTAGACACCTGCGGTGAAGGAGGCCGTCCAGCTGAAGAAGGAGGCCTATCGGGTTTTATTAGCCTGTGGGACTCCCGAGGCAGCAAACGGGTACCGGCAGGCCCAACGTGCTGCAGCCAAGGCTGTTGCAGATGCAAAATCTCGGGCGTGGGAGGAGTTTGGTGAGGGCCTGAAGAGTGATTATCGGTTGGCCTCAAAAAGGTTCTGGACCGCCATTCGACGACTTAGGAGGGGGAAGCAGTTCTCCACAAACACTGTTTATATTGGAGGTGGGGAGCTGCTTACCTCGACTGGGGATGTCGTCGAGAGGTGGAGGGAATACTTTGAAGACCTCTTCAATCCCACCAACATGCCCTCCGTGGAAGAGGAAGACCCTGGGGGTTTGGGTGGGGGTTCGCCCATCACTGGAGTGGAGGTCACTGTGGTTGTCAAAAAGCTCCTCGGTGGTCGAACTCCGGGGTTGGACGAGATCCGCCCGGAATATCTCAGGGTTCTGGATGCTGTAGGACTGTCTTGGTTGACACGTTTCTGCAACATCGCATGGTCATCAGGGGCTGTACCTCTGGGGTGGTGGACCCGATTTTTAAGAAGGGGGACCGGAGGGTGTGTTCCAATTATCGGGGAATTACACTCCTCAGCCTACCTCGGAAAGTCTATGCAGGGGTACTAGAGAGGAGGATCCGACCAATAGTCGAACCTTGGATTCAGGAGGAACAATGTAGTTTTCGTCCTGGCCATAGCACTCTTGACCAACTCTATACGCTCCACAGGATTCTGGAGGGGGCATGGGAGTTTGCCCAATCCGTCCACATGTGCTTTGTGGATTTCGAGAAGGCTTTCGACCGTGTCCCTCGAACGATCTTGTGGGGCGTGCTCCGAGAGTATGGCGTTCCGGATCCGTTGCTACGAGCCATTCAGTCGCTGTATCATGGGAGCCAGAGTTTGGTCCGTATTGGCAACAACAGGTCGAATTCGTTTCCGGTGGGAGTTGGAGTCCGCCAAGGCTGTTCTTTGTCACCGATTCTGTTCATAATTTTTATGGACGAATTTCTAGGCGCAGTCGAGGCGTTGAGGGGTTCTGGTTTGGTGGCCATCGGCTCTCGTCTCTGCTTTTTGTGGATGATGTTGTCCTTTTGGCTTCATCAAGACCTCCAGCTCTCATTGGAGCGATTCGCAGCCGAGTGCAAAGCAATTAATAGTTAAATTAATTAAGTAATAGTTAAAGATCTAAATTTTATTTATCTTTGTTGTATAATCTGATCAGGATTTTAGTACAAAAAGTACGATTTTAATGACTAAAATTGTGTTGTACTATATAGTAATAAAAAAAATCCTGTTATTAACAACAAAATAGAGTCCTAAAATGTGATGTTATGTTGCCATGATAGTAAAGTTGTACTGTATACAAATTTTTAGAATTTAAGTTTGAGGTGGTTTTTTTTGTTTGTTATTCTTTATATACAATTAATGTCTACATAATTATATAGAACATAAAGCTGCATGTTTATGATTTTTCAAATCGATATAGAGCAATGTAATTAAAGTTGAATTAACTGCGTTAATGTTGCATCATCCATTACTTCTCGGATATTACGATGAAATTTATCATTTAGGATGCAATGCCAGCTTCAGATCCAGTCATTCATGGTTATCATGTTTGTTATATATTGACAAACATTCGTAAATATACACTGCAATTTTAGGTCAAGAGTTCAGGGCATGCCAAACTCCCACCATTTTCAGACTTTGAACGCTTGATATACTGCACCAGAAGTAAATGTTCTGGCATTGGCCATATTTACCTAAAGGTTATTTCTAAATTCAGTCAAAGATGTATTTACTGACTTCTGAATTAAATTCACATCCCTTCACTTTATAAGTCATCCAACCTTCATGATTCCTAAGTCATATATGCTGACCCAGTACTGTACCAATTTTTAAAATCTAGAGCCAACAAGTTTAAACATCAGTTTAAGTCTCAGCTTGCCAAAATTAGACTGTATTTATTTCAGAAGAATATTGGCTGCAGACCAGGGTTGTCAGTTCTAAACAGACCACTGAATATGTTGATTTTTAATCATGCCTGAAGTATCTTTCTTTTCTGGAAAGCATAAGCTATCGATCACTTCAAAAACCACTTCAGATCTGATCAAGTACAGTACAATGTTTTTCTGTCTTCATGAGTTACATGTTACAGAAGTGTATTGCTGCCACACCAAGAAAAAAGATCACACTCATATTATGTGTGTTTATCTCGTCATTCATTCATTTTCTGAACCTCTTAAACTGAATTAGGGTTGTTGGTAGGCTGGCACCAATCTCAGCCAAATCTGGCCAAGGGCAGAGCACACCCTGGACAGCTCATCAGGCCATCGCAGGACAGAAACATGCTGACGACTATGCAGCTGCTCTTGATGAAAGAGAACAATGGTTCTTTTACATGGCTCACACCTTAGACAGTGAGAGACATGGCCGGCCTTTGGTAACCCAGTTCACTGCATTGGGGGGCAGCAGTGATAACCGTTGACCATGGGGTTTGAACTCCTGACCTTTGGCATTGTTAATCCAGCACTTTACCACTGGGCCACCACTGCCCATTGTCTTGTAATAAAGTACAATTTATCATATAAAAATATGAGAAGTTCTGCTTATAACATAAAACTTAGATTTGTTTTTTCAAGACAATTTTTTATCTGGACACTCAACATCAACAATTGCTCCATGGTATCTTTTGTTCAAATATAAATTTATAAGAAAACTAGTGCAGAATATACATGTACTAAACCTGCAGAAGCTAAGGCAGGTATGTCCTGACAAGGTCACCAGTCTATTTCGGGCCAAACACAGAGGACTTTCTCATTCTCATTTGCACAATTAGATTTTTTTGTGTTTTAGGTCTGTATAAGTTATATTTACAGTATGTTATTACCTATTAGAAATGTGGCAGTTAATGAATAAAATGGTGAAAACCGCATGAAAATTTGATGCTTTGATCCAAAATATTGCAACAGGTGGATGGTGTAAAGTAGATCTTTTATATTAGCAAAATGCTAAACTGATTTTTTTATTTATATTTAGCATACAATAAAAATGATGGGTTTTGGAAATGGTTTTAAACAATTTAAAAATATTTTTACCAGAGAAAAATATACACTTCTTCTTCTTCTATGTATTTTTATATAAAAAGCATTTAAAATCTTTCTTTATCTCTGATCGTATAAAAATGTTTAAGAGTAATTACTTTTTTCTGATTATTTTTGAAGTAACTAAATTTGAAATGGTACTTTATCTGGCCAATTAAAAAAACCTTTGTTTGATTTTAAAAAGTAAATTATTCAGGGGTTAGGAAGATCATGCACCATATGCTGAAAATGTCCCGTTAAACATACGAACCTCTGCACCTTAAAAATGATCAGGGTGCATTAGCTTTTTAATGTATTTACTAGCTGTCAAAAACACCTATGGTATGTTAATGTCAATAAATGTCACACAGTTTATTTAAACAAAACACCTGCTCCCTACTGGCGAAGTGAAGTGTCAATGAATAGCAAAAACCCAAAATCAACTGTGTGGAGAACGCTTACAGTAAATGCTATTTGGATAACGGAAGGCTTTCATTCGATAACTGATCGTTTCGCAGATCAGTTGGCTACAGGCCATTCACTTCCTGTTTATCGCCATTTTAAGGATGTTTAGATTCTGACAGCTACTATGCCGCTAAAGAAACGACTTCGACCCTAAAAGGAACAAAAGATGCTTTTCAGTGTTCTATTTGAGTGAATAGAAAATAAAAGCAGGTGATTTTAAATAAAGTTTTTGAAAATAATTTATACTACAGACTATGTTATGATTATTGATAGATTAACACTCATGAATATGCTCAATTACTGTTCTGATATGGCCCATTGATAGCAAAAATGGCCCATTATTGTCTGATGTATTAGTGACATTGTGCCATTTGGTCATTTTGCTTTCCTACCCCATCAATATACTAGTGCCAAAAGAAAAAAATATTGTGTAGTGTCTGTAGCCCTACACATGTAGGCTATTCCATGTAGTTTATACACCTTGTGGTATCCGTATAATATACCAAAGATAAGATACAGCTTTATTAATTGATGGTCAGTCAAACTTTAAATAATCAGAGTACAGATTAGTGAAAATTGTATTTGTAGTTTCCGTAACATTTGCAATATCCATTGTCCCTAACAATACAGATTATTTTCTTGAAATTATTAGATTAATTAAACTGTTCTCCATAACTGTAAAAGCTTCATTTGAGGCAGTTACTTTAAAAAAAAATTACTTTAATTGATAAAGCACATAATTGTAAGTACTGTATATCTTTTCCCCATATAAAAGCCTTTTACTTCCGGGTAACCAGTCCGCGAGTATTCGGGGGCGTGAGCGCTGAACTGTGAATGGTCCAGGGCCTACTGTATATGGTATTAAAACCCAAAAAGAATTGTTTTTAGCCACAGAATACATAAGAACAAGGAAATTCAAATATTTTTCACAGTTTTTATTCTTATTACTAGCTATTAAATGCATACAGTAGTTGGAGATTGCATTGATGTTGCTGCTGTTAAATATGTAGAATAAAAAATGTCAAGTTATTTCTACAGTAATCAGGACTCACAAACTCTTGCTTATTTTCAGATTACTACCAATCAGCCATAACATAAAAAATGATGGATGAAGTGAGCAACATTTGATGATTTCGTTACAGTGGCACCTGCACAGAATTGGGATTGAATAAAAGCAGAAACTGAAAAATCAGTTCTCGAACTTCATGTGTTTGAAAGAGGAAAATGATTAAATTGAAGCATCTTGGTGAGTTTAACAAGGGTCCACATTGTCATGGCTAAATGACTGGATCTGTTCATCTCCAAAACAGCGGGTGTTGTGGATGGTTCCTGGTGTACAGCTGTATCTACCAAAGGCCTTTTAGGAAGTACAGTCAGTGAAGTGGTAAGCGTGTCATGGTGCCCAGGGCTGACTCATGCATATGGGCATGAAAGCTCAGACATTTGTTATATGGGGCCACCTCACCACAGACCAGTTAGGTGGTGTTAATGTTATGGCTGATTGGTCTATATTTTAAATAATATACTACACCATGATCTTGTCTCAGTGTTGTAGAATTTGTCATGGACACCTCTTTCACTCTCCTCATGTCCCCAGCCTTTAGTGATGACGACTCTGGATGACAAGCTCCTGGGGGAGAAGTTGCAGTACTACTACAGCAGCAGTGAGGATGAAGAAAGTGATCATGAAGAAGAAGAAAGCCAGTCGAAAACCATCAGGGATCAAGAAGTGCTGCAGACTGAGATAGACTATAGTCCTGATGGCAGTGCTGTGAATACAGGTGTGTATTTTACTTCTTCAACCTGTTCAATCAGTCTAATCTGATCAAAAAATGGCTTTTTCACATTCAGGTATGTTAAATTGTAATCAAGCAGTAAGCAAGTGTCTCACTGAAACCATTTGCTTACTGCTGTATGTGAATGTTGGTGACCCCTGCACCGGGCGCAATGAGAATAGCCATCTTTTATTTTTACTGAAATTGTGCACGTTCTTCTGTGTCCCTTCCCCCCATTTTCTCCCTAATTTAGTTGTATCTAATTCTCACCCATCAGGTATTGCCTTCCTTATCACAGGACCATCAGTGATCGAGGGGGGCGGAAGCATGCACGCTCCCGTTCTGTGATATACGATGCTGGCCACTCTCCTTTTTTCCCCAGTTGTGGCCCATGCACACTTAGTTGCAATCTAACACACTTTGAGGGAAAGCACTGTCCTCCCCCCGGACAAGTGCGCTCACAGATGCTCATGATTGGCTGGTGATGGCTGTGAGTTACAAAGAAGTGAGCATATTCCATCCCTCCCTCCTGTGAGAGCTCATCCAATTAGCTCTCATGGACTCCTGTTCACGGACATCTCTGGCGTTACCCTTGTTCTTTGGGTTAATAGTCACATACCTTTTTGATGCGCCAGTCAGGAGCCCTTCTGTTTCTTGATACAGTAATATCTCTAAATATGAGCAGTTTTATATATGAATATTTCAAGAAACAAGCAAAAACTTTGATAGTATATGGCACCCCACATACAAGGGTAAACTTCAAGATACGAGCCGCAACTCTGAATGCTATCAGTACCGCTTATTACAAACTTCCTCACTCAGTTCACTTGTTCAGCGCGTTCTGAAAGCACTGTGGAGCCGCAGAAAGCAAGTGGTCAGGGTAGTGGTGAAAAACGTGTATGATGTCAGTGGAAATCAGGCACAAAATCATCGAAACAAATTATAAAAATTTTAAAAAGTAAAACAAAACCAATAGAAATAGAAAAATTACATAGCGTATAGTGTTAAGTTTTATAGATTTAGTTTAGGCCAAGTGTTTCTCACTTTCCTCCTCATTTCTGATCGCTGCAGTCGTCTATTTGCAAGATACGGTGTCATCGTAAAACACCATTTCTGACTTAATTTTATTATTTAGGTTTACTTTTTATTTACTATTGCATTGTGTTTTTCATCATTTATTTACATTATTTATTGTTATCTGTGTGGGCAATGGTGGCCTGGTGGTATAGGGCACTGGATCACTGATCCTAAGGTTGGGGGTTCCATGCTCCACAAGGTTGTCACTGCCCCCTCCCCAGTGCAGCTAACTGGGTTATCAAAGGCGAGCCATGTCTCTCGCTGTCTATGGTGAGAGGCATGTAAAAGAACCATTTCTGACTTTCGTAAAGAGTAGGCTGCAAAGCTGTCAGCGTGTTTCTGTCCCTTGCTAAAGGGTTGTGTCAGGAAGCTCATCCGATGTAAAAACCTATGCAAAATCAAACATACGAATCATTCATTGTTGCAACTCCTGAGAAAGGGAAAAAGCCAAAAGGAAATCTCATCTCATTGTTATTTTGTGTTTTTTGGGGGCTGTAACCAATTGCAGGGTTTTATGTTCATTCTCATGAGGATAATCGCTTTGACATACGACCAGTTTTAGCAAACAAGCTGGTTTAGTCTTTTGGGCTTTTTATATTCGAGCCTAGTGGCTCATCAGGCCGGTGCTATCCCCGGTTTCCATAGCATGAAGTGACTAGGAGTACAACTCCTCCTCGATGGGATGCTAGTCCATTGCAGGTTACCTTCCAGTATACAGTGGTACCTCAATTTACGAAATTAATCCGTTCCGGAAGTGATTTCATAACCTGGACTTTTCGTAAGTTGAACCGCATTTTACATGTAAAACGTATGATTCATTCCAAGGCCCCCAATACTACCCCCTAAACCTTTTTAAAAATTATAAAAGCATACCTTTTAAGGTACCAACGGTAGACGGGTTTGGCCATATTCCTTTGCGATATCAGTCAAACGCATGCCACGAGCCCACTTCTTCTTTTCACTCGCACTGGGAATCACACGCGTGTGTGTGCGCGCGCGCGCGTTTACTTGTGCGTGTGCGTGCATGTGTTGACCATGTCTTCTTAGCAGAGTTACAATCTTACAAATGTTTATGCAAGGTTAAAAGCTTGAGCCAAAAAAGAAAGTTGCAATGAGCACACTCGAAAAACACATGAAACAACAGTAACTCTGTCCTTTACACGAAAAGCATTATGGGAGATGTAGCTCCATAATAGCCAATGGGAGGGAGCTGCGTCATCCCTCCTAGCCAATAGGAGGCCAGCGGGGCGGGATGTTGGAAGATGGTCAATGGGAGAGCAGCTCGTGCAGTATTTGAATGTTTGAATGGCGCATTTGAATGTTTGAATGGCGTGTTTCGTAAGGAGACAAAAAATTTTGGAAAATGTTTTTCGTAGTCTGGACTTTTCATTTGCTGTGTCTATCGTAAGGTGAGGTACCACTGTCTTTTACTGGTACCCATTTATACTACTGGGTCAACAGAGGCACACTTGTGTTTAAGACCTTGCCCAGGGGTCTTAGCACAGTGGGGGTCTAACTGGGATTTGAACACACAACCTCCTGATTATGAGTGCAGCACCCCAACCACTATGCCACTGGCCCCACCAAGCTGGTTTAAGGAACGAGTTAAACTCGTATGCAGAGGTACTGCTGTACTTGATCTTGGGCTTGTCCAATTTCCAGGAATCGGTGGTGTGCTGCCAAGTTATCACATATGCACAAGATCATTCCTCTGGTCATGCAGTCTTGTTATGGTTATTGTAAAAAAAGACACAGAAGCAAAACAAGATTTAAAATGGGTAAGAGAAACTGGACTGGTTTCCTCAGGACATTTGTATTCAACCAAAATAAACTGATAATGGATACACCTTCTTTTAAATGGAGAGTGTATATTTTTAATGTCTTGTGTTTTTTAAAATCCTGAGCTTCTGAATCATGAAATTCTCTTACCTGACATAAACACTGATGGCATAAAATTAACTTTATGCAGAAATACTCTGAATAGTATGCTATGTTTATAAGTACAGAGACTCCTCAGTTTATGATGCTGATCCCGTTTTTAAGATCCGATGTAACCCGAATTTCAGTGTAAGTTGGAAGATAACATAAAATATACTGAAAAGTACTGTACGTACAGTGCTATAATAAAATGTAACAGTTAATGACAAAGTATTAAAAAAAGAGAAAACAATTCCTTACTACAAGAATGAAATACAGTAAGGGAGGGAGAGACAGGCTTATTGTGCTGGAGAAGCTGGGGCAGGTGAGCCTGGAGTAGTATATGCAGCTGAGGTAGAGGGTACAAGATCTGTTGCAGGCCTCTCTACCTTCTTAAAATACTGCTCTAGGTTAGACTAGACGGAGAACAACCTTTTCTCATCCACGATCTCCTTGTAGCATTGTATTAAATCCATGATGCCTCTGGAAACCCAGTAAACCTTTCCAAGTTGGGATCCTGAGCCTCAAAAGTTGCCAATGCTTGCTGCATCTCGCACGCCCGAAACTAGTTCGCGTTTGTTTACGTAACTGCGTAAGCCGTAATGACGCATAATATTACCGAGACTGAGCAAAGGGAAGTGACGCCGTCTTCCTCGGCCCATAACCACAACACAGTGTATTCTTCCGCCTCGCGCGCCCGAAACTAGTTTGCGTTTGTTTACGTAACCGTGTAAGACGTAATGACGCGTAATATTATTTTTTATATTTTTATGGGGGCACGTTCGTAACCACGAAACGGCATAGGTTGGGACCGGCGTAAACCGAGGACTCCCTGTAATGTATTACATCATAGGAAAAATATAAAGTAGTACAGACGCTCCCCGACGTACGTTTTTGTTTGGTTCTGGACGGCCGAACGTAAGTTGAAAATGAACGTAAGTTCCAGTGTATGTTCCAGTGGCGTATGACGTTCATACTGTATTATACATCCATAAATACCATTACCATATCTCATAAAACACCCCTATATCATGCGATCGTTCTGCTTGTAAATGGTTCCGATGGTCGACGGATGGTCACTTTACATGAAGCTGAGCTGAGTCACATTACATGAAGCTGAGCCAAGTCACTTTACATGAAGCTTAAAACAGCCAATAAACACTTACCATATGTGAAGCGCTCAACACCGAAAGTAGTTTACTTGTTTGTGCTTGAGACAAAGCGCGGATTATATGGACTTCGGTCTTTCAAGTGAGCAAGGGCGCCGTTGAATGTACTGTACTCGTTTAGTACTCAGCCTGCACTGATGTGAATCACCAGCAAAGTAGAGAGTTCTCTTTCTTTTCTGGATTTGGGTTTTCATTCATTTTACAACTCTCTTTGCTTAACTGAGTATGCATGGTAGATTGCGCCAATCCGAGCAGATAGCTAATTCATCTGTGTATGAGACTTGCACCCATGCTAGTAGGCTTACGCTTCTGACCAACCATATTTGCTTAGGGTTACAAAAGTCCGCAAAACAGTGTAAACAGAAAGATCACAGAGACGACATCTTAACAAGTGTAACACGCTATATAACTGATATATATATATATATATATATATATATATATATATATATATATATATATATATATACACGGTCATCCCTTGCCACTTCGCAATTTGAGCATCGCGGTCTTGGTACATCGCGGTATTTTAATAAAAAATTCAAAATTTGCGCTGAAACTCGCATATAAGCAAGCAGAAGGCAGGGACCCAAGACAGGCTGCGTCCATTGTTTACAAACTGAAGTGCCTCTCCTCCCCAGTTCAGGCGGGAACTGCCCACTCAACTCGATCTCGCAAGCTGATTGGCTTAGACGCGTGACGCTGTTGCCTCGCACATTCCCGCAGGATTTTTTGTGATCTTATAGTGTTTGTGAACGTCCTGCACCGCGGAGAAGTACTTAAAGTATTTATATATAAATTCTATTTAAATATTAATACATTACAGTATTTACATATGCATATAACTGTGTAACGTTTAATATGCATTTCTTGATATTGTATAGATGCGAAAACACACAGAAATGAGACAACATGGTAGAAATGAGAGGGGCGTTCCTACTTCGTGGTTTTTCGAATATCGCGGCCAGGTCTGGTCTACATTATCCGTGATATTCAAGGGATGACTGTGTGTGTGTGTGTGTGTGTGTGTGTGTGTGTGTGTGTATATATATATATATATATATAGGGTGCAGGATTGCTGATCCTAAGGTGGGGCGCTCGAGTTTCCACAAGGTTGTCACTGTCCCCCCAGTGCAGCTAAGTGGGTTATCAAAGGTATGTCTATGGTGAGAGGCATGTAAAAGAACCATTGCTGACTTTCGTAAAGAGTAGGCTGCAAAGCCATCAGCGTGTTTCTGTCCCTTGCTAAAGGGTTGTGACAGGAAGGGCATCCGACATAACCTATGCCAAATCAAATGTGCGAATCGGATGATTCGCTGTGGCGACTCCCAAGAAAGGGAAATTAAACTTTCTTAAATTTTAGATTCATTGCACACCAACTGAAATATTTCAGGTCTTTTATTGTTTTAATGCTGATAATTTTGGCATGCAGCTCATGAAAACCCAAAATTCCTCTCTCAAAAAATTAGCATATCATGAAAAGGTACTGTAAACGAGCTATTAACCTAATCATCTGAATCAACCAATTAACTCTAAACACCTGCAAAAGATTCCTGAGGCTTTTAAAAACTCCCAGCCTGGCTCATTACTCAAAACCGCAATCATGGGTAAGACTGCCGACCTGACTGCTGTCCAGAAGGCCATCATTGACACCCTCAAGCAAGAGGGTAAGACACAGAAAGAAATCTGAGTGAATAGGCTGTTCCCAGAGTGCTGTATCAAGGCACCTCAGTGGGACGTCTGTGGGAAGGAAAAAGTGTGGCAGAAAACGCTGCACAACCAGAAGAGGTTACTGGACCCTGAGGAAGATTGCGGAGAAGGGCCGATTCCAGACCTTAGGGGACCTGTGGAACAGTGGACTGGGCTACAGGTGCTGCATTTACCAGGTCAAGACACTTTTGAACCAGAAACAACGGCAGAAGCACCTGACCTGGGCTACAGAGAAGAAGCACTGGACTGTTGATCAGTGGTCCAAAGTACTTTTTTCAGATGAAAGCAAATTTTGCATGTCATTCAGAAATCAAGGTGCCAGAGTCTGGAGGAAGACTGGGGAGAAGGAAATGCCAAAATGCCTGAAGTCCAGTGTCAAGTACCCACAGTCAGTGATGGTCTGGGGTGCCATGTCAGCTGCTGCTGTTGGTCCACTGTGTTTTATCGAGGGCAGGGTCAATGCAGCTAACTATCAGGAGATTTTGGAGCACTTCATGCTTCCATCTGCTGAAAAGCTTTATGGAGATGAAGATTTCCTTTTTCAGCACGACCTGACACGTGCTCACAGTGCCAAAACCACTGGTAAATGGTTTACTGACCATGGTATTACTGTGCTCAATTGGCCCGCTAACTCTCCTGACCTGAAGCCCATAGAGAATCTGTGGGATATTGTGACGAGAAAGTTGAGAGACACCAGACCCAACACTGTGGATGAGCTTAAGGCCGCTATCGAAGCATCCTGGGCCGTCCGTAACACCTGAGCAGTGCCACAGGCTGATTGCCTCCATGCCACGCCGCATTGAAGCAGTCATTTCTGCAAAAGGATTCCCGACCAAGTATTGAGTTTTGCCAAAATTATTAATATTAAAACAATAAAAGGCTTGAACTACTTCAGTTGTGTGTAATGAATCTAAAATATATGAAAGTCTAATATTTATCAGTACATTACAGAAAATAATGAACTTTATCACAATATGCAAATTTTTTGAGAATGACTAGTGTATATATATATATATATAATATATATGCAGTCGGTCCCCAACTTACGAACATTATGCGGGGATTTTTATATATATATATATATATATATATATAAAATATGTATATAACTGAACTGGAAAGTAGGAGGGGCACGTTCAGTCTGTCGTTTGTAAACAATAGACACAGTGTCAATCCGTCATTGCGTCATTACGTCAGCGTACTACGTAGGTACGTCTCAACTCAAATTTTGACTTTTGGTTTTTTTTTTGGAAAAAACCCCCATAAAATCGAAAAACAGATGAACGTAAGTCGGGAAGTGTCTGTGTACCAAATGGGAATGATACAGTCTGATTGGTCCACTCTCTTGGGATCATAAATCCTTGTTCAGCATGGATAATGCTTCACAGGGCATTGCGCGTACACACACACACACACACACACACACACACACACGGTTACTGAAGCCAAAATCCAAGAAATTCCAAAAGGAAGATACCCAACTTATTGCTTTTTTAATGTTAAAAAGGCATTTTATACAAACTTTGAATGAGTTTTAAACATACTTGGATCAACAAACTGACTAGTGCCACGTACATTTCTGTTCAAAATGTTCTCCAAAGTGGATAATACAGGGATCGAAATAAAAAAATTCATGATCACTTGGTACAGATGGTATCATCATTATCACACTTTAAAATACAGAAATAAACAATTCATTCATTTTCATAACCGCTTAATCCTAATAGGGGCATGGGGACTTTGGCGCCCATCTCAGCCGACTGTGGATGAAGGCAGAATACACCCTGAACAGCTCACCACACCATCGGAGGCAATCCAATTCAATAAGCCAATCAGTTTGTTTTTCTTTTGTTTCTGCTTAATATATACTACAACTTAGAATGAGCTTAGAAACACCAGTATGAAGCACAGTTTCAGTTTTCCCTCTGAATGGGTTTGAAAAGATACTTTTCGCTAATCACTCTGTTAGGACCATTCAGAACTCACCTGGCATGACTCTGTAATAGTTAAAATACGTAAAAATAAACTATTAAAACCGTTACACCTCCCAGGCTCACTGGCTATCACTGAATTGAATAATCCCTATAATGTTTTGTCTGTAACATTAACCTCACATTCAGTGCATAATTGTTAATTACACTCGCGTTCACAGAGCATTTGCATGGCATCAGCTGGCATGTATGAAGTTCAATCCTTATTGTGTTATAATAAGGTCTAATGTTCGGTCAGTGATCTGTTTACACTAATACTGATCTGAACCGCAATGATCTGTTTACACTAATACTACCAGTAATATTACTCCTGTCATGACATTAGCTGTTCTGTCATGAGTGAAGTAATTTGAATTTAAAAACTTCTTATCCGAGTCATCAGACGCATGCATGCTCCAAGTTGAATTTCTAATTGGATCCTGACATTAGATCTATTGGAATTTTCCTGTTAATGTTATTATCATTGTAGTATTACTTTACTTTAATACAATTTCTCTAAGCTCACAAATGTTTAGTAATAATAACAAGAACAATATACAGCTCACATGAAAGGTAATAGTTAAAAAAGTATTTTCTTCTGTCTGTCCATCTGTGTACATATCGGAGCCTGTTGGTGGTGATTCTCATGCCCGTATATATATCTGTGATTTATGGGAAGGAATGTATGATGTTAACCTCTACCATATCTTCCCTCTCAAACTGTTACTTGTTTTAAGCCATCAAATAAAATCCATTTTTTTTAAATAAAAAGGTACAATACATTTCTTTTGATAAAATAAAATGTACTTAATTTTTAAGATGGTCCACAAACATGGTGAGAACATGCAAACTCCACTCTGCAATGCCCTCACTGAGCCCAGCACTCTAACCCAGGACCTTTTTTGCTGGAAGGAGGACGTGCTAACCACCGCACAACTGTCCTACCTACCCCTGATTGTTCCACATCATGTATGTAGTGGGTTCCCATATTTTCTGCTGTAATACATTCAGCCGTATCCTTCAAATGCCTTTTCAAATGTAATGCCGGAATAAGACCACATAAATTCACGGCTGCCAGAGTTTTAGCATTAGGTTAAACGTTTGAAGTTTGGAAATGGTAATGGGTTTTGTGCGTGATATTCTAGGGGACAAGCCGAAAGGAAAAGAAGATTCTAATAACAATGATGTGCACCAGGATTATTCTTGTGACTGTAATATCTTGAGAATGCCTACATTATGCAACAACTTGGCCCCCATATATCTCTTAAAATTAAAAAAAAGAAAGAAAGAAAAAAAGAAATCTTCCAATCATACCATCCTTCTAGCAGTGATACCACCTCAGCTCTGGTTCTTCACCCTGCCCTGCCTTTTCACTGTTTATTTTGTATACACTACTGTGCAGAGCTGTAAACAACTAAGTGATAGTTTCAGGGTTTTGTTGTACTGATTGCAGTTTGTTCTTTTCCCCAAATCACTTTTAACAGTTCAAAGGTATTACAGAGACATGTTTCTTTCACCTTGTATTATCTTATTATTCCTCTTTTTATTTTATGTGCATATATATGATTTTAATTTCAAGTGAAATTTTGATGTGTGATAAATAATAATTCAAAACATTTAAAGCCAGTTTTCCCTGAATGTATCACATTCATTGTGACGCCGCAGCTTGTGGCTGCCACTCTGAACAATGCTTGATCACTGACATGTCGTGGTTCACTTAAGAGGTGTCCTAGAAGCTGTTCTCTGTTTAGTGAACCTAAAAATACCTGGTCAATTTTCGCAGTTTGCGGTACTCAATCCGTGCAATCGGCCAGGAAGTAGAACATCGTACGGATGTCAGTAGCGGACCATTGAGACACTCCGTTTCTTAAACAAAGATAGTGAGAAAGTGGGCTTAATCTGCACCTATATGTAAGAACAAGGCTATCAAAAGAGTTCTAACCTGTGTGTGTGTGTGTGTGTGTGTGTGTGTGTGTGTGTGTGTGTGTGATCTTGTAGGTCCAAAAGGTGTGCTCAATGACTGGAGGAAGTACAAGCAACTGGAGACAGAACAGCGTGCTGAGCAACAGAAGGAAATGGAGCGGCTGATTAAGAAGCTCAGTATGACCTGCAGATCACATCTGGATGAAGAGCTGGACAAGGAGAAGCAGAAGGAGCTGCAGGACAAGATCAATGGCAAGGTTAGAGTTCATCTTTAAAATGTATTGCTAAAGCAAACCGATTCTTCCTTTAAAATTTACATACTCTACCCACTCAGGAGTATCAGTATGGCTAAGACTGTACTCATAGCATATAGACTGTACTCTTGTAGCACATAGATTTAGGTCCTGCATAAAAACCGAGCATGCATATAATTTTAATTTATGAGGTTTTTGGTGGAAACTCTTGCATGTACAGTACGTTGCAAAAGTATTCACCAAGAAGCGCTCTAAACAATTCATGGTTAGGTTATTAAAAATCTAAATCTTTGATGATCCTCCGGAGTACCATGAAATCCATAATTTTCAAATGGAAGTAACATGGTACCACAACAGACCTGCCAAGAGAGGACTGTCTTCCAAAACTCACAGATTGGGTAAGGATGGAATTAATCCAGAGAGGCAGGACAGAGACCAAAGTTAACCTTGAAGGAGCTGCAGAGTTCCACAACAGAAACTGGTATATCTGTGCATTGGACCACAATAAGCCGTACACTCCATAGAGCTGGGATTTATGCAACAGTGGCCAGAAAAAGGCGTTCGTTAGTTTTAAAAAAAGAGGGCAGTTTGAGTTTGCCAATGCATATGGGCCACTCTGAAAATATATGGAGGAAGGTGCTCTGGTCAGATGAGACTAAAATTGAACCTTTTGGCCTCCAAGGAAAACGCTATGTCTGGCGAAACCCACTACATCCCATCACCCCAGGAACACCATTCCCCCAGTGAAACATGATGGTGGCAGCATGATGCTGTGGGGATGTTTTTTAATTTATTATGGATGCTTGTATAGCGCGTACTCCATACATGCGTATGCTCAATGCGCTCGTCGCCACCATGCGGCGCCAGTTATTGCGTTGTTCTATCCTTTTGATGCTGACCGCCAAGCAGGAAGCAACAACTCCCACATTTTAACGTCTTATGGTATGACGCAGCCGGATTCGCAATCCGACCTCCCGGAGGATAAAGCGGACGCTCTACCAACTGAGCTAAAGCCCTGGTTTTTCAGCAACAGGGACTGGTAATCTGATCAGAGTCTGGGAAAAGATGGATGGTGCTAAATACAATGATATTCTTGAGCAAAACATGTTTCGATCTGACTGTAATTTGAGACTGGGACAGAGATTCACCTCCTAGCAGGACAATGTCCCGACGCATACTGCGAAAGCAACATTTGAGTGGATTAAGGGGAAACATTTCAATTGTTGGAATGACCTAGTCAAAGCCCAGACCTCAATCCAACTGAGAATCTGTGGTCAGACTTGTATGGTTTCTGCATATGAACAATAATCTTCAACATGAAGGAGCTAGAGCAGTTTTCCCTTGAGGAATGGGGAAAAAAAATCCCAGTGGCATGATGTGGCAAACTCATGGAGACTTGCAACAATAACTGCTGCAAAAGGTGGCTCTACAAAGAACTGACTTTAGGTGGTGAATATTTATGCACGCTGAGGTTTTCTGTTATTTTTGTCCTATTTGTTGTGGCTTCACTGTAAAACAAAAAATGACACATTCAAAGTGTAGGCATGGTCTATAAAATGAAATGATGCAAGCATTCAAACAACCCATTTTAATTCTAGGTTGTGAGGCAAAAAACATGAAAATACCAAACGGGTGAATACTTTTGCAAGGCTCTGTATTCTACATATGTCAAGATTAATTTATTTAACCTTGGTTATAGAAGGAATAAAAATGAGGGAATCAAACAGACAATCTTAGTTTTGACATGTAAGGTACACCATTTAGAAATCTTGGGTTTAGAGAACATTTCAAAAACACAATAATATAAATAGTTGTTGATTTATTTCATGTCATTAACAATGATGTCACACCTCTTGTTCTCTAGATTACTATTGCCCAATTTTTTTTTCTAGAGTTTTCCTTTCGAGCAATAAAATTTTTCAAGAATAGCACAGGCTTTCCACGTGTAATGTACACATCTGCCGGAAGGATGGACGGACATACGATATAAGTTTTTCTTGATGTTCCAAAAGCAACTTGATGACTAGATGCCTTTTCCTTACCATTGGTAGTCTGCTTACCGTACAGGAGCTCTGCTGTGAATAAGCATTATCTAGAGCAGGGGTGTTCACACTTTTCCAGCACACGAGCTACTTATAGAATGACCAAGTCACAAAGATCTACCCACTACAAAAATGCAAAACGTATTTATTTTAAAGTATATTGAGGATTCTTTATGTGTAAATGTATGTTTATATGCCTTGCATAACCGCATGAGCCAATATTGCACAACACAACATAATTAATTATGAACATATTTTGTGACTACCCGAGCTCACTTTGATGACGTGCACTGAATTGAATCAGCCAGGGATGCATAGCCTGGACAGTAGCTGCTGACAGCCATCCTCAAGCACACTTCCAAACGCACTTCGAAAATGACATTGTGAAAAAAAAAGTCCACTTCCCATTCCATATGAAAGTGATAGTTCGTCGTCTTCTTTGCTCCAGCATCCATACTCATGTTTGATAAGCTTTCTTTACTTTAAGAAAAAAGCGAGGGCTTAAAATAGGAGGGAACTCGCTGACGAGCTTGTTTTGCTGTACACTTAGTACCGTTGTTTGTACATGCGCGGTGAGCTAAAGGTCAGAAAAATACGTCTTTTTTTTAACGTTATGTTATTTACAAATACTACCTTCGCGATCGACCAATATTACCTTTGAGATCGACCGGTAGCTCGCGATCGACATATTGAGCACCCCTAATCTAGACTCATGGTTCATAATTTGTAATATTGTGTTAAGAAATTATATGATAAGGTTATATTGTATATGGTTTAATGTAAAGAGGATAGAGAAAACGATCTGACTGTATTGTTGTTTCACTACTTTTTATATTTTTACTTTTTAAATTATTTTCCCCCCAGTTTTCTTCCATTGGGTGTTGCCTTCCGATCATACTAGTCCTTCTCAAAAAATTAGCATATTGTGATAAAGTTAATTATTTTCTGTAATGTACTGATAAAAATTAAACTTTCATATATTTTAGATTCATTGCACACCAACTGAAATATTTCAGGTCTTTTATTGTTTAATACTGATGATTTTGGCATACAGATCTTGAAAATACAGAAATAATGAACTTTATCACAATATGCTAATTTTTTGAGAAGGACTAGTATGACCACAACCAACCAGAAAAGGGTGAAAACATTCTCACGCCACCTCTATTTGGTTGCAGTCTAACACACTCCAAGGTCAACGGTTCAATCCCCACTATCACCACTGTTGGGCCCTTGAGCAAGGCCCTTAACCCTCAAATGCTCAAGTTGTATATAAAAAGATAAGAAAGTCTGCCAAATGCTGTAAATGAGGGAAAGTGCTAACTGCCTCCTTGTACGAATGAGCCCACAGATGCCCATGATTGGTTGGCAATTCCTGCGAGTGACAGGGAAGTGAGCGTATGCCATCCCTCCCTCCCGTGAGAGTTCGGCCAATTGGCTCCCATGGACTCCCGTTCACCGATGGCTGTGGCATTAACCTGGATTTGAACTTGCGGTCTCTGGACACTTTTACATTCTGACTGAGAGTTTTGTAGTTATGAGTGAGAATGCATTGTTTAACGTATGAATATATTGTTTTATTATGCTTGATAACACAATATTATTGTTAGGGGCAGAACATGGGGGCAGAACATGCATCTGTGGCTGCATTTTCATTTACAGAGGCAATGCCAGGCTTAAAAATATCTTTGTTGGTGGTAACATGGCCGGTTGGGCTGAAATTGTACATCATAACCTCGTCTGAGCATTCACAGATGCAAAAAATATACTGGCCAGTTGTGTTGGAAAAAAAACCCCCACGCGTGTCCCCTGTCATACACCATACTAAAAAGTGACCAAAGTGAAATCAATATCAGCCGCACCTTGTGATTGGTCAATTTCACTAGTTCGGTGAAACAGCGATTCTCATTGACCAGTACTGTCTCAACAACAAAGACAGAAAGCATGAAGGAAGGGGACAATGATGAGGCTCTGTCACTATTAAAAGGTCCCAATGTGAAAATAATAAATTAATTAATGCTTTTCAAATTGAGCAACACATTTGCTGACATTTTCGAACAAGTGCAAGTTAATTATAAATCGGCAGCAACAGCATGTGACGAAGGTATTTGACTTTGACACGATGTTGACTGCAATATTAAAAGTTGGTATGTTGAAGAAACCTTGATACTCTGTTGATTACAATATTAAACGAATAAACTTTGATATTCAGTATGTTGATTTCAAATATAAGATATTTATTTAATTCTGCTGTGTTTACAACATTACATACATAATTGTCTTCCTTTCGGCTTTTTCCCTTTTACTCGGGAGTCGCACGTTTTGATTTGGCAGAGGTTTTTACGTCAGATGCCCTTCCTGTCACAACCCTTTTTAGCAAGGGACAGAAACACGCTGACGACTTTGCAGCCTACTCTTTACGAAAGTCAGCAATGGTTCTTTTACATGCCTCTCACCATAGACAGTGAGAGACATGGCCTGCCTTTAATAACCCAGTTAGCTGCATTGGAGGGACAGTGACAACCTTGTGGAGAGTGGGACTCGAACCCCCAACTTTAGGATCAGCGATCCAGTGCTCTATACCACTAGACCACCACAAACATTACATACATAATATAGCATGAAAAAAATTTCCCTGCAAATCCCGGGGTGCCTGCACGGGAAAAAATAAATAAAAAAATTGCTCCCTCCCAGGTGAGTCTTTTTTTAATCATGTTATTACCAACAAAGAATTTTTTTAAATTGGCCCAACTCAGTTTTTGACCAAGAAGTGTTGCTTTGAGCCTGGGGTTTTTGACTGTAGTGTTAACCTCATAATCTTTATCTTTCTTCTTTGGTAAAAGTCTGAAACGAACTTACTTGTCTAAACTTTTACTCGCGCTAGACTCACTGCCTTCTAGGATAACTTCTGATTTTGCTAGGGGTGGCATCCACGTTTAAAGCTTTTATTTTTCATTTTGGACACATTTGGAGCACCAAAATTTGAAGGAAGTCAGTGACTACAAAGTAGTAGTGGGTGAGAGTGTTGCCAAACAGCATAGGATGGTGGTGTGCAGGATGATGCTGATGGTGAGAAAGTTGAAGAAGGTAAAGGCAGAGCAGAAGATAAAGTGGTGGAAGCTGACAAAGGAAGAGTGTCGTGTTGTCTTCAAGGAGGAGTTCAAACGGGCTTTGGGTGTTCAGAAAGTGCTTCCAGGTGACTGGACAACTACATCTCATTTGATCAGGGAGACAGGTAGGAGAGTTCTTGGTGCATCCTCTGGAAGGACAGTAGATAAGGAGACTTAGTGGTGGAATGAGGAAGTGCAGGAGTGTGTACAAAGGAAGAGGTTCGCTAAGAAGAAGTGGGACATTGAGAGGACCGAAAAGAGTAAACAGGAGTACAGAGAGACACAGCGTAAGGTGAAGGTAGTGGTGTCAAAGGTCAAACAGAGGGCGTATGATGACTTGTATGAAAGGTTGGACAGTAAAGAGGGAGAAAATGATTTATACAGGTTGGCACAGCAGATAAATGGAGATGGGAAGGACGTGCAGCAAGTTAGAGTGATTAAGGACAGAGTGGGAAATGTATTGACTGATGACAGAAGTGTGCTGGGAAGATGCAAAGAGTACTTTGAAGAGCTGATGAATGAGGAAAATGAGAGAGAACAAAGAGTAGAAGAGGAGACCATTGAGGACCAGGAAGTTGCAAAGATTAGTAAGGGTGAAATGAGGAGGGCATTGAAGAGAATGCAGAGTGGAAAGGCAGTTGGTCCTGATGACATCGGTGGAGGTATGGAAGTGTCTAGGAGAGGTAGCAGTAGATTTTCTGACAAGAACATTCAACAAGGTATTAGAGGAATGGAGGAGAAGTGTGCTTGTGCCCATTTTTAAGAACAAGGGAGACGTGCAGAGTTTTGGCAACTACAGAGGGATAAAATTAATGACCCATACGATGAACTTATGAGAAAGGGTAGTGGAAGCTAGACTAAGGGCAGAGGTCAGCATTTGTGAACAACAGTTTGGTTTCATGCCAAGAAAGAGCACCACAGATGCAGTGTTTGCTTTGAGGATGTTAATAGAGAAGTACAGAGAAGGTCAGAGGGAACTGAATTGTGTCTTTGTGGATCTGGAGAAAGCATATGACAGGGTGCCGAGAGAGGAATTGTGGTATTGCATGAGGGAGTCTGGAGTAGCAGAGAAATATGTTAGAGTGGTGCAGGACATGTATGAGAGATGTAAGACAGTGGTGAGGTGTGCTGTCGGTGTGACAGAAGAATTCAAGGTGGAGGTGGGACTGCATCAAGGATCAGCAGTGAGCGCCTTCTTGTTTGCTATGGTGATTGACAGGCTGACAGACGAGGTTAGACAAGAATCTCCATGGACGATGATATTTGCAGATAACATTGTGATCTGTAGTGAGAGCAGAGAACAAGTGCAGGAAAATTTAGAGAGGTGGCGGTATTCCCTGGAAAGGAGAGAAATTAAGGTTAGCCTCAGTAAAACAGAATACATGTGTGTGAACGACAAACACCCAAGAGGAACGGTGAGGTTAACGGGAGCAGAGATAAAGAAGGTGGAGGATTTTAAGTACTTGGGCTCAACAATCCAGAGCAATGGAGAGCGTGGAAAAGAGATGAAGAAGCATGTGCAGGCAGGTTGGAATGGTTGGAGAAAAGTGTCCGGTGTGATAGGAAGGTGTCCGCAAGAATGAAAGGAAAAGTGTACATGACGGTGTTGAAGCCAGCGATGTTGTATGGTTTAGAAACAATGGCACTGGGGAAAAGACAGGAGGCAGAGCTGGAGATAGCAGAGATGAAAATGTTGAGGTTCTCTTTGGGAGTAACGAGGATGGATAGGATCAGGACTGAGTACATCAGAGGGACAGCACATGTAAGATGTTTTGGAGACAAAGTCAGAGAGGTTAGATTGAGATGGTTTGGACATGTATAGAGGAGGGATAGTGAGTATATTGGTAGTAGGATGCCGAGGTTGGAACTACCAGGTAGAAGGCCTAGAGGAAAGACCAAAGAGAAGATTTATTGCTGTGGTGAAGGAGAACATGAAGGTAGTTGGAGTAAGAGTAGAAGATGCAGAGGACAGGGTGAGATGGAGGTAGATGATTCGCTGTGGAGACCCCTGAAGGGAAAAGCCGAAGGGAAAAGAAGTGGAGCACCAAAATATGATTCCTAATCCAAAACAGTTCTTCAGGAAGATGCTGTTCAACCCTCCCCTGGAGTTCCTCCCATATACAGTAGACCCTTGACATTCACGGGGGTTTGGTTCCGGGCCCTCCTGCGAATCGAGATAATCCATGAGTTCTGTATCCGGAAGTAAAACCCCATGTATGACGTCACATGCGCAAATGAGCAGCTGTAAGTAAAATACTATGTATCTATTACATGCGCTAAAATATGCTTCTTAAACACATTCTGTAGACAGTCTTACTCATTAATACAGTATTAATGTAGTAAAATGTAGTAATGATTAAGAAAAAATTTTTACTGTTATATTTATTGATGCTAAAATATAAACATTATACAGCATACGCATAAAACACCTTTCAGTGCATTCCCTTTATAAACATACAGCACTGTAGTTTTCAAAAATGACCACTAGAGGAACATGCTGTATTGCATCAGGCATGACACGACTGAATTCAGGTATTAACTGCATTAAGTCCGAGCAGCTCAGCCACGTCCCCCCAACCGGAGCTGAAGTACAAGACAGAATTTTAGAGTGATAGAGTAAGAGGCGTTACAAACCAAAGAAGCGGTGATGTTGATGTCAGTCCGTGAATACTCAAACCGCGAGTGCAAAACCACGAATAGTCAAGGGCCTACTGTATAGCCTTTCCACCCTCTGCATACTCTGTTGTTATTGCTCACCTTTTGATAACTGAAGGATCAGTATGCTGAGGGTCAGATCGACATGAGGCACCACTGTGCAGGTGTGGGGCAAGCCAGCTAAACAGAACACCCACCATGCAGTGAGAGTACATACACTTGGAGCAGTAGGCTGCCGCACATTGAGGGTACCTGGAGAGCAGTTAGGGGTTAGTGGCTTTGTGCAAGGGCACTTCAGTCATAAATATGGAGGAAGGGATGGTGCAGCTCACTCCCCTACTCCCACACATTTTGCCTGCTAGTTCGGGAATCGAACCAGTGACATTTCACTGACAAAGCTGCTTCGATAACCATTAGGCGACATCTGCCCCCAAAATGATATTCACCTCCTCATGTTAGTGCTGATTTTTTGTTGATCTTTCTTTACACGCTTTTTTTTTTTTTAGGTAACACTAAAAGTCGATGAAGAGGAGGAGGATGATGACGATGAAGCTTTCCTCCAACAGTACCGGCTGCAACGTATGGAGGAAATGAGGCGGCAGCTGAGTGGTGGGCAAAGATTTGAGCGCGTCATCTCCATATCCTCAGGCGAGGAGTTCCTGCGTGCTATTGATGAGGAGGGCAGGGCCACTCTAGTGCTGGTGCACATTTTTGAGCCCAACATACCCGCCTGTCAAGCCATGGAGGGAAGCCTAATTTGTCTCGCTCTGCAATACCCAGAGGTAAATGGGTGTTGTGATTAATTACTTTAAATCTTGTCAGGTCATACCTTGTTGAGTGGTGTTTTATATTACTTTTAATATTCTATCTCGTGCATTGTATTTAGGACTGTAGAACAAAAAAAACCACTCGTTTAAGCAGGAATCTTAGAGATGATTACCGGCTCTGATATGTCTTGGGCTGTATTTCATATTATGGTGGTATTACCTTAATTATCAGTTATACGCCCAAGGTAAGGTGTATGCTGCTGATTAGTCCCTGAGACAGAAAGAGCCCTGATGAGAATATTCTGTTCAATGACATCCACCGAGCCTGAGCTGAATAATTTATTATAACATATTTTTTTATGCCAATGTAGGTCTGAGCAGGTATAAGAGCTGTGGAACTTGCTTTTAACTCTGAGTTATGGTGTATACTACATGAAAACATATTAAAATGTCACTTTAATTTGCTTTTCTATATGCTATATTCACATATTTTAACCATAACAGAGGCGAGTCATTTAAGGATCAATACATACCACATGGAAAAACGAGTAAACTGTGCTCCGGAAAGGTGTTTTATTACTGTATATACTATCCAGAAACATGAAAAACTAAATTAAAGTAATTTCAAGAAAAGAAGGAGACTAGTGGATAGCGAGTCCACACATTCTAGCGAATCAGAGGAGCAAAATGTTCTAGCATATACAGTGGTACCTCAATTTACAAAATTAATCCATTCCGAAAGTGGTTTCATAACCTGGACTTTTCATAAGTTGAGCCACATTTTACATGTAAAACGTGTGATTCGTTCCAAGGCTCCCAATACTACCCCTTAAACCCTGTAAAAATGATAAAAGAATACCTTTTAAGGCCTCCTTCTGCTTCAATATTGTACCGATGGTGGACGGGTTTGGCCATATTCCTTTGTGATATCACTCAACCGCATGCCATGAGCCCGCTTCTTCTTTTCACTTGCACCGGGAATCACGCGTGCATGTGTTGATTGTGTCTTCTTAGCAGAGTTATAATCTTACAAATGTTCATGCAAGGTTAAAAGCCTGAGCCAAAAAATAAAGTTGCAATAAACACACTCGGAAAAACTCATGAAACAACAGTAACTCTGTCCTTTACACGAAAAGCATTATGGGTATTATGGAGATACAGCTCCATAATAGCCAATGGGAGGGAGCTGCGTCATCCCTCCTAGCCAATGGGAGGCCAGTGGGGCAGGATCTTGGGAGATAGCCAATGGGAGGGAGCTGTGTCATCCCTCCTAGCCAATGGGAGGCCAGCGGGGTAGGATGTTGGGAGATCAACATGGGAGAGCATGTTGGGAGAGCAACTCGCACATTGTTTGAATTTTTGAGATGGCGTTTCGTAACGTGAACTTGTTTTATATCCAGAGACAAACATTTTAGGAAAATGTTTTTCGTAACCTGGATTTTTCGTTTACTTGGGCTTTCGTAAGTTGAGGTTACCACTGTATTCTATAGAAGTGTAAGAAAGTCAAAATAAACCTAGATTTTTAGCTCCCACCCCTCAGGAGCTATAGGAATGGGTTTAGTCCATCTGTCTGTCCGTCACACTACAGATTTTTACTTGCCTCGCTCTGAAGCTAGAACTTTCAGACTTAGCATGCTGGCTCATTATTATGAGACAGTTTTAAGATGAGGTTGTGTGTGAGTGATCTTGACCTACTTTTCAAGGTCACAGGGGCAAAACTATAGTAGATTTTCAGATGATTACTTGCTACGTGCTGAATCCAGGGATTTCAAACTTACTGTGCTTGTTCTATATTGACATTATGAAATGATCCTTTAGGCAGCAGTGTCTGGACCCCTGTGGTCTATTTTTATGGTTTATTTTTGCACATTTTATCCATGACAGACTCAGGCATGCACAGCTCTGTGTGCACCGCTCACAGTATACAGTGGAATAAATAATTGCTTGATACCCTGCAGATTTTCTAAGTTTGCACACTTGTAAAGAAGTAAACAGTCGATCATTTTTATGGTAGTTATTTTTATGGAGACACAGAATATCAACAAAAAACATCCAGAACACATTCACTATGTAAAGGTTATAAATATATAATTTTTCCCCCCATACAGTCTTTGTAGTATGATAAAATATATTATTAATTCTGCTCTTGAGCCAGTCTGCAGGTAGTGGACATGGTGGCTTTGGAATAAAGTCCATCAACCGATGCAATGAGCAGGACTGAGAAATCATCAGCATTACGATCAGTACTAAATGGTCCAAAACCAAGATCAGAGCCCAGGAAGCCTCTTTCCTTTTATGTGAGAGAAGAACCGAAGATAACCGTTGTCCCATGTCACATGTCAATCTCTGGATTGTCCCCATTGTTAACCCTCACCTATCGGGCTGTTGGGGTATTGTAGTGGCCTGTGTCTATGTCCACTTTTGAAATTTTGTCTGGGCTGTTTTTCAAGACGTGCTGAATGGATCATCTTGAAATTTTGCTTGCGTGTCTCTTTGTGTGTATAGATGCACCAGAACTTCAGTTTGTCTCCTTGACCTTGTCACACTGTCCCTAATCTGAAATTTGTCCAGGATATTTTTAAGCACTGCTGGGTGGTTCATTATGAAATTTTGCCTGAAGCTTTGCTATGGTGTGCATAGGCTTGACATTTTCTCTCCTTTGACTTTTCCACAGTGACCATGACTTTGTAAATTTTGTCTGGGCTATTTCTTGAGAACTGCTGAGGGGTTTCACCATTTATGATAGCTTATTTGATGTGTGTGTGTGTGTGTGTGTGTGTGTGTGTTACAGGTGAAGTTTTGTGCAGCTCAAGGCTCAGTGCTGGGTACCAGTGCTCTTTTTCGCAGCACAGCTCTGCCTGCACTGCTAATGTACCGTGGTGGCGAGCTGGTGGGCAACCTGATACGTGTCTCTGATCAACTTGGTGATGACTTCTATGCTACTGACGTTGAGGCACTGCTGCAGGAGTACGGCCTGCTCCCTGAGAAACATCCACACACAAACACACATTCATCCATTCGCACCGGCATCTCCAACGACTCCGACAGCGATTTGGATATAGACTAAAAGAAGCACAGAATGCACACACTTTCACACTGTCACTCATGACTGACTGACATGACCAAAACACACACCCACACACTAAAATTACCATTTTGATCTTTACTCATATATAACTTTAATTAGCGAACCTGGCTTACAGAATTTTGGACAAAAATAATTTTCTGGACCAAAAATTAAACAGATATAGGATTTTTGTGTGTGTTTGGGATGTAGAGCGAGACAGGAATAAGTAAAGGTTTTCTCACTGTGTGTGTAATTATAAGTACATGATTTACTTTTAGACAACCAAGTAAAGGCTAGTCTTAGACATGTTTATTGCCAGTAACACAAATTAATTTAACCCCTCAAAGGTTATATTGGACTATTTCAGCATGTGCTCATGTATCAGACACTTCTGAAAAAGATTCTGATGTTAATTTTCTTATTAAAGCCTTCATTTGTGCTCTATGCAATCCTGGAGGCAGAACAAGTTCAAACATCTGTCTGTGTAACTATTTATTCTAGTTTTAGCTGTTTTTTATGTGCATTGTTCTAGCCTTCAAATGATGTCTGAAACTCTTGTTCATTTTCTACATTTTGTAAGTGTCCATTCTGTCAAGAATGAAATGAAATAAAACAAATAGCTTGTGATGTTCCCCTGATATTGGACGTTGCTGTTTTTGTTTATTTATTTATTGCTTTGTCTGTATGGGGCAGTGGTGGTCTAGTGGTATAGGGCGCTGGATCGCTGATCCAAAGGTTGGGGGTTCGAGTCCCACTCTCCACAAGGTTGTCACTGCCCACCCACCCCCAGTGCAGCTAACTGGGTTATCAAAGGCGGGCCATGTCTCTCACTGTCTATGGTAAGAGGCATGTAAAAGAACCATTGATGACTTTCGTAAAGAGTAGCTGCAAAGTCGTCAGCGTGTTTCTGTCCCTTGCTAAAAAGGGTTGTGACAGGAAGGGCATCCAACGTAAAAAACTCTGCCAAATCATACGTGCGAATCAGATGATTCGCTGTGGCGACTCCCGAATAAAAGAGAAAAAGCCAAAAGGAAGACACCGACATTTATGGCTTTGTCTGTAACAGTAATGTGTCTGTAATATAGCGCTTTCCTATGGAGTTACTCTTTCTATGACAGCCAAATGTGCATTCAAAGAAATTATTGGACAAGGATGGCACGGTGGTGTAGCAGTTGCATGTTTGATTATTTTGATAACTTGTTAAATGAAGTACGGTTAAATAATTAGATTTCTGAAGGTGTCATTTCCCCCTCCCTCAAAACACCCTCCAAGGCTGAATATCATATGGAACCAAATTATAAAATTGTTTTTCTACCGCCAATATTTTGAAAGTGGATGGTCACGTTACTTTACATGTGCTAAACATGTAATAATCTTTAAACTTATCAAGACACTCACTGGCTACAAGGAAACGCACAGGTCAGCAGACTCCTCAGACTGCACCTGACCAGACATCCTGAACCAGTTCTTTGCTTAACACCCGCCCTGCTCCTCCAGAGAGGGAAGATGACCCCATTCAGTTGCAGCAGCACCAGATCAGAGCCAACCTGCACATAGTCATGATGAGAAAACTGGTGTAGACTGATTAAGAGGAAGCATGTGCAGATCAAGGGGGCTTTCACCACCATCGTTAAATTCTTGCTAATGCAATCCACAGTTCCCACCTGCCTCCGTCATTCCAGTGCCTAAGAAGAGCACAGCAACCCCCTTGCCCTAACCCACTTTATCACCAGCTGTTTTGAGAGACTCCTCTCTCACATTAAGGCTCCGTGCTGATCTCGATCCACAACAGTTTGCATACAGAACAAACAGGTCAACAAAGGATGCCATCAATACAGCTTACCAGACAGCACTCACACACCTGGACAGCATCCACTCCTATGTGATGGTGCTGTTTGTAGACTTCAGCCCCGCTTTCAACACAGTCCAACCACAAACTGGTTCAGAAATTGGGCAATCTGGGCTTAGGGAGCTCATTGTGTACCTGGATACTGGGACTTTCTCAGCAATAGATCTCAGAACATCACAATAAGAAAACACATTTCTTCCACTCTCATCCTGAACACTGGAACTCCACAGAGGTGGGTTCTTAGCCCCCCTCCTCTTCTCCCCCTTCTCACACAGCTGTTCCCCCCTCACACCAAAAAAACATTATCCAAAAATAGATGATGATGGACTTCAGGAAATCTAAACAAACACCTCTGCTGACTTCACCTGGAACACAAACATCTTCCACCAAATGAGAAATCACTACAAAGTATGTACTTCCTCAGAAAGCTCCGACAAGCCTGTTCACTGTGTACAGCGTAGTTCAGCAGCTGTACTGCAGTGGACAGGAAGGCCTTGCAGTGGGTGGTGAGAATGTTGAGCAGGTAATTGGAACTACACTACCCCTTCAGTGTAATTTATACTGACAGGAGCCACTCAATTTATTAGGGTCCACACACACCATGGACACCCTCTTTCTCCCCTCTCCCCTTCAGAAAAAGGTACAGGACATTAAAAACAAAAATGAACAGATTCAATAATGGCTTTTACCCACAAACTTAAACATGTAGCCTCCCATCCTTCACCACTATTTCATTCACTGACTGAATAAACATCATTAAGACCATATTCCTGGACAGCGTAATACTCATGTGATAATACTTGATGTTGCTTATGTTTCAAGTGCAATACTCTTATTTAGAGCAGGTCTCGAACATCATAACATTTAAGCACAATGCACTTTATAATTAAAAGAGCTGATGAACTGATTTTCATTGTTCATGCAACAGTTAACAAAGATCTCTTTATCTAATGATGCAATCATCCGGTATTCCATATTGATGATGCAGTAATTCTGTTCTCGTTTTAATGATGTTCACATTTTTAATTTGAGGTGGTGAAATGGTGCTGTTTCGCTAAGGTACTACCACAGGTGATGCATTCCAAACTATTCACATATTTGCAGTCAGCACAGTCATAATTCTGTGTGATAGGAGTGAATTATTTGCAAACTTTGTAAAGCAATAAAGCTTCTTAAAAATGCTTTAAAATGGTATAGACCAAAAAAATTAAAATCAGCACCTAGATATGATGACATTGTATCGGCCGGTTCCTGATGATTCACATTCCTACTCTCTCTCTCTCTCTCTCTCTCGTGAGTTAGATGAAGTGATGAAGAGTACCTCCAGAGATGAAAGAGTGGTCACTGGTGCAGACCTCAATGGACATGTTGGTGCAGGCAACAGAGGTGACAACGAAGTGATGGGCAGGTTTGCTGTATCCATGACAGGAACACAGAAGAACAGGTGTTGAAAGATTTTGCAAAAAGGATGGAAATGGCTGTGGTGAATACTTTCTTCCAGAAGAGACACGAGCATAATGACTTATAAAAGCGAGGTAGGAGCACAGAGGTGGACTACATCTTGTGTAGGCGATGTAATTTGAAGAGTCAGTGACTGCAAAGTAGTAGTGGGTGAGAGTGTTACCAAACAGCATAGGATGGTGGTGTGCAAGATGAAGCTGATGGTGAGGAAGGTGAAGAAGACAAAGGCAGAGGAGAAGACAAAGTGGTGGAAGTTGAAAAAGGAAGAGTGTCGGGTTGTCTTCAAGGAGGAGTTGAAACAGGCTTTGGGTGGTCAGGAAGTGCTTCCAGGTGACTGGAAAACTACAGTTAATGTGATCAGGGAGACAGGTAGGACAGTACTTGTTGTGTCCTCTGGATAGAAAGTAGATAAGGAGACTTAGTGGTAGAATGAGTAAGTGCAGGAATGTGTACAAAGGAAGGGGTTAGCTAAGAAGTGGGACATTGAGAGGACTGAAGAGAGTAAACAGGAGTACAGGGAGACACAGCGTAATGTGAAGGTAGTGGTGTCAAAGGCCAGATGGCATATGATGACTTGTATGGCAGGTTGGACAGTAAGGAGGGAGAAAATGATTTATACAGGTTGGCACAGCAGAGAAATTGAGATGGGAAGATGTGCAGCACGTTAGAGTGATAAAGGACAGAGTGGGAAATGTATTGACTGATGACAGAAGTGTGCTGAGAAGATGGAAAGAGTACTTTGAAGAGCTGATGAATGAGGAAAATGAGAGAGAAAAAAAGAGTAGAAGAGGTGACCGTTGAGAACCAGGAAGTAGCAAAGATTAGTAAGGGTGAAGTGAGGAGGGCATTGAAGAGGATGAAGAGTGGAAAGGCAGTTGGTCCTGATGATATACCTGTGGAGGTATGGAAGTATCTAGGAGAGGTAGCAGTAGATTTTCTGACAAGAACATTCAACAAGATCTTAGAGAGTGAGCAGATGCCAGAGGAATGGAGAAGAAGTGTGATGGTGCCCATTTTTAAGAACAAGGGAGACGTGCAGAGTTGTGGCGACTACAGAGGGATAAAGTTTATGAGCCATACGATGAAGGTATGGGAAAGAATAGTGGAAGCTAGACTAAGGGCAGAGGTCAGCATTTGTGAACAACAGTTTGGTTTCTTGCCAAGAAAGAGCTCCACAGATGCAGTGTTTGCTTTGAGGATGTTATTAGAGAAGTACAGAGAATGCAGCCGTGAGGGGGCACAAGCCAGTGCTCTCGATCATGCCAGTCCCAAGCCTGGATAATTGCAGAGGGTTGTGCCAGGAAGGGCATCCGACGTAGAACCTGCACCAGATCTGATTATGCAAATCACAAATATTACCTCCATACCGGATCGGCCGAGGACCGGGTTAACAATGACCGCCAGCAGTGCTGTTAACCAACAGGGTGCCAGTGGAAATTGGACTACTGTTGGTCGAAGAAGGAGAGGCGGGAGGCGTGTCCGTAGGCAGAGAGAGAAGAGGAAAAGCATGAGTCCAGGACTCATGAGAAGTGAAATGGAGTAGGAGTCATATGGAAGGAGAGGTTTGTTCTAGAAGTGAAAAGAGTGCCAGACAGAGTGATGAGTATCAATTTAGAAATTGAAAGCGTGATGTTTAATGTTGTTAGTGCTTATGCCCCACAGGCAGGATGTGAGCTAGAAGAAGAGAGACCTGGAGTGAGTTAGATGAAGTGATGCAGAGTACCCCCAGAGGTGAGAGTGGTCATTGGAGCAGACTTCAATGGACATATTGGTGCAGACAACAGAGGGGACGAGGAAGTGATGGGCAGGTTTGGTATCCAGGACAGGAACACAGGACAGATATTGATTGATTTTGCAAAAAGGATAGAAATGGCTGTGGTGAATATTCTCTTCCAGAAGAGACAGAAGCATAGGGTAACTTATAAAAGCGGAGGTAGGAGCACACAGGTAGACTACATCTTGTGTAGATGATGCAATTTGAATGAAGTGATTTAAACATATTTATTCATGATATATACATGACAAGATCGGCAAACAAGTGCATGTGCACTTATATGAACGCCTCTCTCGATACAAATGTAACATTGTATTTACATGATGGTGACATTTAACAGTCAAAACTAATTTTCAAGGAAATTAACATGATAACAAAGGACTTTCAGGATACTAATATATTTGTTTACAAATTTGACTAAATGATCATTTAGAACAAAAGGTGTGATGGTATGGGATACTTGCAGTCAGATTCTAATAGTGATCTTCTTCTTTTCTTTTCAGCTTTTTCCAGTTCTCGAGAGTCGCACAGCAAATCATTTGATTCACACATTTGATTTGGCATGGGTTTTTACGTTGGATGCCCTTCCTGTCACAATTCTTTAGCAAGGGACAGAAACACGCTGGTTCTTTTACGTGGCTCTCACCATGGACAGTGAAATACATGGCCCGCCTTTGATAACTTAGCCCGCCACTTAGCTGCACTGGGGGTACAATGACAACCCTATGGGGATTCGAACCCCTAACCTGAGGATCAGCGATCCTGCGCCCTATCCACTAGACCACCACATTCTGCTAATAGTGATATGAACAAAAAGTATTAATTTATTGAAATAGTTTACTTTCGATTATAAATTGGTGAACAGATTTTAACAATTGGGTTTGAATTTCAAGATTCAAAGACGATGATCCATATACTGTGTTAAAAGAGAAACCATAAACATAGTCATATTTGGTTGCTCTTATTAAATTAAATCTGGGACAAACAAATAAATAATGCAGTGCATCTTCGAAGGTGATCGCCTGGTGATCGGGCTTCTGCCCATGGAGCCTGGCCGGGCCAAGCCCGAAAAGGGGCTCAGATCTACCCTCCCATGGACCCACCACCCGCGGGAGGAGTTTTAGGGGTCAGGTGAAATGTGAGTTGGGTGGCAGCCGGAGGCATGGGTTCTGTCGAACCGATCCTTGGCTACTGACTCTGACCCTTGGGACATGGAATGTCACCTCTGGCGGAGAAGGAGCCTGATCTGGTGCGTGAGGTGGAGAGATACCGACTAGATATGGTCGGGCTCACCTCAACGCATAGCTCTGGAACCACCCATCTTGAGAGAGGCTGGACCTTATTCCAGTCTGGAGTTGCTCATGGGAAGAGGCGGTGAGCCGGTGTGGGCATTCTTGTTGCCCCCCGTCTCGGGGCCCAAATGTTGGGGTTCTCCCCGGTTGACAAAAGGGTAGCTTCCCTCCGTCTTCAGGTGGGAGGATGGATCCTGACTATTATTTGTGCTTATGCACCAAATGACAGTTCAGAGTACCCACCCTTCTGGGGGGGGGGGGGGGGGGGGTTTGGAGAACGCTCCCTCGGGAGACTCACTCGTCTTGGTCGACTTCAATGCCCATGTGGGCAATGACAGTGTGACCTGGAAGGGTGTGATCGGTTGGTATGGCCTCTCCAGTCTGAACCTGAATGGTGTTTTATTGTTGGACTTTTGTGCTCGTCACAGTTTGTCTATCATGAACACCATGTTTGAACATAAGTGTGCCCATAAGTGCACTTGGTACCAGGACACCCTAGGTCGCAGCTCGATGATTGACTTTGTAGTTGTGTCATCGGACTTGCGGCTGTATGTTCTGGATACTCGGGTGACTAGAGGAGCTGAGCTGTCTACCGATCAACACCTGATGGTAAGCTGGCTTCGGCGGTGGGGGAGGCTGCCTTCCAGACCTGGCAGGCACAAGTGTGCAATCAGGGTCTGCTGGGAACGTTTGGCAGAGTCCCCTGTTCAAGAGGCCTTTAACTCCCACCTCTGACAGAACTACAACCACGTCCCGGAGGAGGCGGGTGACATGGAATCTGAATGAGCCATGTTTCATGCCTCCATTGCTCAGTCGGCAGCCCATAGCTGTGGCCAGGTCATAGGTGCTTGTCCAGCTGAAAAAGGAGGCCTATCGGGTTTTATTCGCCCGTGTGACATCCGAGGCAGTGGACAGGTACCGGCAGGCCAAACGTGCTGAGGCTGTCGCAGATGCAAAATCTCGGGCGTGGGAGGAGTTTGGTGAGGGCCTGGAGAGTGATTATCGGTTGGCCTCAAAAAGGTTTTGGACCACCATCTGACACCTCAGGAGGGGGAAGCAGTTCTCCAAAAACACTGTTTACAGTGGGGGTGGGGAGCTGCTTACCTCAACTGGGGATGTCGTCCAGAGGTGGAGGGAATACTTTAAGGATCTCCTCAATCCCACCAACACGCCCTACATGGAGGAGGAAGACCATGGGGGTTTCGGTGGAGGTCAATGAGATTGTCAAAAAGCTCCTCTGTGATCGAGCTCCGGGGTTGGATGAGATCCGCCCTGAATATCTCAGGGCTCTGGATACTGTAGGACTGTCTTGGTTGGCATGTCTCTGCAACATTGCGTTGTCATCGGGGGCTGTACCTCTGGATTGGCAAACCGGGGTGGTGGTCCCGATTTTTAAGAAGGGGGATCAGAGGGTGTGTTTTAATTATCGGGGAATCACACTTCTCAGCGTACCTGGGAAAGTCTATGCAGGGGTACTGGAGAGGATCTGACCGATAGTCGAACTTCGGATTCAGGGACAATGTGGTTTTTGTCCTGGCCGTAGTACTCTTGACCAACTCTATACGCTCCACAGGATTTTGGAGGGGGCATGGGAGTTTGCCCAATCTGTCCACATGTGTTTTGTGGATTTGGAGAAGGCTTTCAACTGTGTCCCTCGAACAATCGTGTGGGGCGTGCTCCAGGAGTACGGCGTTCCAGACCCGTTGCTTCGGGCCATTCGATCGCTGTATCAGCGGAGCCAGAGTTTGGTCCGTATTGGTAACAACAGGTCGAATTCATTTCCGGTAGGACTTTGAGTCTGCCAAGGCTGTCCTTTGTCACTGATTCTGTTCATAATTTTTATGGCCAGAATTGCAGCTGAGGTGTGGAGGGGTTCTGGTTTTTGGTGGCCATCGGATCTTGTCTGATTTTTGCGGACGATGTTGTCCTTTTGGCTTCATCAAGTCGGGACCTGCATCTCTCATTGGAGCAGTTCACAGTCGAGTGTGAAGCAGCAGGGATGAAGATCAGTACCTCCAAGTCAGAGGCCATGGTTCTCAGTCGGACAAGGGTGGAATGCTGCTCCTTGGGGTCGGGAATGAGGTCCTGTCCCAAGTGGAGGAGTTTAAGTATCTTGGGGTCTTGTTCACGAGTGAGGGAAGGATGGAGCGAGAGATCGACAGACGGATCGCTGCAGCCTCTGCTGTTAAAAGGAGCCTGTACCGGTGTGTCATGGTGAAGGAGCTGAGCCGCAAGTCGAAGCTCTCAATTTACCAGTCGATCTACGTTCGAACCCTCACCTATGGTCACGAGCTTTGGGTAGTGATCGAAAAAACAAGATACAAGCGAATATAAGCGGCTGAAATGAGCTTCCTTTGCCGGGTGGCGGGGTTCTCCCTTAGAGATAAAGTGAGAAGCTCTACCATCCGGTGGGGAGCTCGGAGTAGATCCGCTGCTCCTCCGCATTGAGAGGGGCCAGTTGAGGTGGCTTGGGCATCTGGTTAGAATGCCTCCCGGACACCTCCCTGGTGTGGTGTTTCGGGCAGGTCCAACCGGCAAGAGATCCTGGGGTCGACCTAGCACACGCTGGAGGGACTATGTCTCTCGGCTTGTCTGGGACCGCCTCTGAGCTCTGAGCCCCTTCTTGTTTGCTATGGTGATGGACAGGCTGACAGACATGGTTAGACAAGAATCCCCATGGACTATGATGTTTGCAGATGACATTGTGATCTGTAGTGAGAGCAGAGAACAAGTGCAGGAAAATCTAGAGAGGTGTAGGTATGCCCTGGAAAGGAGAGGAATGAAGGTTAGCCTCAGTAAGACAGAATACATGTGTGTGAATGAGAAGGACCCAAGAGGAACGGTGAGGTTACAGGGAGCAGAGATAAAGAAGGTGGAGGATTTTAAGTGCTTAGGCTCAACAATCCAGAGCAATGGAGAGTGTGGAAAAGAGGTGAAGAAGCGTGTGCAGGCACGTTAGAATGGTTGGAGAAAAGTGTCCGGTATGACGTGTGATAGGAAGGTATCGGCAAGAATGAAAGGAAAAGTGTACAAGATGGTGATGAGGCCAGCGATGTTGCATGGTTTAGAAATAGTGGCACTGAGGAAAAGACGGGAGGCAGAGCTGGAGGTAGCAGAGATGAAAATATTGAGGTTCTCTTTGGGAGTAACGAGGATGGATAGGATCAGGAATGAGTACATCAAAGGGACAGCACATGTTAGAGGTTTTGGGGACAAAATCAGAGAGGCTAGATTGAGATGGTTTGGAATATATTGGTAGTAGGATGCTGAGGTTGGAACTACCAGGCAGAAGGCTTAGAGCAGGGGTCACCAACATGGTGTCCGTGGGCACCAGGTCGCCCACAAGAACAACATGAGTCGCCCGCGAGCCTGTTCAGGGGTTGGGAACCTATGGCACGTGAGCCAGACTTGGCTCTTTTGATGACTGCATCTGGCTCTCAGATAAATCAGGTGCCCTTTCTTCACAGAATAACTAATACATAATTTCACTGTCTTTTAAATAAAAATACAGAAAAAAGCCTTCAAATAAAACAAAAACATAAATAAATATGCATTTCAATCTATACATCTATTTTCAATGCCACTTGAGCCTTGCTACTATGAGATTTTGGATAAAAGGGTTTTTCAATTATTTGCCTTTTTACTTCTTATACGTGGCCACCTCTGCTTTTGAGTCCTCCATCTTGCGCACTTGACCTGAAGACCCAGGTCCCATCATGATCTACGTGACACAAATAATTAATGTTTTATTTAAAAAAAAAACATTAATAATTTAAAAATCCTGTCACTTTCAAAAACATTTGTAGATAATTTTATGGTCATGTCTTGCTCAACATTCCTGTCTTTTGATTTGTCATAATATTACACCATGTTTAACAGTTTCACCTTTGGTTCTCCTGCTCGACGGTTCATCGAGAACAGTTCTCTCCCCTTTCTTCCTCTGCTGCTTTTCTCTTGCCATATTTTCAGGATTTCCTTTTTTAATTATTTATTTTGGTTCTAATTTGCCATATTTGAGGTTCATTTTTAAAGTGTATCTGTTGTCTGATCACTGCTGTGATATTACAGTTGTAGGGCTATGAAGTGTAGCAGGGCAGTGGTGTCCTAGTGGTAAAGTGCTGGATTACTGATCCCAAGGTCGGCTGTTCAAACTCTCTATCAATGGGTTGTGACTGCTGTCCCCCAGTGCAGCTAACTGGGTTATCCAGCCAGGTCTCTCACTGTCTATGATGAGAGGTATGTAAAAAAAAAAGTGCTGACTTTTGTCAAAAATAGACTGCATAGCCATCAGAGTTTATGGCCTGGCAAGTTGTGCAGGATGTACTCTGCCCTCACCCAGAGTCTGCTGAGATGGGAGTCAGGCTCCCTGCGACCCCAATTAAGATTAAATGGTTCAGAAAATGAATGAGGTGTAGCAACTGGAGCAAAAGTTTGTAAATTCTCAAATGAAACTGTGAAACAGTAACGATTTTTAAAAGGATGTTCTGTAATTTTACACTCAAAACGCAGACAGTGGGCTATTACAAAATGCACTCCATAGTGTATACCATATATACTAGTACTTTTACAAACGGAAGACAGGAAAGAAGTCCATGGGCCCTTTAGACCGTCTCTTGACCCCTTTTTCAGGGGTCGCCACAGTGAGTCATCTGATTCGCTTGTTTGATTTGGCATAGGTTTTTACATCGGACGCCCTTCCTGACACAACCCTTTAGCAAGGGGCAGAAACCCACTGATGGCTATGCAGCTACTCTTTACGAAAGTCAGCAATGGTTCTTTTACAAGACAGTAAGAGACATGGCCAGGCTTTGATACCCCAGTCAGCTGCACTGAGGGGACAGTGACAACCTTGTGGAGAGTAGGACTCGAACCCCCAACCTTAGGATCAGCGATCCAGCACCCTTTACCACCAGGCCACCACTGCCCCCAGGTTAACAGCAATAATACTACTAAGAGAACAGTGCCGACATATACAGATCAATCAATCCCAGTCACATTTACTGGAACAGCCAGTTTACACCAGTGCATGTCTCTGGACTGTGGGAGGAAACCAGAGTACCCCGAGGAAAAAAGCCATGCAAGGGTGTGTTGACGAGCAAGATGCCCGTCCACTCCCACGTCCTCCAGCTTCCCCCGCAGGCGCGCATCTTGCTGCCTGGATTATTGACTACCTTACTAACCGTCCACAGTACGTGCGGCTGCGCGGCTGTAAGTCAAAGGTGGTAGTCTGTAGCACGGGGGCACCGCAGGGCACCGTCCTCTCACCCTTCCTTTTTAACATCTATCCCTCGGACTTCATATATAACACAAACAGCTGCCACCTCCAGAAGTTCTCGGACGACTCCGCCATCGTGGGCCGTGTGTCAGAGGGGAACGAACTGGAGTACCGGTCGGTCATCGCCGACTTCGTGGACTGGTGTCAGCGCAACCACCTGTGCTTGAACACTAGGAAGACGAAGGAGATGGTGGTCGACTTCAGGAGAAGCACTCAAACACACACACACACTTACTAGTGAACATCCAGGGACAGGACATTGAGACAGTGGACAGTTTCAAGTACCTGGGTGTTCACCTTAACAATAAACTGGACTGGTCCCACAACACCAACGCCCTGTACAAGAAGGGCCAGAGTCGCCTCCACCTTCTGAGGAGACTCAGGTCCTTCGGCATATGCAGACCTCTGCTCAGGACATTTTATGACTCTGTGGTAGCCTCTGCAATCCTCTACGCTGCCATCTGCTGGGCCCCGGGCAGCACAGAGCGGGACAGAAAGAGACTGAACAAGCTGGTCAGGAGGGCCAGCTCTGTCCTCGGCTGCCCACTGGACTCTGTGGAGGAGGTGAGTGAGAGGAGGATGGTAGCAAAGCTCACATCCATCCTGTTCAACAGCTCTCACCCACTGCACCAGACTGTAGAGGAGCTAAGCAGCTCCTTCAGTGGACGACTGAGACATCCTCAGTGCAGGAAGGAGCGCTACCGCAGGTCGTTCATTCCCACCGCTATCAGACTGTACAACGCCACTTTGTAACTGTCTGTGAAAATACCGGTTATGTGCAATAAAAACCCCCGCGCACTTTAATCAACCACATCTACCCCACTGACTGTGAACCATATCAACCATATCAACCCATCTTCTCTGCACTCAGATACATTACACTTTAATATAGGCCAGTCTATAAAGTTGCTCCATTCTTTTCTTTTATTGTTTAGTAATTTATACTATTTATGTATCTATTTATTTATTTACTTATATAATATATATGTATGTGTGTATGTTCGTACTTGTATCTATTTTTGCACCCCCTACTGATAGTACCTCAAGAGCCTGTAACAGTGAATTTCTCCATTGTGAGATTAATAAAGCTTTATCTTATCTTATCTTATCTTATCCAAACTCAGCACATCTGTCTGGTCATCAGAGTTAAATCATCCAGCACATGGTTCACCTTGGTCAGTCTGACATCACACAGTACGGCTATTGAATTGCTCCACCGCAGGGTCGAGTTGCAGGTCTGTTGAAGTAGAAACAGGACGTGGCGCTGCACTGTTTGGAAATGTGACGTCTCGTGCACTCGTCGTTCAGCAGCTTTGTGACGTTTCATGTACACGTCGCTCAGGATGTGCCTCGCAAAGATGGCGGACAAGTGTCAGCCTTAACGTCTTGCACGGCTGTCGGAACAACACACTGGACCGTATATACTGCGTTTGTGGCTAAACAGTAAAGGTAAAGATCCGAGATTATGTTTTGTCTTGTTTCCTTGATATGACTTTTATAAAAATGTTATATTTGTATGACAGTTTGGTCTGGGCTGGCATGCTAACGGGCAACGTCAAACGCTAGCTAGCTAGCGAGCTAACTTGAATTAGACGGCGAGCCAGCAGTAGCGAGTTGCTGAGGACAATATTCAGGTTAAAACTTGATGATACACGATTTTGCTCAGTTTGTAGTTTGCATATTCGATGGATTTTTAAGGCACAACTTTATTAAAGGTCCTTTTTGGTAATATTTTGATGCATATGCTAGTTAAGTGTACTGCGTTAATCCGGTTTGATGTGGTGTTTCCATCTGATTCCTGATTTGACCTCTTAGTCAGAGATCTGTGTGATTACATTTATTAGAATAACCATTATTTTAAGTTGGTTTTTTTGTATTTTTTAATGAATTTGTGTTTACTTACGTGCTTTGTTGGAACACGTTAAGGATTATCTAATGGTCCTTTAGCGCTAGCATTTAAACTAGCCGGTGTTCTAGGTGGCGTAACACGGATTAGTTCCTTGTTTACATCTTCAAGGCTTGTAAATATTTGTTTTTCTCGGGATAACTAACTGCCTAATAACAGCACTGACGATCCAGACCTATGGCACTCTCAGCGAATTCCATGTGTTTCAATATATGCACATGTAAATAATAAGCAGCAAAACCATATACAGTACAGCAGGAGCAATAACAAATACCAATCAATAAAGTAATAAATATAGGAGAACTACAGTACACTTGTACACAAATTGTGTAATCAGTCAATTTTACAGATTAAAACCCCATATCACTAATGGAATAAACAAGGGAGGTCAGTGGCAAACCGCCTCTTTTGTATAAATTAGATTAAAAAAAAAGTAGGTCACTCTGAATGAGGCTGTCTGCTTGATGATCGAAACGTAAATAATACTGTAGTAATAAAAAAAAGGACATTTATTGGGCTTTTACACCCCAGTCTACTGTCTCATCAGGCTGGAGCTGATCCCCTTTGTAGAACTCCTAATTGTCATAGCAAGGTGAGGGTCCAAAATGAATTCGACTTCAACCTCTTGATGAGTCCAGTGCCCTAACCACATTACCAGCACCAGAACACTTAACAAAGATAGCTCATTATTACTCCAGTCTGTATGTCTTCCTTTCGGCTTTTTCCCTTTTCCTCTGGAGTCGCCACAGCAAATCATCTGATTTGCACGTTTGATTTGGCAGAGGTTTTTTAACGTTGGATGCCCTTCCTGTCACAACCCTTTTTTTAGCAAGGGACAGAAACACGCTGACGGCTTTGCAGCCTACTCTTTACGAAAGTCAGCAATGGTTCTTTTACATGCCTCTCACCATAGACAGTGAGAGACATGGCCTGCCTTTGATAACCCAGTTCGCTGCACTGGGGGGGACAGTGACAACCTTATGGAGAGTGGGACTTGAACCCCCAACCTTTGGATCAGCGATCCAGCGCCCTAGTGCACAGTTGAAATCAAAATCCTGGCCACGCTCTTCTTGAAACAAAATCAATTACAAGGATCCCTGGCTACTTGCGCATCGCCTTTAAAAAAAAAAAAATTTAATAAATATTCATAGAATTAAAAAAAATAAAGAAATTAAGGAAGAATATGGGAACAAGTTAAGGAAAATGCCACAAAACAAGGCTAATTATACAAACAAAAACCTAAACAAAAAACAACTCAAAACGAGTTATAGTTTTGTGAGGTGCCTGAATGCGTGCATGCGCATCTGTGTGTGTGTGTGTGTGTTTATATTTTATTTACATCTTGTGCATTATTTTCGAATTTTTGTTATTATAAGCATTGAATATGTATTTATTGATATATACACATATACGTCAGTCAGGGGGTTGGGGGAATCCTATTTGATGGAATTCGGTGGTTGCGGGGGATCTCGGTCTCAATTAAGCGTGGAAAGTGAGGGTCATAAGTAGTCGATTTAAGGTAGGTTCAGATTTCTCAGTTCACAAACATTGGATACATTTCTGAGGGCTCTCCCTCTCACCAAAGTGGTACTGTCTCAATATCTGGACAAAAATGATTTGGGTCGTGTCGTGTTATTGTCAACCCTACCATTTTGGAGCTGCGATTATTGATAAACTGACTCACAACCTTTCAGCGACAAATAAATTCCATTTGGAATTAACCTTTACGTATCATTTACCTGGAGTTGGAAGTTACGGTTTGGTAATGTTTATTCTCATAAAGACAAGAGTTTGGTAATTTTTACAGGTTTTGCTGTTTGGTTGTGTTATTTTTAGATGTTTATCAGAATGGTTCTATCTCTAATGCTGCTAATGTGTAGGAACTTAACCTGAATAAAGATTTAATAGTTTTCATAGTTTTTCATAGGCTTTTGGCATGTTTTTATTACAGTAAGATACAGTATTCATAATTTCTTAGTGTTTGCACCTTTCTGAGTGCTTTGTCTAACATTCGTCAAATAGTCTGATAATTCTTGTGAAATCTGAGAATATAAAACCACATGAATGAGGCTGGAGTGATGATTGAATCCAAATGCATGTACGTTTTCAGTGATTTGCATGTACAGTAATGTCTGGGATAGTGTAATAGATGCTAGCGGTGCTGTATGGATCAGGATGCTTCTCTCCACCAGCATCTAGTTTGTCCAAGTTCATGACCTGTTTTGGGTTTTTCTACTGGAATCCTACCTTGTGTTTCTTTCTCTTTTGCCAACCTGTGACTGTGCACACCGAATCTAAACAAACATTCAGTGGGTTTCTTCAATCAGCTTGCTCGCTTTAAAGTAGACCTTGTTCACAGAGTGGGGCCATGATGGGGAGGTTGTGTGTTCAAATCCAGTTAGACTCCCACTGTGCTAAGACCCCTGGGCAAGGTCTTAACCATAAGTGTGCCCCGGTTCACCCAGCCATATAAATGGGTACCAGGAAAAATGTACTGGGAAGGTAACCTGCAATGGACTAGAGTCCCATCTAGTAGGAGTTGAACTCCTGTTCGCTTCATGCTACAGAAACTGGGGATAAGCACTGACCTGATGAGCCATGAGGCTCGGGAGTAAAGCCCAACAGACTTTACCTTTTGTTCACAGGGGTGATAAATTTACGGATTAATCTAGAATTCTGGTTTTAAAATCCCAGATTAAGCCAGAATTCCTGATTTTGTTTTTTAAGCAGGTTAAAATATAGTTAAAACTACCTTTAGTAATTTTTGTTTTGTCTTGTTGCTGTCAGAGGTCTTCTTCCTCTTATTTGTTATTTTTTGGAAGTTGGCAAATGTTTCTTCAGGGGAGGGGGTTTGGAGGGTTTCAGGGTTTACATTATGTAACTATCGCTCATGCGTTGTTTGGAAGTGAGGATCCTCACAAACATGCATCTGGTTAGAAATATATTTCTGTGTATGGTTTAATTTCTGGAAATAGTTGGATATAAAAATACTACCAGATACTACTCTGGTTGTGTTGCTGGTAGTGAAAGTGGTTTTTATGAAATTCATGAATTAATATGGCAAAATAGATATTGTCACTTGGAACTGATATTTAGATAGAAAAAGACTCGCTCCACAGCACAATTCTGTTCTTTATATAAGTGTCCTTAAAAATGTTTTTTATTTTATGAATAATGATACTTAATTGTAGTTTTTGGTATGATTACAGTAGGGGATTATGCTGCAACTTTTTACTGTATGTCCTGTTGAGAAATTCGTGTTCAAAATAAATGTTATATATAGCAGGTTGTGATGAGGCCACACAGATCTCCGGGTTTATCACAAGCTTGGGATTCCTGTGTCGTGCCTTGGGATCATCTTTGAAATCTGCTCTGCTGAATAAGATTTCAAAAAGTCCATATTGTAGCCCATTTCCATACACTTCTTATGGGGTTTAAAGCTGTTTCAGCTGAAAGAGGGGTCAACAAATATAAACAGGAATTCTGGATATTCATGGCATATTTAGATAATTGGGAAACTAAATTTAACTAAATCATGACAGAAGTCTTTTCAATAAATGGACAGTGATTCATTGCTTTTGGTAACAGAGTAAGAAGACAAAGCAAGCAATACAGTAGGCCAGACTAAGCTAAACTGTCACTAATTTCCTTAACTAGTTACCGCTTGTTTAAAATGTTTCGTTTGACTTGCATGTCACTTATTTTCCTGAATATTTTGTTTTGAATTAAATAACTGAACACTCGCAACTCCAAAGCGTGATATTTCTTGATGTGTGTGTGCATATATGTATCTATATATATATATATATATATATATATATATATATATATGTATATATACACACACACACATACAGTGGGGCCAATAAGTATTGGGCAATGTAAAAATGTACAAATTCACCCATTTAAGAAGATAAGAGAGGTTTATAATTTTCATCATAGGTACACATCAAGCTTGAGAGACAGAATGTAAAAAAAATCCAGGAAATCTCATATGATTTTTAAACAATTTATTTGTTAAAATGGGAGGCCAATAAGTATTGGGCAGCTAGAAAACAAACATTATTTCGGCCCCCACTCGTTAACAGTATGAATGACACCTGTTTGAACTGATTAGATGCATAAGAAACACCTTCAAACCTGCACACACCTTCAAACTGTCAGACTGCAGTCTTCACCATGACCAAGACCAGAGAGCTTCCCAAAGACACCAGAGATAAAATTGTACAACTGCACAAAGCTGGGATGAGTCAAACTGCAATTGGTAAACAACTTTGTGAGAAAAGATCAACAGTTGGAAACATTATTAGAAAATGGAAGAAGTATAACATCACTGACAACCTCCCTAGGTGTGGCGTTCCATGCAAGATCTCACCTCGTGGGGTTCAAAGGATCCTGAGAACAGCGAGTAATCAGCCCAGAACTACACGGCAGGAACTGGTCAATGATTTGAAGACGGCAGGAACCACCGTCACAAAGATGACAACAACTAACACACTACGTCGTTATGAGATGAAATCCTGCATTGCCCGAAAAGGATCCTCTACTAAACAAAAAACATGTAAAGGCCCGTCTGAAGTATGCTAAAGACCATCTGGACGATCCAGATGAGGATTGGGAGAATGTGATGTGGTCAGATGAGACCAAAATTTAACTTTTTGGTTTAAACAGCACTCGCCGTGTTTGGAGGAAGAAGAATGCTGACTTGCATCCCAAGAACACCATACCTATTGTGAAGCATGAGGGTGGACACATCATGCTTTGGGGATGCTTTTCTGCAAAAGGGACAGGAAGACTGCACCGTATCAATGGCAACATGAATGGAGCCATGTATTGTGATATTTTGAGTAAAAACCTCCTTCCCTCGGTCAGAGCATTAAAGATGAAACATGGCTGGGTCCTCCAGCATGATAACGATCCAAAGCACCCAGCCAAGAAAACCAAGGAGTGGCTTCGTAAAAAGCATATCAAGGTTCTGGAGTGGCCTAGCCAGTCTCCAGACCTCAACCCAATCGAAAACCATTGGAGGGAGTTCAAACTTCCACTTGCCAATTGACAGCCCTCAAACATCACAGCTCTAGAGAAGATCTGTGCAGAGGAGTGGGCCAAAATACCAACTAAAGTGTGTGTAGACCTGGTCAACAACTACAGGAACCGTTTGACCTCTGTCATTGCTAACCAAGGCTACGTTACAAGTATTAAAAGTAACTTTTGCTGGCTGTCCCAATACTTATTGGCCTCCCATTTTCACAAATAAATTGTTTAAAAATCATGCAATGTGATTTCCTGGATTTTTTTACATTCTGTCTCGCAAGCTTGATGTGTACCTATGATGAAAATTATAAACCTCTCATCTTTTTAAATGGGAGAACTTGCACATTTTTATGTTGCCCAATACTTATTGGCCCCACTGTATGTATGTATATGTGTGTGTGTGTGTGTGTGTGTATATACATAGATACATAGTGATCCATTGCTACTTTGTGCTTCAGTTTCTGTGGCTTCAGTGCATTGCAGGATTTAAAAAAAATTAAGGAAATTAAGAAAAAATAAGGGAAAAGTTCAGGAAAATGCTGCAAAACAAGGCCAATTATGCAAAAAAACCCCAATCAAAAGCAAAAAACAACCCAACAAAAGTAGGTGGGAGGTGCACATTTGAGTGTGTGCACGCATGTGTCTGTATGTGTGTGTATTTGTTTTATTTACATCTTATGCATTATTTTTGAACGTTTAATTGTCATTATAAACATTTATAGTGTTTATGTATTTATTGATGTTATATATACATATACATGTACGTATATGTCAGTTGGGGGGGGGGGTCTATCCTACTTCGCGGAATTCGGTGGTTGCCGGGGGGGGATTGGTCTCGTTCCCAATTAACTGCGGAAAGTCAGGGATCTCTGTGTGTGTATGGATGTATGTGTATATCTGTGTGTGTGTGTATGTGTATACACACGCACATACAGTCGGCCCCCAACTTACGAAATTAATCGTTCCAGAGCCCTCCTCGTAACGCGGGGATTTCGTAAGTAGGGGTCGCATCTTACATGTTAAACGCTTAATTCATTCCAAGGCTCCAGTCTTTGGACTGGATAAACCCCATAAACATTTTAAAAATGATAAAAGTACAACAATTTTGTATGAAATGTGGTAAAAGTAAAAGAAAATTATTTATTAAACCATTTAAACATTTTATGAAATATTTATTAATTAAACCATTATTAAACATTTTTTAACAACACACACACCTCGCTCTCTCTTTTTTTTTTTTAATCTCTCTCTCTCTCTTGCTCTCTCTCTCGTGCGCTGCAGGCCATGCCCACAAGACATGGAATTCAAAGCGCATTCCCTGCTTGACAAACTCAACTTTAATTTGATTCCTTGAGGGATCCTTGAGGGACATTTACTGAATTAAAACAACTTAAAAAACTAAACTAAAGAGTGAAGCATTCTTCTGTCTCTATCTGGGAGGCCAGCTGGACGGGATGTTGAGAGACAGTCAATGAGAGAGCAACTCGTGTGTCGTGTGAAATTTTGATTGGCGCGTTTGAATTTTGAATTTCTTTTTGTAAGAGGGGATTTTTTCGTATCTCGGGGACGGAAACTCAGGAAAAAAATTTTCGTAACCCGGGGATTTCGTACACAGGGGTCTCCGTAAGTTGGGGGCAGACTGTGTGTGTGTATAATATATATATATATATATATATATGTATATATATATATATATATATGAGTATGCTGTATAATGTTTATATATTTTATTAATAAATATCACAGTACAAAATTAAAAGGTTTTTCTTCAACATTACTACATTTTACTACATTAATACTGCATTAATGAGTAAGACTGTATATAGAATGTGTTTAAGAAGCATATTCTAGTGCATGTAATAGATGCATACTATTTTACTTCTGGTTGATCATTCGCGCATGTAATATGATACATGGGGTTTTCCTTCCGGGTACAGAACTCGCGGATTATCTTCATTCGCAGGAGGGGCCGGAACCAAACCCCCGCAAATATCGAGGGCCGACTGTAGTGGAAAAAGTTATGTAATCTGATTAGTCTAGATTTACTCAGAGTGATAGGAGGTGTGAGGATAAATAAGGAAGTGCATGGAATGGTGCATAGTGGCCTCTGTACACACCTCTGGAGGCGGTAAGAGAGATTTGTTTCAGTTGGTCAGGTTGAGCCTCAGCAACATTATGTGGCAGTTTAATGAGGTCAGTAGTTAAGGTTGGGTCAGCATGCATGGGCACATTCCAAGACTACAATGCCAGGATTTACTGCACTCTAATTGTGAGAGTGGTTCATTGTGCATGAGACATAATTTACACATGAATTGGCACCACCCAGACTCAACCTTAACCCTATTATGAATTTTTGAGGATGTTCTGAAGACTTTATACAGTGGTTTGATATTCCTTTCCTGAACGTTACAAGATCTCAGGGGAAAAGTATATGTACTCTGGAATGAAATAACATTTGTGACATTGCATGTTTTTCAAAACAATGCCACAGTGAATGGGTGCCATAAACATGGCTAAAATTGGTCCAAAAAAATAGTGCTGCATGTGAGTTTGTTTATTTATTTTTTATTTGGGCAATGTAGTATACTGTAACACTTTCTTTTGGATGTAGATATAGATTTATTAAAAACAAGCATATTTTTGATCTTCATATCTTCTTTTCCGTTCAGCTTTTTCAGGGGTCGCCACAGCAAATCATCTGATTCGCACATTTGATTTGGCATAGTTTTTACATCGGATGCCCTTCCTCAGACAGAAACACGCTGACGGCTTTGCAGCTACTTTTTTACAAAAGTCAGCAATGGATCTTTTACATGCCTCTCACCATGGACAGTAACTCAGTTAGCTGCATTGGGGGATTTTTGAACTTCATATCAATGTTTTTTTTTATTACATTAGGGAAGAGGAAGTTTAATGAACAGTTGTTCAATTTAAAAATGTTGTAATATTTAAAAAATGAAAAAGGTAATCTGCCCTGAGATGTTTATATTACAAGATTGCTTGATAAATAGGAATTTATGGATGGTGGTAGTTTTTATGTATGGATGTGAAAATTTGCATGAATGGAACAGTAATACAGGGATCCATCACTACTTTGCGCTTCAATTCATGCGGCTTCAGTACGTCGGGGTTTTTAAATATTCATCGAATTAAAAAACAAGGAAGAATAGGGGGAAAAGTTAAGTAAAATGCCACAAAACAAGGCCAATTATGCACAATAAACCCAAACAAAAAAAACAACTCGACCCCCCTATCAAAACTACTTACATTTTTATGTGAGGTGTGCATCTGAATGTGTGCACGCGCATCTGTGAGCGAGCGCATCTGTGTGTGTGTATTTATATTTAGTTACATCTTATGCATTATTTTTGAATGATTAGTTGTTATAAGCATTTATAGTTTTGAATATGTATTTATTGATATTATACACATATACATGTACGTATACGTCAGTCAAGGGGGGGTTGATTCTACTTTTCAGAATTCAGCAGTCGCAGGGGGATCTTGGTCCCAATTAACTTCAGAAATTGAGGGATCCCTGTACATCATTTACTTTAACACTAGTGTAATGAAAGACAACTTTTCACTGCTGGTTTTTATTCAAGATTTAAAGTTGATGTATAACCGGATTACATTTTGAACTGTAAGGAAGTTTCTCATATATAGTTTGTAGCTTTATGGTTTAATGCAAATGAGGATGGATTTTCTTTTTGGGGAAAACTGGTCGCTCTCAAGGTTTCTTCCTAGCTTCAACTGAGAGTTTTCCCCTTGCCTCCATCACCATGGGTGATGTTCATTAGGGATGTGAAGGGGTCTTAGAAAGTGTTTAAACTCTTTTATAATTTTTAAACTCCTTTTACTGTGTAAAACTGCCTTGTGACAATGTCAGTTGTAAAAAGCGCTGTACAAATAAAACTAACTTTAATTGAATGTATTGGCCCCATTTCACTGAAGCGCGGAATGCAATGATCGTGGCGGAAAGGCGCGGAACGCATTCTACAGAGGAGCTTCGACATTTTTACACGTAATATAGGTCAAAATCCTACGGAAAATTGTACATTCGGAACGTTCACGGCATGTGCAGAACAGACACGGAAAGACCACGGTACAATGTAAGAATACATGCGGAAAATCGGAACCAGTGCGAATAGACACGGATTGCAAAGGAAGACTTTCGGATAATTCACGGATCGTTCACGGAAAGCACGGAACACTCAATGAATGACTACGGCACTATTCCATTTTAGAAGGAAGATCTTCGGAATGATTGCAGAATAAAAGTGGAACGTTTACGTTCAACACGGAATGACTGAGGAATACCACATGTATCCACGTTTCAATCTGGAAAAATCGGCAAAGATCAAAGGATTTGCACGTGATTCCACATATAAATACGCAGATTCGACCAAGTAAACTCATTCTTCCAAATAGCTTATATACAATACAATAATATACAACATACAACAATGTATATAAGGGGTCGGGAACCTATGGCTCTTCATGACTACATCTGGCTCTCAGATAAATCAGATGGCCTTTCTTAACAGAATAACTAATAATAATTTCACTGTCATTTAAATAAAAATAGATTTATTTTTATTTTATTCCGACTCCCCAATCCCTCTGATCGAGTCCGTGCTGGATGAAAGCATGCACTTGAGCCTGTGTTTAAGACGCGCTGATCTCAACCAAGCTTTGTATTTGCTTGATCAGTTATTATAAGGTGGCGCGTGCGGCACGCTCTCTACTCTGTCCGTGCGCACGTGATCATCGGTATGAGGAGGATGATCATGCAGACCCGATCAAAGTCTCAAGCAAACCACAATCACCAGTGAATCAGAAGAAGGTGAAATACTCACGGTGTGCCATATATGGATATATGGACTTTGATCGGGTCCGCATGATCATCCTCCTCATGCCGATGATCACGTGTGCGTGGACGGAGTAAAGAGTGCACCGCACGCACAGCCAAAGTGAGGGGCAATGCACCTGGCAAGCGCTCGGTCTGATGCTGCTGCTGATGGTGCTGATGGTGCTGATGGTTTGTAGAGCAGCTCTCTTCACTGCTTTTGACCATACAGAAGAGGAGGGAAGACTTGCTGATTAGTTAAGGAACACTTACGGTATAAAAGGAAAGATCACGGAACCAAAGGGAACACTCTTGGAAAATTTTTCGCGAATGTGCTTTTAAACATGTTAAAAAGCACGTTCGTGGAAGATTTTGGTCTGCTGGAAGTGGAGGAACATGTTTGAAATCATACAGAATGTCATGAAAGTAAGGATGTCATTGACAATCGGAATATCGCCGATATAATTATGTCGATTGATAATCGAGACCTATAAAAGGGGTATCGATACTTCTAATGTTATAGCTTCCTGTGTTCATGACAGCGTCTGTAGTGAATGCCATTTCAATGACACCCCGAGTAAATGGTACGTCCCGCCTCGCTGTATGGTAAATGGTACGTCCCGCCTCTCTGTATGGCAAATGGTACGTCCCGCATCTCTGTATGGTAAATGGTACGTTCCTGCTTCTAGTGTGCCGTCAGAGCGCGTGTTCTCAACAGCATGGAACATTTTGAACAAGAAGAGACACGTATCACCAGATAATGCCGATATGTGCATCTTCTGAATCTATACATCTATTTTTGATTCCACGTCACTGTGACACGCAGCGGCGAGCCAATCTTTTCTGTACTCCACTGTGTGGGCGGGTCCGATAGCTTCAAACTCCAATTTTATTGGATTGTAACAACAGCCACATACTGCACGTGTTGTTTGAGTAAAGAGATAAATTTCCCTCGTTTTGATCGTCTTATTTCCACGTAGCCAAGCACAGCTGGCAAGCAAAACAAATGGACGGACATGGAAAAACTTCAACCCGCAGAGCAGCTGATTGCCAAATCTTGGAACGCGCTTCCTGTCACACAAACACTGCAGCGTGGGAGTCCAATAAAATTAGAGCTTCAAGTTATCGGACCCGCCCACACAGAAAGGATTGGCTCTCAGCTTCGCGCCACAGTGACGTGGCATTGAAAGATGATGAATACATTTGCTCTGAGCAGTTGAGAAAGTGAATCTGCATCATCTGCTTGGCCTTTTAAAATGCTGGCGCTGCCGGCAGCACAAACAACCGTCATACTCGCACTGCACTGCCACGAATCATGCTTCACCACTTTTGCGGTCGTAAAGTCGATCAGACGAAACTCGCATAGGTCGTAAGTCGACGAGTCACTGTATTCAATGCATTATACAAACTCCTGTAATATATCTTAGTCTGTTCTATTTAATTAATTTATGGAACAGTACAGCAATATTCCAATGTATCGATGCATAGGAAGTTTTTTTTTAATCAATATATCGATACCAATAATAGGTTTTCAATGACACCCCTACACGAAAGATGAGGGAATACCTGAGGAACGTATGAGGATGACATTTTTGCTTCCGCAGGTCTGCCGTGCTCCAGTAAAATTGGGGTATAAACATGCAAAGTGCTCTGTTTACATTTGAACGATCAGAGCTGGTTGAAGATTGTTACCTTTTGTATGAAAAACATTGAAGGTACTGTGATGTGTTGATTTTCATTCAGCAATAAACTGTGTGTGTTCGTCTGTCCGCAGTCCATCAATTTACGCTCAGTGCTCATCACTTGTCTTGTGCGTGAGGTATATATTGTTTATATTATTATCGACATTTCAGAGCTTAAGGAAATTGTACTAAAGTCAAGTAATATCATGATGGTTATTACGTTTACCATTTTGGGAAACTCATTGAAATTACTTCTGGTCCGTACAGCCTAGTAGCCCTGAATCACTACTGGTCTATAAATGTGCATGTGTTTTCGGGGGCAAAAAATGTATATATATTAAAAAAAAAAAAAACAAGCAAAAATTCTCACAATGTATTTTATTTCAAGACATGTAGAATTTGACACCACTGTTAGCCACTATAAACAAAAGTATAAAATATGGAATAGTGAATAATAGAATACAACTTGAAAGTTCCTTTAAGAAATGAGCATACACGCTATGCCTTCAGGCAACCTTATGCAGACTGACTGTTTATCATATCAAAGAAGCCTTAGCCAAGTTTAAAACAAAGTTTATTGTAGCCTTCATCTTAAATCAACATGTCATTATGAAAAATCATCTTCAAAAACTTCACCCTCATCACTACACCACTCGATCTCATCTCTTCATTCAAAGTCATTATTGCGTTCTTCCTCTCCTTCTGCATTATCCTTTAATATAATTCTACATTTGATTGAAATGAACAAATGAGCTCATACAAGAGAATCCTCCTGCAGATGACAAAAGAATCAACAGAAAATACACAAGTATAGTGCAGGTCCAAATGAAAGCTAGGAATCGGAACAAAGCCTTAATTTTGAGTTATGAACCCCAAGCTGCTCAGAAACGAGATGACATAAATCTCAACATGGACTCCCAACAGAGATACCATACAGTTGTATTAAAAGGCAGAACAGTCTCCATCTATTATGGTAAAGATTCTTCATGATCTTTTAAAGATATACAGTAGGCCCTCGATATTCGCGGAGCTTGTAAGATGAAGCGCGGCTTATCTGAACTCATATATTTCAAGTTGGCAAGTGCACTTGCGCGCTTAAAAGATCAAGCTCCGTGTGTCACCTGCAACAAATGCCTCACATTCAAAGGGGAAGGACTTAAGAAGCGCGCTTTGAGGTGAGCGTACGGTTTGTGTTTATCGGGAGTAAATGAGATTACTTAATTCAAGTCTGAACTGCATTCAGTCAGAGCAGCTCAGCCATGCCCCTCAGCTGGAGCGGGAGAAAGCAGACACACACAACATTCTAAACATTAACTTGGGCACTGTACTGGAATAATAATTGAAAAAGAATTTCATACTACAGCTTTAGAAAAGTTCAGATGATTGTTTCTCTTCAGCTCTTCAGAGGAAACTGTCGTTTCTTCAGGATAAAATCTTACTACTTCAGAAGAGACATCCAACATCATTACCTTTTCTATCACTTAGCCAGAGAAGACTCACAGCGTTTGAGTGGCATCATGGAGCTTAACTGGTAAATAAAACACACTTAAAAAAGGCTCATTGACCAGTTGTGCGTGAATGAGGAAAAAGGGGCGTTACATTATCTCAACGAATCCGCAGGAAGGAGGACAGCCATTGGCTGAAATTGAATGCCGTGTCAGTTGCTTGGCAGTCCGCGAATATGCAAACCGTGAGTGCAAAACCGCGAATAGTCAAGGGCCTACTGTATTCCATCATGACATGATTGTCACATAATTGTTACCAATTTGTCTGCTACATATTCTTAATGTGCATGGTGTAGTGATTAGCATGTCTTCCTCTAAGCTGGAAGGTCTCTGTGATTAATTCCAAGGCTCAGCGAGGGCATTGCATTGTGGAGTTTTCATGTTCTGTCCGTGCTTGAATGGTTCTCCTCTAGGTAGTCCTGTTTCTTCCCACAGTCCTAAGACATGCATGTTAGGATAGTTCCAAATTGCCCCCAGGTGTATGAGTGCTAATAGTTGTGTATGTGTGTTGGCCATGGGATGTTCAGGGAGTACCCCGTCTGATTAAGCATGAAGTGGTTCTACAAACGAATGAATGTTCATTTTGTGTTTGTCCCATTCTGTCACCAAAGTTGTTGAAATGGATTCAGACTGGCAGCTGGCATTTTGCAACACTGCACTCATTATAATGTCCATGAAGTCATTTTGAGAGGACTTGTGCTGTGGGATACGACAGTTATCATAATAGAAGTAGCCATTATAAGGTTTACCTTTAAAAATCAAAATTGCATTTAAAATTGACACTACCTGCCAGTGAGCCCAGCTGGACTCATGGAGTCATCAAGATTAGATAATTTTCTAATCTTCAGTTTTCTGCACCTATGTTGGCTGTAGTCTCAGTTGACGGACAATGGTATACTACAATGTCCAGCCCCTCCACCACAAAGTTTTAACAAGTTTTGCATTGCATTGCTCAGCACAGTTGTAATGAGTAATTACGCCCTTACAAAATGTGACTATAATGATCAGTCTGCCTGTGCTTCCCTATTCTTGTTCAGAGTGAAATTTCCGATTTGTCAACTCCACCTTGACCTTGAAGTAAATGATGACGCAGATAAAAGTGCTTAATTCATACAGTGTCTGTGTACTTCAGCCAGACCTGAGCCCTTGGAGATGGTTGCCATTAAAATCGAAGATAATAATGTCATTACTGTCTCTTTTGTTTTAACATTTTCCTCTTCCATCTACAAAACTGTTTATCACCTGAATTTTTCTTTTTAATAGATAATTATTTGAAAACTAAAGTGTTTTTTTCTAAAAATTCCAACAGATCAGAGGCTTATGTCACTTTTAAACCAGCCTGTCTAACCCAAACTTCCATGCTAAGGTCAAAGTTCCTAAAATCACTTTTCCCACCATTCGTTTGTTTGATGTGAACAGTAACCGAATCTTTTGACTTTTAACTGTGTGACTGTATGTGTGTGCTGCTATCACGTGAATCAATAGGTGTATGAACTTGTACTGTTTATAATAAACTGACCAGAGAATGTTGTTTCTGTGGCATTTGTAAGTAATCTACAACATAGTTTTTATACAAGTAAAAGTGTTGCAATTATATAAGACTGGAGTTCATCGAATACATCTAAATGCTTTGTGCCATGTCCCAATGTACATTATTGTTCCCTCCCCGAATGACACTTTATACATGCAGCAAAGGGCCATAATGAATTATGACAATATGATAATCTCAGGCCAGCCTTAAAAATATCTTTGTTTGTGGTAACAGCCGGTTGAGCCAAAGTTGTACATAAAAACCCCGCTTGAGCATTCACAGATGCAAAAAAATAAAAATATACCGGCCTGTTGTGTTGAAAAAATGTGGGAAAAAATATCTGCATAATCAATATGTACCCTACTATACACCGTACTAAAAAGTGACCAAAGTGAGATCAGTATCAACCATCGATCAATATTGTAACAATGCGCAATGTGAATCACAGAGACTGTACTGTTTGCACGCGCCTCGTCTCTGTGCCGTGTGTGTGTGTGTGTGTGTGTGTGTGTGCCTCATCTCTACAGTGTGCGTCAGCTTATCAGTGTGAATGATTGAATGACATTTAACATACAGTTTTTCCAAATATTTTTGTTTAAATGTCATGAATTATGTGTTGGCTATATTTACAAATGTCTTGTTTGTAATGATATTGCACACAAGTTGATGAAACTGGTCCTTGAAAAGGCAAGATTTGTTCTTCGAAAAGTCCTTAAAAGTGCTTGAATTTGATCAAGCCTTGCCTGTATGAAGCTTGTAAAAGAGGTCTCGAGTCTTGTAAAATTTTCAGGGGATATGGCGTACTCTGATGGGACATATGTTGAAGAAACCTTGATACTCTGTTGATTACAATATGAAAAGAAACTTTGATATTCGGAATGTTTATTTCAGATATAAGATATTTATTTAATTCTACTGTGTTTACAACATCACATACATAATATAGCATGACATATGGGAAAAAATTTCCCCGCAAATCACGGGTGGCCTGCACAGGCAAAAAAAATATATATATTTTTTCCCCATTTTCCCAACATTTTTTTAAAGCATACCTACAAAGAATTTTTTAAGCCTGGCCTCAGATAGCCAGTATATAGATTGCAGGGCATGAAATTAAGAAAATTTCCCACCAGACAACAGGGGTGCAGGTAGAACAAAAAATCTGCAGGACCCCTAAGAATTTTACTGGACCCCACTTTTTCTGGAATTATTAATTGTGATAATCTGTTATTTTTTTTCATACACTTGTTCACCTGTCTATATGTTTGGTGTCCAATCACATACAACTCTATTATTCTGCTGATCAAATTAAAAACTCGGCGAACAAAAAATAACAATGCAAATGTAAGAACTAGATTGAGTCTCAAGATCTAGAGTCTAATTATGTTCTCAAAGCTGAACATAGAAATCAGTAACCTCAAGTAATTATCAAAGTTGTCACGAGATAGCATTCTACATAATCAAATTATTTGAACTTTTCCTTCTTCTGTCCTGTTCCTTATCATCTGCCTCTTTTTCTTTCATCAGCCTCACTCTCCACATAATCATCTGACTTACAGTCCTCTTCAGTTGGATCAATGAGTGCTTCATTTGAACAGGCATGTGATTTTTCCGTGAATTCGCAGAATTCCTATTTTTTCATTGGCCCAGTTTAAAAAAAAAAATTCTCTTTTTCCACGCCGAATATGTCAAAACAACCTTTCCACTTTTATTTCGTTCCAAGTTTTGCATAAAATGACCTCTCTTGAAACGTTACTACTGATTGGCTGATGGCTTTCTAATAGCCAAATCGCTGATGTTGAAACATGTATATAGACATTCGCGCTACTTCTGATCTGTTCAGCTCTCGAAAGCATGTTGGTGATAGAGGGAAAAGATTCTGCTTGAATCAAAGAAATGGACAAAGTCGTGAAAAACAAGTTTAGGTGGGAATGGATGGAAAAAGAAACCGTAGTATTCAATTGCCGGAACATTTGGTTTTCAAGCGAAGATTCCAGAACCCTACGGATCCTTTGTTTGCCGACAAAGAACCTTCCGTGCAAAGAAAAGATCCAGTGAAACAACCAGTTCCTGTCGCTGATCAAGTAGTTAATTTTGAGGTATGTTTGAGAATTTTTTTTCTCTAGTTTCTGATTATATTTTTCAAATTATTGTGAAAGCATGCATGTTTTAGGCGTAGGACGTTCATGTGTTTATTCCGTGAACTGAATCAAATGATCCGACTCTCTGGTCACCGAACTGAAGAATCGACAGTGTGTGCTTTTGTAATTAGCTCATTAATATTGGAAATGTAAAACTATGAATCTGAGCCTCAACGGAAACCCCTCGACATCCAGAATGACAACAAACTTTCTAAGGCAGCCTCCAGAAGGACATTTCAGGTTGCACAAAAGGAAGCAAGAACGTGCCATGCTAAAGCACTAAAGACAAAGAAACATTAATTCAAAAAACTTGTCATGTATAGCAACGTCATGTGTATAGTTTGTTTCCAAATTATTTTTAAAGACAATGACTGTTGATAATAGTGTTGTGAGGCATGACATATCTATAAGACTGACTATTTGATTTGTGACTGTGACACTTTGATTAGTGTTGGAATCCCACATGATAAACCCACAAGTTGAGGTATGTATATGGAGATTCGAAGTTAAACTTTCTAGAGCTCTTTCATTGTCATGAAATAGCATTTTTCCCCTTCTGAAATGCTTAAAACCTAGGAGCTTCGGGGGACCCAACTGGGGGCCTGCGCTCCCAGACCCCTGGCTGATTTTCAGATATTTTGGTAATGGTCAAATCACATGTCTGTCTGAATATTTGTATTAGTTTGTATGGTATTAGTACTACATAGTTAGATTTAAATAACATTAAAGTAGTGCGTTAACTCAAACTTTCAAAGTGTGGGTATAGTCATTGGTCCTACCTGAAAAGTTCTCTTTGGACGTCAATTCTTTTCATAATCTTTATAATCTCTGACATTAGTGCTACTTGGCCGAGCATCACTTTGGTCAGTTTTTTTATCTTTTACAAAGCCAGTTAACTTTGTCTGTTTTGACATCGTTAGTTCCAGTTAAATTGTTATTATAATTCTCACGGATTAGCGGCAAACCCGGAATTTACTGGCACGTGATTCAAATTTGGCCATTGGTTGAGAGCTTTTGTTTCTCCCTTCTGCTGATTGGTTCCAGATGTGCACACCTTTTTAAATTTCTCCTTCGCACACATGTCGTGATTGCTTGAATTGTGAATTCACGTGATTTTTTTTTTTTTTTTTTTTTTTTTTTTTTTAAGTGTGATTTAATTATTATTTAAGCCCTATGATGCCACTCAAACGCTCTGCGTCTGTCATATCTTAGGCGACAGCGGATTGTTAATTTTACTGAAAGGGCCTTCTGCCTGACATGGGGGCCGGTATTGGGTTGGATTTTTCTGAACCTCCCACAAAAATGCCGGCAGATATCGGTGGACCCGTGCTAATTTCGCGCCCTGAGATTGTGCATGTTAGAATGGTGAGTTGTGAAGATAAATATTTTCTGCCTTTGTCCTGTGACCTTGATCACTAGCTGATACTGGTTTACAAGTTGGTCTCTGTTTTAGCAGGTTATTCACCTTTAGTTCATGGTACCAATGTGCCACCTTGTGAAAAACACTTGTACTCATTCCACATTTTAGTGCAGGGGTTGGGAACCTTTTTGACTAAGAGAGCCAAGAAAAATGTGTAATCTAATCCTCTGAGAGCCAAATATATTACTGAGTCCAACAATTTTAGAGTATAATATGACTCTGAATTTATTTTAAACAACATTTTTATAACGAAGTTATTTATTAATAAAAAAAGTACTTCTTACTATTAATGCAACTTCTGGTGCTATATGGTGTTGCTGATGGCTTTGTAGTCTGGTTGATACGTGCTGAGGTTCAGCTTCATGCAGACGTTTAGGCTTCCATCTATTACACGTGACTGCAGGTTGGTCTTGATGCTTTTCAGGTGTGAGAAGGATTGCTTGCGTTCGCATGTGGAGCCAAACATGGTCAATACGACAGGACTCGCACTGCAGTGTTTGTGACGGGAAGCACGTCCCAGGTTTTGGCAATCAACTGGTCTGCGGGTTGAAGTTTTTTTTTCATGTCTGTCCATTTGTGTTTTGCTTGCCAGCTCTGCTTGACTTCTTTCACATAAGCTGATCAAAACAAGGAAAATTTACCTCTTTACCCAAAAACAACTCGCACAGGCTGTTGCATATAATCCAATAAAATTAGAGTTTCAAGGTATCGGTTCCACCCACACACTGGAGTACAGAAAGGATTCTCTGCTGCACGCCAGTGACACGTGACATTGAAAATAGATGTATAGATTAAAATGCGTGAGATTTTATTTGTTTTTGTTTTATTTGATGGCTTTTTTCTGTATTTTTATTTAAAGGACAGTGAAGTTATGTATTAGTTATTCTGTTAAGAAAGGACACCTGATTTATCTGAGAGCCAGATGCAGTCATCAAAAGAGCCACGTCTGGCTCGTGAGCCATAGGTTCCAGACCCCTGTTTTAGTGTGTTTATATGTAAATACATTGTTGTGTTTTGTGTCTAGGGTTGAGTGTTGGTCATCAAAACTAGCCCTCTTGTTTGTTTTAGATAATATGCTCTTTTAATAATGTCTTTTTATGTCCATGGTGCAACTCCTCTATTATAGCAGTGACTGGCAACAACAACAAAAAAATCAAATTGATACTTTTAAGTTTCAGTGTCGAACTTAATAGAGCCAATCTTTATGAACACAACAGTACTTCACAGATTTATAATGGGAAATTAAATTATTTTGGTTAATGTGCTGAGATAAATGATAGCTGTATTTATAATGTTGTTTTCTTCATTTTGTGTTTATTTTTTTACGATAATTAAAACAAACAATTGTATGGCTTTTTTTCTTGTCAGGAATAGTCTTCAGTCTTGAGCTCTGGGGGCCTGCTTCAGTTAGCAGAGATGCAACCCCCTCCGAGTACTATGCCTCCTGGAGCATGTGGTACCCCACCACCACCTATCTCTGGTGGTGCAAATGCCTTCAGGAGAACTCGACCACACAAGCATGGAGCAGTTGCCCCCAGTGCAGCTGTAGCTCCACCTTCACAACCACTTACTGACCCTTTTGCTTTTGGGAGGCAAGGCTTTTCATCTGCAAGCAACCTGACTCCTCTAAACAGTAGTCCTCTTCCTATGCAAGCCCCTCTGACAGCAGATTTTAACCAGACTGGTCCACCTCAAGGCCCACCATCAGGAGCACAAGTGCCATTAGCTGGTTCTGTAAATACATTTTTCACCCCTTATCCTTGTCCTTCAGGACCTCCATTGGCCACTAACCCACCTCCTGCTGAACCTGGCTATTTCACTTCCCAAGAACCAATGCCATACATTGCTCAATTGCCTAATTCTGTCCCACCTTTTAGTTCTGGTACAATACACACTCCCCCTGCAGCCTCGACCCCACCAGTTCAAAGTATACCTATGTTTCAGTCTGCTCCATCCCATTCTGGGCCTGATCATGGCAGTCGTCCTCCTTCAGTTCAAAACTACTTTCAGCCAACCAGTGATACACCACAACCTTTTTTTGCACATCCCCAGGCACAGTCTTCTCCACCTGCTCCCTTACCCCATACTGGCCCATATCAGACACACATTCAGAATCATAGTCAATCAGCCATATTGAATATGTCTACTTCCCAGCAACAAAACTCTCATATTTCAGCCCAGAATTATTTTAGCCAGACAGGTGGTACCTCAGAACCATGGTTTAATCAGGTTCTACAGGATCCCTCGCAGCGTTCTTGTCCCCTTCCATGTACTGTTCCATCTGCTGACCCTGGAACATTGTCTATGTTCTTTCATGGCAATGATGTAGAAAATGAAGAGACTCTTTCTGGGGAGGGTCATGTTAATGGTATTTCCCATCCTCCCCAAGGCGGGGAACTAAACGAAACCCCTAATCCCCGTTTGCATGAAACTGGGAATGCCAAGGTGACCACAGGTGTATCTGACTCGGTTGAGAATCTGGAATGTGTTCCAAATCAGGAAGTTTTGCCTAATGAACCACCATCAAGCCATGTTTATGAGCCAGGGCCTAACTTGGAAATACCAGACTCCACTTCTCGTCCTGCACGTTCTGCAAGTGTTTCATCCAGCTATAGCAATGTCAGTCACAGTAGTGGTCATGCCACCCACAGTAGCAGCCACCCTCCTCGACGACATCAGGGAGTTGTTGGGACATTTATCCAACAAGAAAGCCCTCGGCCCCCTGATACTCCAGCATCCCACCCTTCTGCTGCCGGTTACTTTGAACAGATAGATTCTCCTGCTGCAGAACTAAGTCCGGTTTTCCCCACACCCAGCCCTCCAAAGCCAGTTGGAGTGTTCCAGGCCAGTGCTAACTCTTCCTTTGAACCAGTGCGATCACACAATGTGGGGGTTAGACCTATGGAAGTTGATCGTGCTAGAATGGTCAAAGAAAGAGGTGGAGTTGACATAGTGCCAGGCAACTTGGAGCAACCTCCAGACAATATGGAGATGATCTACTTTCCTGGAGGACAGCCGCACAGACCATCTCAAACTCAGGGGCCACGACAATCTTGTGAAAGTTCTGCCACAACCCTCTGGGCTCAAACTGATGCATCTAGCTTTGGTGCTAATATACTTTTGGCACCTGCAGCACCTCCTCTTGCTGCAACTACAGCTTCATCAAGTAAACCCAATACTGAGATTATCCAGCCACCAGAAGATGGGCCTTTGGATCTGCAGCCTTCCAGGGCTCATTCAAGGCCTCACACAGAAAACCTTGAGAACCCACCTGAATCGGCTCCTCAGGCAAGTTTGGGCTATGCTTCTTTGCTAGTGTCTACGCCTCCTACAGAGTCATTAAACCAGCCGGTTTTAATTGCCACTCCTTCATCCAATTATACAGTGATTTCTCCTGAAATGGCTGTCCAATCAACTGATCAAACAAGTCCCAAGGAAATAAATATGCCTGTTCAGACACCATCTCAAAACCAAGTGGTCAGTCAATTGCCACAGGGTTCCCATTCAGCCAATCATGTACCTCCTCTCTTTTCTCAAACACCAATTAGCTCTCATTCCCCCTCAATCCAGAATTCGTTAAATATAGCACAAGAAGTCCAAGATGCTACACTTCCTGTCCAACCTGCTCAAGCTAAAACTTTGAGGTCCCAATCACTGAGAAGTGACTGTCAATCACTTCCACCTTCTAATTCACAAATTCCTTCATCTGCTTCTGCCATCAATCAGAATAATCGCTCACATTATGAACTTCTTGATTTTTCTATGCATCAAACACAGAGCACAAATCCAGCCCCTGCTAATACAGCTTCCACCCCTGCTTCAGTGAATAATGCAACTGGCTTTTACTTGCAGGTCACCAAAGATGCACAGCAAGGGGCACGAGTGGATAATGAGCCTCCACTTCAGCCCCCAACCCCGAATCTGCCTAGTGCTCCCAGTAATCAGTCTAGCAATGGTCCCCCTAATCCAGCTCATGCAGCTGCACAGTATCAACCTCCCTTACAGGCTACACTTAATTCCCAAACCACCCCATCTGCCACATATCCTCCTCAATCTGGAAATTCTGCAGGTACACACAATCTCCAGCATCCCCCATCTGCACTTGGAGGACAGCATGGATATGGTGCACCACCACCCATGCCCCCTGGGCCTGGATTTAGTAGCTACTATCCAGACTACCAGGATGGAAGGCATCCTTTCCAACCTCCATACCCACACATGGACCCAAGGGCTCAGAACTACTACCAGGTATTTTTTTCGGTTCTATAAAGTTGGGAATGGTATAAACTGAATTAAAAGTCAACTAACAGATATATTGCTCACGTATATCTTTTAAAAATATCATAATTTGAACTTTGCGTAGGTTTATCATTCAAGTTATCTGGAACATGAAGTCACTAGTCTGCCTATAAGGGATTTTTATTACTCCTTTTTCTCCGAAATTTGGTCTTCCCAGTTTCCACTACTAGCTCACTCTATCTAGGAAGGAGGTAGCTAGCATTTGCTACCCCCTAAACATGTTGTCAAGCTTTGCATCCTTTCAAAATGCTGACACACTTGAAAGAAAACACTGCCCTATTTTGCATTTCTGAGCTCAGACTGTTACAATTTGCTAGTTTCTCTGTGCATGATCAAGAGAATTTACAATCTCTTCCAACCTGAGAGCTCTCTTGGTTCCTGGTTATTGATGACTGTAGCTATGTTTGGAGTGTTAAACTTTCAATTTCGGGATGATTAAACAAGTGGTTTTCTATAGTACCTCTCCGGAGCCTTAAATTGAGTGAAATTATTCTTTAACACTTGTAGGATGACCCATATCGAAGAGGAGATCCCCGGTATGCCCGGTACAATGGACCAAACCCTGGTTACCGGGAGACAGACCGACAACCAGAGAGGCCA
>CM045735.1:28567248-28599748 GCA_024760905.1 Plotosus lineatus
GTATACCTCTCTCTGAGCTTTTAGAGAGTCTATTCTCTTGGTTCACACATTTCTTGTTTTCCTTAATTGCTCTATCCCAGTCAGGGTCACAGCGGTTCCAGAATTATGCACAGCAGTTGAAAGTAATGCTTTAAAAATATCATGATACCAACAGTGAAGAGTATTGTACTAGTAATTAGGAATAATTTATGGGGTTATTTATGCCACCATAAATCAAATAGAGAGCAATGTCTGTGTCTTGCAAAATTAACCATCACAACTGTCCTGCATATAAAATTAATGGAACACAGATATTGTGTTTTTGTAACCAGTTACAGTTAAAGGTTAAAGCTGCAAACCGCTTCATCCCACTAGGGTCGTGGTCAGCCAACTGTGTGTGTGTGTGTGTATGTTAAGTTTTGAAATCATCTCTTCATACATTTACACCTACCTAGCTTGGGACTGTGGACTATCTATCTGACTATTAAATAAATTAACTTACAGATGATGGTATTCTGCATGAAAGTCAAGGCATACTGTCAATGCCTGACTTGATTCGCCACACTCTCTGCCTGGAATTGTCATCAGATGGTCTCCAACTTTCCTCGGATGTTTCGACCCTAAACCATGACATCCTCCAGTTGGCGGGTCAGTAATGGTGGCCAAACCACTACTCACTTCCAGGCGTCCAGTTCAGCTCATCTCGTCGATGCCATACCCAGCATGATGCCTTCTCTGCTGCCTCAGCTAACTGCCTCACTGCGTATTTCCGTAATGATGATGTTGTTCCTAGTGCTGTCATCAACGTCCACACTGATTGTGCCGGGAACCCTCTGCACCCAATCTCAACTGGAAACAGTGACACCTTCCAACCCTTTTGTCTGTATTCTTCTATCAGATCTGCATACTTCAGTGATTTCCTCTCATTGGCTTCGTCACAGTTCTCCTCCCATGGTACAGTCAGTTCTATTGCTATAAGAGTTGACCACAAAACCATGTCTGGTCTCAGAGTTGTTGTAACAATGTCTGGGAAAACTAGCTTCCTCCTCAAGTCCACTCTAAGTTCCCAGTCCCTACCAGCGTCGAACACCGATGGCTTCTGTCCAGCGTTGGTCCTTGCTGGGGTTTTAGCTCCTTCTTTGACAAACTGTATTGTTTCCTGCTTCTTCTTTGTTGTTCGTTTCCTGGTTCTTTCCTTCTCTACTATGTCTGCTAGCTTCTCTAATACCCTGTCATGTCTCCATCTATACCGTCCTTGCTTCAAGGCCACTGTGCATCCCGATAATATGTGAGCCATGGTTCCTCTCTTCCCACATAACTTACATGCTGGATCCTGTGCGAGTCCCCACTGAAAAAGATTTGCTGGTGAGGGTAAAGTGTCATATACTGATCTTAACAGGAAAGATATTCTGAATTGGTCCATCTTCCAGAGGTCTGACCACGTGATCTTACGTTGTGGTAGCTCCCATCTCGTCCAAGCTCCTTGCTTTCCTAGTTCTACTGCACGTGATAGCCTTGCTTCCTCCACCTCTCTTCTCACTTCTTCCTGAACCATGCTTCTTTTCTCTGTCCTATCTGCCTTGTTCCATTGTTGGAAGTGTGATGTACCAATTCCTTGCCGCCCTCTACAAGTGTTACCGATCTTGTCTCTTAGCTCTAGTATACTCTCTGCCTGATCTACTGCTGCTGCTGCTGCTGACCATTTCCTTCCAGACCTTGTCTGTACCCCTGCCTCTTGAACTTTCTGGTCTTTCGAGTCCCTTAATGTTAGTACTGTCCTGCATTTTGTTACCTTAAACTCTTCAATTACTGATGATAGTGGTAATTGTAACTGTGCTGTCTTACTGTATAAACCAATTGATGTAAAGCTTGGTGGAACCCCTAACCATCTTCTAACAAAGCTGTTGACTGTCTTCTCTATTGATTCTACATGCGTCATCGCTATCTCATAGATCAGTAGCAGCCACATCAGCCTGGGTAAGATTCCGTGCTGGTAAATCCAAGCCTTATATTTCCCTGGCAGTTTACTTCCATCTACTACTCTAAGCCATCCTTTAACTGTTGGTTGAATGTCTTTTGACTGGTTCGTATCTTTCAAAGTTGCATCAAACCACTTCTCTAGACACTTGATCGGATTTTCTACTATACTAGGGATTTCTTCACTCTGCACCTTTAGTTTGACCTGCTGGTTGATTCTACCTTTTTTCAGTATTAAGCATCTTGATTTTCTCGGCTTAAACGTCATTCTTGCCCATGTAATAGTGTCATCTAATGAGGCTAGTACCCATCTTGCTTGTACATGTGTTGATGTTGTAACTGTTCGGTCATCCATAAATCCTCTTAGAGGCGGTTGATGCACCCCTGAGTTCATCTTAGGGCCTCTTGTCTCTCTTTCTGCAGCTGTGGTCATCAGGCTCATCCCTATATATTTCATATATACATTATTCACATTCATATATTTATCAATATCTCTTTCTGTAAATGTAAATTTATAATCTATTGACAAGAATAACATTGTTGTACTTTTGTTGGTTTTCTTTCTTTTTTTTCTCCTCTCCTCCCCATGCCCTACTCTCTGTAGAGTCAGGTATCCAGAAGTCAGATGGATCTTGTTGCTCCAGCAACTACACTACCTGCAGATTATTCTTATGGTCAGTTTCCTGATCAGACAGGCACTCTGAATTACAGCCAGTATGATCCCACCAACTCCACATGGACTGCCCCTGAACAGGGTAATTACATCATACGATCTGCATTTTATGTGAAAACTGAAAGAAATTTTAATTGAGAAAATAAAGCATGAATTTGTATTAAAGTATATTCTTTAAAAACGCTAAGACGTGGGAATGTATGGTATTGGCCATGTTTGTGTAGCTGTAACTGTTAGCAGGATAACTCAAAAATTAATGAATGTATTTTCACCAAGTTTTAACCAGATGTGGGTCTTGAGCCTATGAAGTGATTTAAACATTGGATCTGATCCAAAAGGTTCATTCATTCATCTTTTGAATCACTGGTGCCAATCTCAGCCGATTCTGTGCGAGAGCGTGGTATATCCTGGACAGGTTGCCAGGCCATCTCAGGCACTTACACAACCATTCATACTCAAACCCACACTTGGGGACGATTTGAAACAGTTGGAGGAAACCTACACAAGTACGGTGAGAATATGCAAACTCACACAGAAAGGCCCAAGCTGGGCATCGAACGTGCTAACCACTACGCCACTACTACACCGCCATGCTGCCACTCTAAAAGGTGTTCAAATGATTTTTTAACAGTGTAACATGGGGTAAAATTTCTTTTGAAATGGGAACCAGCCTTTCTGCAACCCTAATAAGGATTAAGCGGTTCTGAAAATTAAGGAATGAATGGGTTAAATGGATGACAACAACTTGAGTCAAAATTAGAATCTCTGAAATATTTATAAGGTATTAGTGACCTTTTTGCATTAGTGTACAATCTTAACACTTCTGTACATACAAGAGATTAGAAATGAGCACAATCAGAACTTTTATACAGAGAATGTTATTTTAAAAGAAAAATCTGTATGTCTTAATGTCCGTCGCTTTCTTTTTCCTCTCTTCTGTCCTTCAGCTCCTCCAAGGACACTGACTCCGGAGAAGTACTCGGTTCCTCACTGTTGTGCACGATTTGGGCCAGCAGGTCAGCTAGTTTTAGTTCAGCCCAATCTGCCGTCGGATGGACAGCCTGCTCTTGTTGAGATTCATAGTATGGAGGTAATGTTTTATTTGCAATTTAATGAAACTACATGGCAATAATTTTTCAGATTTTGCTTGGACCTTCCTGTGAGGGATGGAATATATGTATGTACTCATCTCTATTTCTGTGACAAATGTTTTAGACTATGATGCAGAATAATCCAGAGCAGGCCGAGCTACGTGCTTTCCCAGGGCCACTTATCAAGTATGTATGATGTATTTTGCCTGCAATTCTATCAGTAGATGGATACACACACTTGCTTCATTCCTTATTTGTGTGTGTGTGTGTGTGTGTGTGTGTGTGTGTGTGTGTGTAGGGAGGAAACCCATAAGGTGGACGTTATAAATTTTGCCCAGAATAAAGCTCAGGAGTGCATGCGGAATGATGAGCTCATTGATAAGGACTCGGCCTTCCTCATTTGGGAGTTCATCGTACTGCTGTGCCGTCAGAATGGGGTGTGTACAGTGTGTCTGCATCAGTCTTATTTTCTGTTCCATCTTTGTTTAATTCTAACCAAATACAAAGCAAAATGTAAATATGAAATGTTAAGCACTAAATCAGTGTCTTGCACTCCTTCTCTCTCTCTCTCTCTCTCTCTCTCTCTCTCTCTCTCTCTCCTAACTCAGACGGTTGTTGGGACCGACTTAGCTGATCTCTTGTTGAAGGAACATCGATCCGTGTGGTTGCCAGGAAAATCGCCAAATGAAGCGAACCTGATTGATTTTAACAACGAAGCCCTGGAACGACCGGAGGAAGAGGGGTCAGGGCCACTCTCACTTTTATCAGACACTTACATGGGTGTGCCTGAAAATGTTGGAAAAGAGACGGAACGCTTCAGAGAGCTGCTGCTTTTTGGGCGGAAAAAGGCAGGACAACACACAAACACACACAAATAATTTGTGACTGCAAATAGTGCAATATGCTACCTGGGTAAATAAATGATACATTTAATAGACATTCAGCAAGGTAAAAGCTGCTGTACTAGTCCTTCTCAAAAAATTAGCATATTGTGATAAAGTTCATTATTTTCTGTAATGTACTGATGAAAATTAAACTTTCATATATTTTAGATTCATTGCACGCCAATTGAAATGTTTCAGGTCTTTTATGATTTTAATACTGATGATTTTGGCATACAGCTCATGAAAACCCAAAATTTCTATCTCAAAAAATTAGCATACAGTGATACCTCTGCTCACGAACATAATTGGTTCCCAGAAAGTGTGTGTGAGGCGAAAAGTTCGTCTTCCGAACATTTATTTCCCATAAGAAACCATTAAAATGAGAATAATCCGTTCCCAGGTCCCCATAAAACATAATTTTCTACTAAATAAGCCTTAAAACTACACAAAAATATACCTTATTTTATGTATAATAAATGTCTATTGTATTGTAATTAAAGAAGTAAACTGTACTGTATAATAAAGTCGTTTTATTTACCTTTGTGATGGTAGTTGATGGCTTGATGGAATGGAGTGGGAGGAGGAGGGAGGGAGGGACTTACTGTTTGGAAGGAGTGTTTGGAAACGCCTACTGTTTGGAAACACGCATAGCCACACACGCACCCTTAATAGCTTCCTTGTTCTTAAGGATGGTGGTAGACTTAGCGTACTGGTACTGGGACGCTGAGTCACACAAACGCACACCTCGTTCGTGTTTTTCAATGATCTCCGCCTGTGGTGGGGTCTTTTTCGGTCCCATAATAGCAAAAGTACACTCAATATGGTCCAAAATGTCTAGCAAACACAAATCACTTCCGCATTCAAAGAAAGGGGGTGATGAACTGTGACGCCGTGAGCGTGCGTCAGCTTCTCGTGGCCGCCACTGTGGCGCTGTTCGACCGCGTGGTTTGGTTCGTCCGCCGAAAAGTAGTTCGTCAGCCGAGACTATATTTTCGCGAATTTAAAGTTCTTGAGGCGAAAAGTTCGTGAGCTTAAGCGTTCGTCAGCCGAGGTTTGACTGTATTTCATCCGATCAATAAAAAAGTGCTTTCAATACAAAAAAGTCAACCTTCAAATAATTATGTTCAGTTATGCACTCAATACTTGGTCGGGAATCCTTTTGCAGAAATGACTGCTTCAATGCGGCGTGGCATGGAGGCAATCAGCCTGTGGCACTGCTGAGGTGTTACGGAGGCCCTGGATGCTTCGATAGCGGCCTTAAGCTCATCCACAGTGTTGGGTCTGGTGTCTTTCAACTTTCTCTTCACAATATCCCACAGATTCTCTATGGGGTTCAGGTCAGGAGAGTTGTCAGGCCAATTGAGCACAGTAATACCATGGTCAGTAAACCATTTATCAGTGGTTTTGGCACTGTGAGCAGGTGCCAGGTCGTGCTGAAAAAGGAATTCTTCTTCTCCATAAAGCTTTTCAGCAGATGGAAGCAGGAAGTGCTCCAAAATCTCCTGACAGCTAGCTGCATTGACCCTGCCCTTGATAAAACACAGTGGACCAACACCAGCAGCTGACATGGCACCCCAGACCATCACTGACTGTGGGTACTTGACACTGGACTTCAGGCATTTTGGCATTTCCTTCTCCCCAGTCTTCCTCCAGACTCTGGCACCTTTATTTCCGAATGACATACAAAATTTGCTTTCATCCGAAAAAAGTACTTTGGACCACTGAGCAACAGTCCAGTTCTGCTTCTCTGTAGCCCAGGTCAGGCGCTTCTGCCGCTGTTTCTGGTTCAAAGGTGGCTTGACCTGGGGAATGCGGCACCTGCAGTCCATTTCCTGCACACGTCTGTGCACGGTGGCTCTGGATGTTTCTATTCCAGACTCAGTCCACTGCTTGCACAGGGCCCCCAAGGTCTGGAATCGGCCTTTCTTTCACTTTTTCCTTCCCACAGACGTACCACTGAGGAGCCTTGATACAGCCCTCTGGGAACAGCCTATTCGCTCCGAGATTTCTTTCTGTGTCTTACCATCTTGTTTGAGGGCGTCAATGATGGCCTTCTAGACAGCAGTCAGGTCGGCAGTCTTACCCATGATTGCGGTTTTGAGTAATGAACCAGGCTGGGAGTTTTTAAAAGCTTCAGGAATCTTTTGCAGGTGTTTAGAGTTAATTGGTTGATTCAGATGATTAGGTTAATAGCTCGTTTAGACTACCTTTTCATGATATGCTAAGTTTTTGAGATAGGAATTTTGGGTTTTCATGAGCTGTATGCCAAAATCATCAGTATTAAAACAATAAAAGACCTGAAATATTTCAGTTGGTGTGCAATGAATCTACAATATATGAAAGTTGAACATTTATCAGTTCATTACAGAAAATCATGAACTTTATCACAATATGCTAATTTTTTGAGAAGGACTAGTATATGGAGAACCTTATGTGGAAGTTAAAGAACTATCTTTCATGAAACGTGAAACGCACAAAATTCAGGGCACATCAAATATGCTTCAGCTTGCTCATACAGAAATTCCACTTCAAAAAGCCTTCATCAAGCCTGGGATGTGAATCCAGGACCTTGTTGCTGTGAGGTGAATGTGTTATCCACTGTGTCATCTCAATTAAAAGCCCATGAAGTGAACATTTTGACTAATTTCATTATAAATCCATTAGTATAAACACTTGTGCTGTCAGCCAGATTGCTCTCAACTAATGTGTGATGTGCAGTGGGGTTTGGAAATTTTTATCATAGAGGATTTAGAACTATTGTATGTATTCATCATGATTTGTGACTTAATATTCATACACACCAAATAAAACCCAAAATTGTATCAGATTTTTTTGTTTTGTTCTGGTATACTCTGTGTAATGGCTCTATTGGCACTACTATGTAATATGCGCCGGTCTTGGGTTCACAATCTGGGCTACTGATATGTTCATTCCTGATTAATGGATTTTGTATTGTGAGTATTCACATCAGCATTTTGGTATTTTTGATTTCAATGAGTGAGTACATTGCTGACATCTTGTGTGTACATATCAGACTGTAGCTACAACCTCTTGAACTTGCTCAACTCTCGATGAATTGAAATAACTTCAAGCCCTAAGCCATCTTCGCACTCTCACTGCTCTCATTAACAATTATTTGCTGAAGGTGAGGTGAATCGTCTCTGGGACTATTCAATTCAATGGGATATCCACTAAGCCTGAGATGAATAATTGTTTGTGTGTGTAATAAACCTAAGAAGCAAACAAAATATTTTACATATTTAAATATAACCGAGGCAGGTCAGGTGAGCTCTGCATGCTCTGAGCAGAGTGTAGCGCCCAGTAATTAAAGGTATGTGTGGGTCCCCCCCCCCTTTTTTTTTAAATCCACTGCCACTTTTTAAGTGCAAGTCAGAAACTGATCTGTCTGCGAATGCAGGGGTATTTAAACTTTAAACACCTGCATATGTTGTTTCATTGACCTGCTTATGTGTTGCTTTTAGGATGCTCTTGAATCTGCTATGAAGAATGGGCTTTGGGGTCACGCCCTTCTCCTGGCCAGTAAGATGGACAACCGAACACATGCCCGAGTCATGACCAAGTAATGGACGTTCTGTGTTTAGCAGTTTTCTTCGCACTGATATAAACAGATCTAAAAAGATGTAGCACTAAAATGCATGTTTTTATCTAATAGGTTTGCCAACAGTCTTCCCATCAATGATCCACTGCAGACAGTCTATCAGCTCATGTCAGGGAGGATGCCTGCTTCTGCCACTGTAAGTATGGAAAGCTTAGCAATGCAGTGTGAGACGTGGAATCTGGGTGTGGGTGCCTCATGGAAGTGATTTTAGTTTTTGTGTCCATTTAAAAATAATTCTCTAACATTCACTGCTTTCAACTAGCACCTTTTACACGTTTTCCACTTGATGCACTAGTTTTACCCTTTACACAGTGTTTTTCTACTGTCTACCACATTGAAATGTAATATATTTTATATTTATGCACTGTATTGATACAGAGAATATTATTTGAAAAATGCAATTTTTAACAAAATTAACTTTACAAATTTTTTTATTTTGAGAATTTTTATTTCATGAGCTTAAGTTTGAATATACAGGGATCCCTCGCTACGTTGCGCTTCAATTTATGTGGCTTCAGTGCATCGTGTTTTTAAAAAAATAAGGAAATTAAGGAAAATGCCACAAAAACAAGGCCAATTATGCAAAAAAAATAATAAAAATAAAACCCTAAACAAACAAAAAAAACAACCCAAAACCCTTCATCAAAACTACTTACATTTTTGTGTTAGATACTCATGTGTGTGTGCGCACGCATCTGTATGTGTGTATGTATATTTTATTTACATATTATGCATTATCTTTGAATGTTATTATAAGCATTTATAGCGTCGAACACGAATTTATTGATATTATATACACATATACATGTACGTATATGTCAGTCAGGGGGTTGATCCTACTTCGTGGAATTCGGTGGTAGGTGAGGATCTCGGTCCCAATTAAACGTGGAAAGTGAGGGATCCCTGTACTTAGCATGTAACGAACATATAACTCTCTCTGGTCACTGGCATCAGTTGCAGGTGCTGCCGGGGACTAGAGGCCTGTTCCATGATCTCAGGCTTATAGTCATGTTTTTTGGAATAGAAAATATATATTTATTTAGAATAAATTAAAAATACACTCAAGCCATCAAATGCTTTCATTCCAAAAGTTGTTTTTTGCAAAATAAATATAGAATCGAATAGTTGGTTGGGGTGTTATCCTAGTCGTAAATCATGTAAAGAATAACAAAAAAACTAATGAGTTAAAACTAACTTAAATTACACCTCGAGCTTAATGCTACTGATTCTGTGTTTCTTTCCTATAAGTGCTGTGGGGATGAAAAGTGGGGCGACTGGCGTCCTCATCTGGCCATGGTTCTTTCCAACCTCACGCATGCACTTGACTTGGACACACGCACCATCTCAACCATGGGAGACACGCTGGGTAAAAACACTCTCAGGATTCACACCCAAAATGTTTACTTCTATATAGCCTTGACTTATCTGAAAAATATGATACACGTTTTAAGGTGGGTGTTTGTATCTTTTCAGCTTCAAAAGGTCTTCTTGATGCATCTCATTTCTGTTACTTGATGGCTCAGGTTGGTTTTGGTGTTTTTACCAAGAAAAGCACCAAGATGGTACTCATTGGATCCAACCACAGGTACACAATCTGGCAGGTGGTTATTAAGCTGGGGATGGGAGAGGTTTTGGGGGGAGGGGGTATTAATTTGGAGAGCAGTTATTCATTTGAGGAAGGGCTTATTCATCTGGAGAGGGTGGGGTTATTCACATAGGGGGAAGGGTTATTAATCTGAGGCATTGTTAATCTGTGGGAGGGAGTGGTTATTAATCTGGAGGGGGGGTTATTGATCTGGGGAGGGAGGTGTTATTAATATAGTGGTACCTCACCTTACAAAATTAATTCGTTCCAGAAGTGGTTTCGTAATCTGATTTTTTTTTTGAGCCACATTTTACATGTAAAAGGCCTGATTCGTTTCAAGGCCCCAACACTATTCCCTAAACCCCTTAAAAATTATAAAAGTATACCTTTTAAGGCCTCCTTCTGCTTCAATATCGTACCAATGGTAGACGGGTTTCGGCCATATTTCTTTGCGATATCACTCAACCGCATGCCATGAGCCGACTTCTTCTTTTCACTCGCACCGGGAATCACTTTCACTGGGAATCACACACACGTGTGTGTATGTGCACGCATGTGTGCGCACGTGTGTGTATGTGCGCATGTGTTGACCATGTCTTCTTAGCAGATTTATAATCTTACAAATGTTTATGCAAGGTTAAAAGCCTGAGCCAAAAAATGAAGTCGCAATGAGCACACTCGAAAAACTCATGAAACAACAGTAACTCTGTCCTTTATGCGTGTTCGAACTCCGTGACGAACAATGGGTCGAAGGCACACGAAAAGCATCATGGGTATTATGGAGATTCAGGTCCCTCCTTGCCAATGGGAAGCCAGCGCGGTGGGGTATTGGGAGAAAGCCAATGGGAAAGCAACTCGCGCATTGTTTGAACTTTTGAGATGGCGCGCTTCGTAATGTGAAATTTTTTTCGTATCCAGAGACAGAAATTTTAGGTAAATGCGTTTCGTAACTTGGATTTTTCGTTTGTTGGGTCTTTCGTAAGGTTAGGTACCACTGTATAGTGAGTGGTTATTAATCTGTCGTGTGATTATTAATTGATGTTAATCAGATCAAGTTGCTTTAAGTCCCTCTAATGTTCACAGTGACATTACACCCTCTTTTCATTTGTAGTTAATGTTTTGGCATTTTAATTCTCTAGGGATGAATGTTTTTCTGTATTGTGTGTATTGTATTTTTCACTTATGAGCAGCATAAATTATTACATCACAGTAAGATCTGACTGTGTTTTCATTAAAGAACATTATATGCATTTCTGACTCATAAGTATTACAGTACTGGTGTGATATTTTTCTCTCTCATGCTCTTGCTCTTTTTCGTGCTCTTGTGTAGTCTTCCGTTTGTGAGGTTCTGTACTACAGAAGCGATCCAGAGGACAGAAGCATACGAGTATGCACAGTCACTTGGTTCCCAGCCCTTTTCTCTGCCCAACTTCCAGGTTATTATTATACATGCACCACACCTGCAGAGTGAAAATGAAAACATTTCTCGTGTTCTTTAGTGCTTCATCAGCATTTACGTGCACATGATGGACATATTTCATTGTGTGGTTAAAACATGTCTGTACTTTATATTAATGGATGTCAGTGCCTACTAGTGGTTGCACCTGCTATTTCTTCATGCTATTTTTGATTTTGAGTTTGTGGGAATAATACAAATGTCAACTCTTTGCCCCCTGCAGGTGTTTAAATTCATCTACGCATGCCGTCTGGCAGAGGTGGGTCTTTGTGCCCAAGCATTTCACTACTGTGAGGTTATATCTCGTGTACTTCTTACCTTTCCCAGCTACCACTCACCTGTTTTAATCAGTCAGGTTGTACAGGTATATACGTTCATATATACTTCACACAGCATTCTTATTTCTCTTGTTGTATCTGTAGAACATTTCAACACCCTCACCCCTTCTGATTACAGTTGTCTGAGCGATTGAGATTTTTTGACCCCCAGCTAAAGGAGAAACCAGAGCAAGAACTTTTCCTCGAGCCGGAATGGCTACTCCACTTGAGAAAACTTAGCAGACAGATTAAGGTGTGTGTGTGTGTGTGTGTGTGTGTGTGTGTGTGTGAGACTGAGGGTGAATGTTTTGGAGAATGTATTTTCCTTTGGAATACTATCCTATTGTCACACTTAAGCCACTGACATGAGGCTTCTTACTTCCCAGTTTCACTGGCATATGATATTTACTACGCACTGTATGATGTATGTAATAAGTGCAAAATTTTTTCATACATTGAGAAAATCTCTCTCTCTCTCTCTCAGGATGGTATGATTACATTACAGGCAGATCGCACTACTCCCCAGCCATCTTCCTGCACTACACCAAGCTCAGAAGCTGAAGCTCCATCTTTTATTTCCGATCCCCACAACCCCCTCATGACTTCCCTTATGCCCCAACCTGGACAATCCACAGCAGGGGTGCAGCTCATGCCACCAGGTGTGTGTGTGTGAGAGAGAGAGAGAGAGAGCGAGAGAGAGAGAGCGAGAGTGAGATTAATTTACACCTGAAGACTATAGACTATATACACCAATCAGCCATAACCTAAATGCTGCTTTACTGGTCTGCAGTTTGGAGTATTTTTAAAGAGAGGGATTATAAACTTGTATTTTTCCCATCATGAAGTGTAACGTTTCACACTAATGTCTAACATTTGCAATTTTGAGCAGCAGTGAGCGTTTTTCAATAATTCAATATTTTTTCCTGCCAGTAATCATAGATAAACACCATGCTGTAACGCAGGAATAACATCCAAAATCAAAACGAAAACTTCTGTGAACAGTCACAAGTGTCAAATTATATTAAATGTCAATGTTGGCCATTTCTGGAGCGGCCATGTCCCAGAATGTAACAGGAGCTGAAATACAAGTGTGAAAATTTAATATTGGTCCTGTCAGGCCAATGCAATCCCTCTCTATACTAATCCCTGGTCTGCAGCTAGGCAGCCCCTTCCAACTCAAGCTGCAATACACAGTGTGTTTTTATTCTTTTTATAATAGCTATCATTACCCTTTTCAGCAGTTTGTGCCTCAGTAGCTCTTCTGTGGGATCAAACCACAGGATAATGATTACTGACTGGTGAAGCTAATAGCATTATGATGACGTCTAGGAGTGGGATGAATTAGACAAAAGTGAGCAGTCAGTTCTTAAAGTTGATGTGTTGGAAGCAGGAAAAACAAGCACAGTAGGCCCTTGACATTCGCAGGGGTACGGTTCCGGGCCCTCCCGCGAATCGAAATAATCCGCGAGTTCTGTACCCGGAAGTAAAACCCCATGTATGACGTCACATGCGCGAATGAGCATCTGTAAGTAAAATACTATGTATCTATTACATGCGCTAAAATATGCTTTTAAACACATTCTATAGACAGTATTACTCATTAATACAGTATTAATGTAGTAAAATGTAGTAATGATGAAGGAAAAACTTTTCAAGTTTTACTGTTATATTTATTGATGCTAAAATATAAACATTATACAGCATACGCATAAAACACCTTCCAGTGCATTCTCTTTATAAACATACAGCACTGTAGTTTTCAAAAATACCCACTAGAGGAACCTACTGTATTGCATCAGGCATGACATGACTGAATTCAGGTATTAACTGCATTAAGTCCAAGCAGCTCAGCCACGCCCCCCCAACCGGAGCTGAAGTACAAGACAGAATTTTAGAGTGATAGAGTAAGAGGCGTTACAAACCAAAGAAGCGGTGATGTTAATGTGAGTTAATCTTCTGGCGCAGAGCGTTTATTGGGAATAAATGAGAATAGTGAATCCAGGTGTGTGTGAGCAGCTCAGCTATGCCACTCAGGAAGTAAACAGTTAGTGTGAGGCACAGTGCCAAAATCAAAGTCCCCCAAAACACAGACCACAACAAAAAGGACATAAAAGAACAAGAAATGTAATAAATTGGATAAACAAAACAAAATGAGAAACATGCTACACCACAGTAAATAAAATATAACACACAAACATTTTAAAAATTACCTTAGGTCATGTACTGGAATAATAATTAAAAAAGATTTTAATAGTGGCGTGTTTTACAACAGTTCAAAGGATTACAGTATTACTCTTCAGCAATGACGTGACTTCAGAGGAAACTGTCGTTTCTTCTGGAGAAAGTCTTATTTCTTCAGAAGAGACATCCAACCGCATTACATTTTTCTGGTGCTTAAGCAGGGTTTGAGTGACATCATAGAACTTAACTGGTAAATAAAACACACTAAAAAAGGCTAATTGCCAACTTGTGCGCGAATGAGGAAAAAGGGGCGTCACATCACCTCAACCAATCAGCAGGAAGGAGGACAGCCATTGGCTGAATTTGAATCACGTGTGAGCTGCTCAGCAGTCCATGAATACTCAAACCGCAAATGCAAAACCGCGAATAGTCAAGGGCCCACTGTACAGACACTCCCCGACTTACGTTTTTAACTGGTTCCGGATGGCCGAACGTACGTTGTTACAGTGACGTATGACGTGTGATGTATGACGCTCATACTGTACCATACATTCATAAGTACCATTACTGTATCTCATAAAACACCCCTAAATCAATTATTATAAGCATAACATTGTAAAATAATATCAAATATTTGAAATTAATGTTGATATTATTTGATATGTCACTTATTTATACCGAGTCACTTTACATGAAGCTTAAAACAGTCAATCAACGCTTACAATATGTGAGGTGCTCAATACCGAAAGTAGTGTACTTGCTGTGAGTTATACAGACTTCCGGACTTTCAAGTGCGCAAGGGTGCCGTTGAACTCGTTTAGAACACAGCCTGCACATGAATCCCAGCAAAGCGGAGAGTTATTTCTTTTGTGTTAGTAAGTAAGTAAACTTTATTCAAGAGATGCATACAAAGAACAAGTACAAATCCTAATGAATATTAGTATAAAAATAAGTATATACTCTTAGGATTTTGCTAAAAGATAATAAATATAAAGATTGTGCTGATCTGAGCAGATAGTTAATTCATCTGTGTATGAGACTTGCACCCATGCTAGTAGGCTTACACTTCTGACCGACCATTTTTGCAACACAGTGTAAACACAAAGATCACAGAGACGACGTCTTAACACAAGGGTAACGCGCTATATAACTGAGATATATAGCGTAGGCCTCCGTCAGTCCCGAAGGACTATGGCTGCGCTCTGGCTAGTATCCCGACTGGTGATACTCCCCAGTGCGCAGAGCCCGGGTAGGGAGTAATGAGGGACAGGCTGTTACCCAAGCAGCAAGTCCCGTCCCCCCCCTCCAATGGAAGGGCAAGTGCCGATACGACTGGGTTCCAGTGCCGCTGCAGGAGAGAAACTACGGTCAATTTAGAACGGCCAATTAACCTACAGTGCACGTCTTTGGATTGCGGGGGGGAACCGGAGCACCCGGAGGAAACCCACACAAGCACGGGGAGAACATGCAAACTCCACACAGAAACGCCCAGGCCGGGAATCGAACCCGGGCCTTCTTGCTGTGAGGCGGACGTGAGAACAACGTTGGAAAATGTGTGGTACTTGTAAAGTTAAAGCCAAATTAATCACGAACATAACTTGTTTTGAGATACAGTGTAAATTGCCATGCGAACATGCCTTACAGAAACACTCAGCATTCATTAATCCTGAATTTATCCGGATTGTAATCTTGCTTCGTAGCTCAGGCCTCTGTTTCTATGGAGGGTTTCTGGTATGCAGTGGTAAGTGCCTAACAAAAGTGGTCCAAAGAGGGAAAACTGGTGAACAAACAAGGCTATCATGGTTTCTCAAAGCTCACTGATGCATGCAGGGAGTGAATGCTGATCTAGATTGATCTGATCCCTCAGAAGAGCTACTGTAGAATGAGCTGCTGCAACTGTAAATGCAGGATGTGCTGCACACACTGTGCATTGACCAATCAGGTCGTGTTAATGTTATGTCTAATTAGTAGAGGAGTGCTGAGATTATTTTAATGAAATTGAGGTTCAGAATGAAGTCCTCTGACTCCTTTGCATCGTCTCGTTTTATTTTCAGCTCCAGCAACTATATTACAAGATGGTGCTGTTGCTTTTCAGCATGGTCTTCCAGCTGGTGGGGGTGTCCCATTTAACCCATCAGCCCTACCTCTATCCCAGCCTGAATTCATGCCTCAATACCAGGTTGAGCAACCAGGGTTATACCCGTCTATGCCAGCTCAGAGTCCCACTAGCACGCCACAAGTACCCCTCTACACACACATGGAAAACCTTCCTCAGATGCCACCACAAATGTCTGCACAGATGTCCCCTCAAAATTCTCCACAGATGCCTCCCCATCTGCCCCCCTATAGTCCCAACCAGATTTCTGGGGTAGAATCTCCACCTACTCTTCAATCACCACAGCAATTACATCAGCCATCTCCACCTTCTCATGGTCCCCCTCCCCCTATGGATTTCTATGACAACATGGTGCAGATGGTGAGTTTTTTTTATAGTTTCATTTTTTAAAACACAAATGAACAGTGTAGATTTTGTATTTATTTTTAACATTGGACACCTAATTTATGCTTAGAGTACCGGAAGAAGATCCAGGACCACGTCGCAGTCTTCAGTGCGCAGGGTATATCACATCAATATCTTACTGTTCTGGTATAAATGGCTTGTCATAAAATATTTGACTATATAATGCAATTAATAATTACATGATGGTCTACGTATAGCTTCTTAGCATTAGTTCTGTTGTTTGCTTAGTTTTTAATATATTCATGTGATATATTCACTGGCCACTTTAATAGGAACACCTGCACAATCATGCCATTATCTAGTCAGTGAATTATGTGGTGGCAGTACATGCAGTTACTCATTTGTTTTTGTTTACACACAATTTCTGGAACGGGAGAATACTGTTTTGATGAGGTGTGTTATAGGACTTTCGGCATGCATCAGAATGGTTCCCTGTTTAGTGTGAAGCAGCTGGGACGAGATTCAGCTCTTCCAATTCCGAGGTAGATTATGCTCTCCGAGTCATGTGTCATGCAGAGGAGTATCTCAGGAGCTTGTTCACAAGTGATGGTAGAATTGAGCGGTTGATGGACAGATGAATTTGAGCTGCATCATGCATAATGTTTCAGTGTTTTGGTGAGGCTGTGCTCACTGTCGTGTCTGATTCCATCTGAGTGACTGAAAAGAAATGGAACATTTGTTAAGTACTTGACAATTTCACTAACATTCATGCCATGGTCAGTGTTACTGAGATCATATTTCCCCCAATCTTTTATTGAATGTAAACAGAAACCAAAGCCTGGCATTCATTGTGCTGTTGCCACAATATTGGCTGTTTGGGTGATTGCACGTAACAGCAGAGAAGAGCAGATTTATCTATTAAACTGGCCACTGAAAACTCACTGTAACTTTTGCCTCCCCCTCAATCAGATGTCTGGCCATCGCTCTCGCACGACATCAGAGTCATCCAGTCATTCGATCGGACGAGAGCGCAGCAACTCCTTAGCCAATCAGAGCTCTCCGCCTCCTCCGCCGATACCTGAAGCTCCTGTCCAGGAAGTACTAAAAAAACCCAAGAAAGAATCTCCCAAGAAGGTACACACTGATACTTATGTTGCATCAAGGAAACAAAATCTCATTATCTTTTAGTTTCATTAACCTTCACTCTGAATTCTCAGGGAGGGGGTGGCATCTTGAGCTGGTTAATCCGAAGAAATAAGAATGAAGTTCATCTGCCAGATGACAAGAATAAATCTGTAAGGGTCATCTCTTTTCTCTTTCTTCCTCGTATCTCTTTTATTTAGATCCTCTCAGGTGCTAGCCGTATCAACCAGGGTAGAACTAATGTGGTAATGTGAGAAATATTAGTTTAATTTAAATCATATATTTTCTCTCACAGATCGTTTGGGATGAAATCAAGCAGCGATGGGTGAATCTGGAAGAACCGGAGGAGGAGGTGAGTTTTTATTTCAATAATTACACTGTATTGTATTTAAAGAGTAGTGGTATTGGTCATCTGGATAATTGGTGCCTCATGTAATACGATTAAGTGACTCGGAGCTTATTTTAAATTAAATGACCAGAGACGACACAACAGTGGGGAAATTCTATCCCATAGATTACTAGCAGGAGCTGAGCAATCATTTTTTTCCAGAAGCGACATAAACTTGGGTGAGCTTGTCCAGTTCAAGTAAACTAAAATCTCTTACCTTTTACTAGTTGCTTTATGAAATATATATAATATGAGATTTCCTTTCGGCTTTTTCCTTTTATCAGGGGTTGCCACAGCGAGTAATTCGCATGTTTGATTTGGCATAGGTTTTTACGTTGGATGCCCGTCTTGACAGAAACATGCTGACGACTTTGTAGCCTTCTCTTTACGAAAGTCAGCAATGGTTCTTTTACATGCCTCTCACGAAGACAGTGAGAGACATGGCCGGCCTTTGATAACCCAGTTAGCTCCGCTGTTTGTGCTGTGTGTGTGTGTGTGTGTATATATATACTAGTCCTTCTCAAAAAATTAGCATATTAGCTTCCGCGGGTCCCCCAAGGTCTGGAATCGGCCATTCTCTGCAATATTCCTCAGGGCCCAGTCACCTCTTCTGGTTGTGTAGCGTTTTCTGCCACACTTTTTCCTTCCCATAGACATCCCACTGAGGTGGCTTCATACAGCACTCTGGGAACACCCTTATTTGCTCAGAGATTTCTTTCTGTGTCTTATCCTCTTGCTTGAGGGTGGCAATGATGGCCTTCTGGACAGCAGTCAGGTCGGCAGTCTTACCCATGATTGCGGTTTTGAGTAATGAACCAGGCTGGGAGTTTTTAAAAGCCTCAGGAATCTTTTGCAGGTGTTTAGAGTTAATTGGTTGATTCAGATGATTAGCTTAATAGCTCGTTTAGACTACCTTTTCATGATATGCTAATTTTTTGAGATAGGAATTTTGGGTTTTCATGAGCTGTATGCCAAAATCATCAGTATTAAAACAATAAAAAACCTGAAATATTTCAATGAATGCAATGAATCTAAAATATATGAAAGTTTAATTTTTATCAGTACATTACAGAAAATATTGAACTTTATCACAATATGCGAATTTTTTGAGAAGGATGTGTGTGTGTGTGTGTGTGTGTGTGTGTGTGTGTGTGTGTGTGTGTGTGTATATATATATATATATATATATATATATATATATATATATATACACACACACACACAGTGGTACCTCACTACAAAAGACCCAGCAAACGAAAAATCCAGGCTACAAAACGCATTTACCTAAAACTTCCTTCTCGGGATATAAAAAAAATTCATGTTACGAAATGCGTCATCTCAAAAATAAAAAAAATATATATATATATATACACACACACACGCGCACAGTACACAGTGGTACCTCACTTTATGAAGTTAATTCGTTCCAGAGCCTTTTTCATAACCTGGATTTTTCGTAAGTAGAACAACATTTTACATGTAAAACGTGTGATTTGTTCCAAGGCTCCCAATACTACCCTTTTAAAAATTATAAAAGGAAACTTTTAAGGTACTTACTTGGTGTTGACCATGTCTTCTTAGCAGAGTTATAATCTTACAAATGTTTATGCAAGGTTAAAAGCCTGAGCCAAAAAATAAAGTCGCAATGAGCACACTTGAAAACCTCACGAACAAACTGCTGCTCAAGGGAGCTGCGTCATCCCTCCTAGCCAATGGGAGGCCAGCCAGGCGGGATGTTGGGAGATAGTCAATGGGAGAGCAGCTCGTGCATTGCTTTAATGTTTGAATGGCGCTATTCATAAGGAGAACTTGTTTCGTATACAGAGACAAGATATTTTGGAAAATGTTTTTTTCGTAACCTGAATTTTTCATTTGCTGGGACCATCGTAAGGTGAGGTACCACTGTGTGTGTGGATGTGTGTATGTCTATATATACGAGTCCTTCTCAAAAAATTAGCATATTGTGATAAAGTTCATTATTTTCTGTAATGTACTGAGAAAAATTAAACTTTTACATTCATTGCACACCAACTGAAATATTTCAGGTCTTTTATTGTTTTAATACTGATGATTTTGGCATACAGCTCATGAAAACCCAAAATTCTTATCTCAAAAAATTAGCATATCATGAAAAGGTACTCTAAACGAGCTATTAATCTAATCATCTGAATCAACCAATTAACTCTGAACACCTGCAAAAGATTCCTGAGGCTTTTAAAAACTCCCAGCCTGGTTCATTACTCAAAACCGCAATCATGGGTAAGACTGCCGACCTGACTGCTCTCCAGAAGGCCATCATTGACACCCTCAAGCAAGAGGGTAAGACACAGAAAGAAATCTCTGAGTGAATAGGCTGTTCCCAGAGTGCTGTATCAAGGCACCTCAGTCTGTGGGAAGGAAAAAGTGTGGCAGAAAATGCTGCACAACCAGAAGAGGTGACCGGACCCTGAGGAATATTGTGGAGAAGGGCGCCTCTGGAAGCAGTGGACTGGGCTACAGGTGCCATATTCCCCAGGTCAAGCCACTTTTGAACCAGAAACAGTGGCAGAAGTGCCTGACCTGGGCTACAGAGAAGCAGCACTGGACTGTTGCTCAGTAGTCCAAAGTACCTTTTTCGGATGAAAGCAAATTTTGCACGTCATTCAGAAATGAAGGCGCCAAAGTCTGGAGGAAGACTGGGGAGAAGGAAATGCCAAAATGCGTGCAGGCCAATGTCGAGTACCCACAGTCAGTGATGGTCTGGGGTGCCATGTCAGCTGCTGGTGTTGGTCCACTGTGTTTTATCAAGGGCAGGGTCAATGCAGATAGCTATCAGGAGATTTTGGAGCACTTCATGCTTCCGTCTGCTGAAAAGATTTATGGATATGAAGATTTCATTTTTCAGCACGACCTGGCACCTGCTCACAGTGCCAAAACCACTGCTAAATGGTTTACTGACCATGGTATTACTGTGCTCAATTGGCCTGCCAACTCTCCTGACCTGAAGCCCATAGAGAATCTGTGGGATATTGTGAAGAGAAAGTTGAGAGACACCAGACCCAACACTGTGGATGAGCTTAAGGCCGCTATCGAAGCATCTTGGGCCTCTATAACACCTCAGCAGTGCCACAGGCTGATTGCCTCCATGCCACGCCACATTGAAGCAGTCATTTCTGCAAACGGATTACCGACCAAGTATTGAGTGTATAACTGAACATAATTATTTGAAGGTTGACTTTTTTTTGTATTAAAAACACATATTTTTTTTTATTTTATTGGTCGGATTAAATCTGCTAATTTCTTGAGAAAGGGATTTTTGGTTTTCTTTACTTTTTTGCCAAAATTATCAATATTAAAACAATAAACGGCTTGAACTACTTAAGTTGTGTGTAATGAATCTAAAATATAGGGAAGTCTAATGTTTATCAGTACATTACAGAAAATAAGGAACTTTATCACAATATGCTAAGTTTTTTAGAAGGACTAATATATATTAAGGGTGGGTATTGCCTAGATTTTATGTATTGTGATATATTGTGATTCTAGCATGTATTGTGATATGTATTATGATGTATTATTTTTAAATTAAAAGTGAGCCTGTTCCTGACAGTATTTATTCTTTATTTCAAAAAGAGAAATCAACAAAATTCAAAACATTGTTTTGTCTCCTGGTACCGCACATCCTTGTGATGATTGTTTCAGATTTCAGTTGAGGTATACTTATACTGATGTTGCCTGACAGAACTACTGATGTCATATGTGAATGTTTTAAAGAGCTCATAATACAAACTCACTGCAGGTACACTTTAATTGCTTAAATGTCTTTCGTGTTTAGAGAAAACCCCCACCTCCTCCTCCTTCAAAATTTCCCAAAGCTCCAATAGGCAACATGGGAGTCGGACCTGGAATGGGAGGGCCACCAAGTGGACCAGCTACAGGGCCATCTGTTAATATGTTCTCCAGGAGAGCAGGTGAGTCCCTGATGTATCTGCTTTGTGTCAGATCCTATGTATATATATTTTTTATTTTATTTTTCATTTTTTTGGATATGAAAACCATATGGAATGAAAGAGTTTGATATAAAACTCCATATTATAAATAGCGACCGTATTTATTTATAGTCGATAAAAAGAATTCGGATCAGTATTTATCTTTAACTAAGCACTGTTTTGGTAATGCATCTCTGCGCCACAACCAGTGCTGTAAAAAAAGAGAAACTCCAATGGTATGTGGAAATTGTGTTTTTAAGGATGATATCAGTTTGAGCTTGAACGTTGTGTTGAAATCAAGTTCAGTTTGTTTTCTTTTCAGGCACAAAGGCCCGGTATGTGGACGTGTTGAATCCGGGCCGGCGTAATTCTAACCCGACCCCTGCTGTTGCTCCCCCTGCTGATCTGTTTGCCCCTCTTGCACCCATGGTGATACCAACTGGTGTGTGTGGTTTTTTTTTTTTTGAAAAACCTGATGTCGATGCAACCTAAGCAAAAAAAAAACAAAAAACTTTTTTTGCCATATATATATATATATATATATATACACTAGTCCTTCTCAAAAAATTAGCATATTGTGATAAAGTTCATTATTTTCTGGAATGTACTGATAAAAATTAAACTTTCATATATTTTAGATTCATTGCACCCCACTTAAATTATTTCAGGTCTTTTATTGTTTTAATACTGATGATTTTGGCATACAGCACATGAAAACCAAAAATCCCTTTCTCAAAAAATTAGCATATTTCATTCAACCATTAAAAAAAAGTGTTTTAAATACAAAAAAGTCAACCTTCAAATAATTATGTTCAGTTATGCACTCAATACTTGTTCGGGAATCCTTTTGCAGAAATGACTGCGTCAATGCGGCGTGGCATGTAGGCAATCATCCTGTGGCACTGCTGAGGTGTTATGGAGGCCCAGGATGCTTCGATAGTGGCCTTAAGCTCATCCACAGTGTTGGGTCTGGTGTCTCTCAACTTTCTCTTCACAATATCCCACAGATTCTCTATGGGCTTCAGGTCAGGAGAGTTGGCAGGCCAATTGAGTACAGTAATACCATGGTCAGTAAACCATTTACCAGTGGTTTTGGCACTGTGAGCAGGGGCCAGGTCGTGCTGAAAAATGAAATCGTCTCCATAAATCATTTCAGCAGATGGAAGCATGAAGTGCTCCAAAATCTCCTGATAGCTAGCTGCATTGACCCTGCCCATGATAAAACAGAGTGGACCAACACCAGCAACTGACATGGCACCCCAGACCATCACTGACTGTGGGTATTTAACACTGGACTTCAGGCATTTTGGCATTTCCTTCTCCCCAGTCTTCCTCCAGACTCTTGCACCTTGATTTCCGAATGACATGCAAAATTTGCTTTCATCCAAAAAAAGTACTTTGGACCACTGAGCAACAGTCCAGTGCTGCTTCTCTGTAGCCCAGGTCAGGCGCTTCTGCCGCTGTTTCTGGTTCAAAGGTGGCTTGACCTGGGGAATGCGGCACCTGTAGCCCAGTCCACCACTTTCACAGGTCCCCCAAGGTCTGGAATCGGCCCTTCACAATCTTCCTCAGGGTCCGGTCACCTCTTCTGGTTGTGCAGCGTTTTCTGCCACACTTTTTCCTTCCCACAGATGTCCCACTGAGGTGCCTTGATACAGCACTCTGGGAACAGCCTATTCGCTCAGAGATTTCTTTCTGTCTTACCCTCTTGCTTGAGGGTGTCAATGATGGCCTTGTAGACAGCAGTCAGGTCGGCAGTCTTACCCATGATTACGGTTTTGAGTAATGAACCAGGCTGGGAGTTTTTAAAAGCCTCAGGAATCTTTTGCAGGTGTTTAGAGTTAATTGGTTGATTGAGATGATTAGGTTAATAGCTCGTTTAGAGTGCCTTTTCATGATATGCTAAGTTTTTGAGATCGGAATTTTGGGTTTTCATGAGCTGTATGCCAAAATCATCAGTATTAAAACAATAAAAGACCTGAAATATTTCAGTTGGTCTGCAATGAATCTACAATATATGAAAGTTGAATATTTATCAGTACATTACAGAAAATACTGAACTTTATCACAATATGCTAATTTTTTGAGAAGGACTATTATATGGAGAATCTTATGTGGAAGTTAAAGAACTATCTTTCATGAAACGTGAAACGCACAAAATTCAGGGCACATCACACAATATGCTAATTTTTTGAGAAGGACCAGTATGTATGTATGTATATGTGTGTGTGTGTATGTGTGTATATATATATATATATATATATATATATATATATATATATATATATATATATGTATATATATATATGTATAACATATAGGGATCCCTTGCTACTTTACGCTCCAATTAATGCAGCTTCAGTTGCGGTTTAAAAAAAAAAAAAAAATCAATAAATATTCATCGAATTAAAAAAATAAGGAGATTAAGGAGGAATAGGGGAAAAAGTGAAGGAAAATGCCACAAAAACAAGGCTAATTATGCAAAAAACAACAGCCCCTAAACAAACAAAAAACAACCCAAAATCTCCTCTCAAAACCATCCAGGGATACGAACAGGGCTGTCGAGGTCGAAAGTGAAGGTGAAAGTGAAATGAAATTGTAGAACAAATAGAAATGGAACAAAATCTGTAGAAAGATATAATCATAAATATAAGTATTAAATATGATTTAACATTATCCTGATGTACACTTAATACTAGGCTCTAGCAGAGGGGCATGGCTGACACGGAGGTCCCTGAAGAGAAGCAGAACGATACATTTCTGAACTCCAAAGACTTTCAAAGAAGAAACTGTAACAACTTACAAACAAATTCATTTAACCAGCCAGAACCTAACTCATTTGTAAGCTGGGGAGCGTCTGTACTTGCATTGTTGCATCTGTGTGAGCACGCGCATCTGCGTGCATTGCATGTGTGCACACGTGTCTGTATATGTGTTCTTCTCATGCAGTTCCATCTGTGTGTGTGTATTTATATTTTATTTACATGTTATTTTTTTACTGTTTGATTGTTATTATAAGCATTTATAGCATTGGATATGTATTTATTGATGTTATATAAACATATACATGTGTGTATATGTCCGTTGGGGGTGATCCTTCTTCGTGGATTTCGATGGTCGCGTGGGGATCTCTGTCCCAATTAACCCAGAAAGTGAGGGACCCCTGTGTGTGTATATATGTGTATGTATGTATGTATGTATGTATGTATGTGTGTTTGTGTGTATGTGTATATATATATATATAAAAATACATCAATTGCTGTGTGTGTATGTATGTGTGTGTATATATATATGTATATATACATATACATACACACATACATGTATTTGTATGTCTGATTGCAAAACCGGTACTGAAATGTGTGACAATTCCTTGGAGAAGTATCTTCATCAAATTTTTAGTGGGACGACTCAAAAAGTCAGTATGTAACATGGACAGAATGAACAACTTTAAATAATAAAGAAAAGTTGAACATGTCATGCATGATCAATTGGCATAGTGTAACTAATTACACAATTATTATTTAAAGTCAATAAATGCAAATCCATCAGTGATCGGTGGGAGCACAAGATACACCATGTAACATGGACAGGAAAAGTTACGTAGATCATCGATCTTGTTTTGAATCTGTTTCTTATTTACCAATTTTGCCGAGCACATGCAAATTCTGTCATTCATTGTGTGGCACCTGTGCTCCGATTAATGAGATTATTGGACCTGTGGAGACCTGAGCAGAGGCTCAGCATGACATGGAAATAATGATAGCTTTCTCTTGTCACAAAAGTGACAATGAAAAATGTTTAAACTAGGATTTATTTGAATTATTTTAAAAACTTGTTTGTATGTACATATTTTGACATATTACCCAGGCATACACTAAAGATTTTCATGCATTGATTCACAAATAAACATGGACATGGAAATATTGAGTTGGGTAGTAGGAAAATGTACCCGTTTCATGATCAGACGTGTGTGTGTGTGTGTGTGTGTGTGTGTGTGTGTGTGTGTGTGTGTGTAATATATGTCATTTTTCTCACACCTCAGTACCAGATGAGCTGCAAACTCTGGAGGGAAGCGTCCCAGACAGCAATGGAAACACAGAACCCAATCAGCCAAACGCCACAGTTCCACTGGTAAATATATATACACACATACAGCTCGTAATTAGGGTTTTCGTGTTGTAGCTATTGATTTTTTTCATTTATCATGTATTAACAGATTATTCTCTCAATTACTCAAGTAATCAGATAAGACATACTTTGTTGTTTGAACAATTGTAAAAAAACTAAAATGAACTCATTCTTCACACACACACACACACACCCCAATTTCCCCTCATTTTCTCCCTAATTTAGTCATACCTAATTCCTACTTATCAGGTACTGCCTTCCTATCACATTCCCTATGCTTGCCACCCATCACTTTTCAAACTGTGGTCATGAGTATTTGGGGGCGGTCTGACCCACTGGGAGGGTGAATGAGCTGACAGTTGGCTGGGGACAGGAAAGTGAGTGTGTGCCATCCCTCCCTGCCTTTGAGAGCTCAGCCAATTATCTCTCATGAAGTACCTTTCACTGACAGCTGTGGCATTAAACCAGATTCAAACTTGCAATCTCGGGGTTAATAGTCACGCACCTTGTCAACGCACCACTTGGGAGCTCACGTATTTTCTTTTTAATCTATTATGTTTGTTGTTATTTTTGACTTTTAGTTATTTTTATTCATTTAATTACAAAATATTCTGTTAAATTTAAACATGTATTTTATTTTAGATGTCTCAGCAATTTCTGACTTTTTAAAGCAAATACTTTTCTGACTTCTAAGGGGGCAGTGGTAGTCTAGTGGTATAGGGCGCTGGATCACTGATCCAAAGGTTGGGGGTTCAAGTCCCACTCTCCACAAGGTTGTCACTGTCCCCCCCCAGTGCAGATAACTGGGTTATCAAAGGCGGGCCATGTCTCTCACTGTCTATGGTGTGAGGCATGTAAAAGAACCATTGCTGACATTCGTAAAGAGTAGGCTGCAAAGTCGTCAGCGTGTTTCTGTCCCTTGCTAAAAAAAGGGTTGTGACAGGAAGGGCATCCAATGTAAAACCTCTGCCAAATCAAATGTGCGAGTCAAATGATTCGCTGTGGCGACTCCCGAGTAAAAGGGAAAAAAGCCGAAAGGAAGACAGAGACAGACTTTTCTGACTTCTAAAAACAAAAATAATTTTTAAATGTATCTTTACTCAAGAGATTAGTTTGGTTTTTAATTGGTTTTTGCATTATCAATTTTATAAAAAGAAAAAACTTTTATTTTCAACAAATAAAAATAATTAATTAGTGTCTCGACAAATTAAAGTGACACCTGTTTAAAATCAACTTAACAATCAAACATATGCAGACATCCCAACCTGCATAAACAGCCAAATCTGGATGATCCCTCTCACTCAATCCCTCTCTACAGTCACCAGTTACCACCATTCTTCTCTAAATGTTCTCCATAATCGCTGGGATCTTTACTCTCTCTTGCTCCAAAAACTAATTTCTGGGATATCATATATAAATTACTGGGCATCAGGAAGCTGCTATCAAAATTCATGAAACTTCTTACCCTTCCAGTTGAGGCAATTGATGCTTGAGTGATACGGAAGTGAGTGTATGCCATCCCTCCTTCTCATGAGAGTTCAGCCAGTTAGCTGCCATTGACCTCCAGTCACGAATGGCTGTAGCATCAACATAGATCAGTGCTTCTCAATAATTTTCTGTGGCACCCCCTCTCGGAAGAAAAAAAAAATTCACGCCCCCCCACTGCCCCTGAGAAACAATAAATAGCATTATTTGTCTATAAAATTATTAATACACCTTTGCATAACATTGTATCTTTATGAACATTAAAAACAAAAAAGAAATATAGTTCAACGTACAATAAAGAAAAACTTCATTAACATTAAATATTTTTTTGTTACAGATTAAAGTGCACCAATGTGCCTGAAATAAAAAATACATCTTTATTTGAACTCATTCAACTTATTTATGTCTTAATACCTCCCTCTCTCTCTCTACCGCTCTCCTCGTTCTTCTTAGAAATGTTTCTGTGTTGTTTCTTAAGGCATTGTTCACAGTACTTAATATTGTTTGCTCATGCGAAAAACCGCAACACCATAGGGTGACAATGAGAGTGCCACTGCCAACTTCTGGAGTGGAGGTGCAATTACACTTAATTCTCGTACTCTATTCCAGAAAAGCATGTGCGCCCCCCCCCCTCCACCCCCACCCCCACATCATACTGCGCCCACCCTTGGGGTTTCACTATTTGAGAAGCACTGACTTCGATTTAAATCCATGATCTCCAGATTGACAATTGTGCACCTTGTTGATGCACCACTCAGGAAGCTATCATTTGTTGAAATTTTACTTGATTTCTTGACTCGTTCTGATCTCATGACTTGGAATGGTGTACATTACATCTTTACTTGGGAAAGAAAGAAAACCTTTTCCTGTAGTACAGCCGTTTGTAATTTGTCATTTATTATTCTGATGTGTATTTTAATATTTTTCACTCCTCCACCCGTCCCCACAGATGTTCAATCCAACTGTCTTACCCTCAGGTCCTGAGGGCGCACAATCAGGAGAGGTACAGTGATTTCTTTTTTTAACCCCTTATAGACTAAGCCAGTATTCATTGTATCATGCCCTAACGTCTATCATGATTATCCATGATCAACTGACTTAGTCATCTATATTCAGTAGGCCCTTGACCATTTGCGGTTTAGCGCTCGTGCCCCCATATACTCTTGGATTGGCGACAAACTCAGAAGTAACTGGCAAATGATTCAAATTTAGCCAATAACTGAGAGCTTTTGTTTCTCCCTCCTGCTGATTGGTTGCAAATGATGTATACACCTCTTTTTTTTTCTCCTTCGCGCGCAAGTCATCCACGTGGTTGCCTGAATTGTCAAGTAAATTTTTTTGTGTTTTTAATGATTATTTTAGCCCTATGATGCTACTCAAACTTTTCTATCTTGTGGTAAGGAGCCAAAGTGCTTTATTTATTCCTCAGTATTATCACAGTACAAAATTAAAATGTTTTTACTTAACCATTACTATATTTTACTTCACTATTACTGTATTAATTAGTTAGACTGTCTACAGAATGTGATTAAGAAGCATATTTTATTGTAATATCATACATAGGGTTTTAAAACCACATCAATATTGTAATTCACGGGATTGTGGAGATTTTCATGATTCGTGGGAAAGGCCGGAACCAAACCATCGCGAAAAACGGGCCTTTTATTTTTATTTATATATATATATATATATATATATATATATATATATATATATTATAATATTATATTATAATATTCACACACACACACACACACACACACACTAGTCCTTCTAAAAAAATTAGCATATTGTGATTAAGTTCATTATTTTCTGTAATGTACTGATAAAAATTAAACTTTCATATATTTTAGATTCATTGCACAAAAGATTCCTGAGGCTTTTAAAAACTCCCAGCCTGGTTCATTACTCAAAACCGCAATCATGGGTAAGAGTGCCAACCTGAATACTGTCCAGAAGGCCATCATTGACACTCTCAAGCAAGAGGGTAAGACACAGAAATAAATATCTGAGCGAATAAGCTGTTCCCAGAGTGCTCTATCAAGGCACCTCAGTGGGACATCTGTGGGAAGGAAAAAGTGTGGCAGAAAATGCTGCACAACCAGAAGAGGTGACCGGACCCTGAGGAAGATTGTGGAGAAGGCCCGATTCCAGACCTTGGGGGAACTGTGGAAGCAGTGGACTGGGCTACAGGTCCCGCATTCCCCGGGTCAAGCCATTTTTGAACCAGAAATAGCGGCAGAAGCACCTGACCTGGGCTACAGAATCTGGAATGTCTGGAATCAGCCCTTCTCCACAATCTTCCTCAGGGTCCGGTCACCTCTTCTGGTTGTGCAGCGTTTTCTGCCACACTTTTTCCTTTCCACAGACGTCCCACTGAGGTGCCTTGAGACAGCACTCTGGGAAACAGCCTATTCGCTCAGAGATTTCTTTCTGTGTCTTACCCTCTTGCTTGAGGGTGTCAGTGATGGCCTTCTGGACAGCAGTCAGGTTGGCAGTCTTACCCATGATTGCGGTTTTGAGTAATGAACCAGGCTGGGAGTTTTTAAAAGCCTCAGGAATCTTTTGCAGGTGTTTAGAGTTAATTGGTTGATTCAGATGATTAGGTTAATAACATACTTACATACATACATATATATATATATATATATATATATATATATATATATATATATAGATAGATATATAGATATGTGTGTATATAGATATATATATATATATATACACACATATTCAGGGATCTCTCGCTACTTCGCGCTTCAATTCATGTGGCTTCAGTGCATCGCGTTTTTTTTAAATAAATATTAATTTAATTAAAAAATAAGGAAATTAAGGAAGAATAGGGGAAAAAGCTCAGGAAAAAGGCCAATTGAAAAAAAGAAGGCCAATTATGCAAAAACAAAAAAACCCTAAACAAACAAATAACAATCCAATACAGTAGGCCCTTGACTATTCGTGGTTTTGCACTCATGGTTTGAGTATTCGCGGACTGCCAAGCAGCTGACACGTCACTCAAATTCAGCCAATGGCTGTCCTCCTTCCTGCTGATTGGTTGAGATGATGTAACTCTCCTTTTCCCTCAGTCACGCACAAGTTTTCAATGAGCCTCTTTTTTTTCGTGTGTTTTAATTACCAGTTAGGCTCTGTGATGACACTCAAACGTTGTGCGTCTTCTCTGGCTAAGCGCTAGAAAAGGTTGGATGTCTCTTCTGAAGAAATAAGACTTTCTCCTGAAGAAATGACAGTTTCCTCTGAAGTGCCTGAAGAGAAATAAACATCTGAAAGCACTCTAGTATTAGTCTTTTTCAATCGTTATTCCAGTACAGTACCCAAGTTAATTTTTAGAATTTTTGTGTGTGATTTTATGTACTGTGGTGTAGTATGTTTATCATTTTGTTTTGTTTATCCAATTTATTACATTTCATGTTCTTTTTGGGGGACTTTGATTTTGACAGCTGTGTTCTCTAACTCACTGTCCACTCCGGTTGAGGGGGCGTCGCTGAGCTGCTCCGTGGCTTCTAAACATTTACCATAAACATTCACTTAGGCATTGTACTGGAATAATAATTGAAAAATACTTTAATACTGCAGCTTTACAACAGTTCAGCTGATTATCTTCTGGCACTTCAGAGGAAACGGTCATTTCTTCAGGAGAAAGTCTTATTTCTTCAGTAGAGAGTGGCATCATAGAGCTTAACTGGATAATATACATTCAAAATTAAAATATACATACGGTGTGTATATATACAGTGATACCTCTGCTCACGAACATAATTGGTTCCCAGAAAGTGTGTGTAAGGCGAAAAGTTCATCTTCCGAACATTTATTTCCCATAAGAAACCATTAAAATGAGAATAATCTGTTCCCAGGTCCCCATAAAACATAATTTTCTACTAAATAAGCCTTAAAACTACACAAAAATATACCTTATTTTATGTATAATAAATGTGCTATTGTATTGTAATTAAAGAAATAAACTGTACTGTATAATAAAGTCGTTTTATTTACCTTTGTGATGGTAGTTGATGGCTTGATGGAATGGAGTGGGAGGAGGAGAGAGGGAGGAGGGACTTACTGTTTGGAAGGAGAGTTTGGAAACGCCTACTGTTTGGAAACACCCTTAGCCACACACGCACCCTTAATAGCTTCCTTGTTCTTAAGGATGGGAGCAATGGTAGACTTAGCGTACTGGTACTGGGACGCTAAGTCACACAAACGCACGCCTCGTTCATGTTTTTCAATGATCTCCGCCTGTGGTGGGGTCTTTTTCGGTCCCATAATAGCAAAAGTACACTCAATATGGTCCAAAATGTCTAGCAAACACAAACCACTTCCGCACTCAAAGAAAAAGGGAGACGTACTGGGACGCCGTGAGCGTGCGTCAGCTTCTCGTGGCCGCCACCGTGGCGCTGTTCGACCGCGTGGTTTGATTCGTCCGCCGAAAACTAGTTTGTCAGCAGAGACTATATGCTCGCAAATTTAATGTTCTTGAGGCGAAAAGTTCGTGAGCTTAAGCGTTCGTCAGCGGAGGTTTTACTGTATATATATGAGAGCGAGAGAGAGATAGATATAAAGTATGCTGTATCTTCTTTTCCTTTCGGCTTTTCCCTTCAGGGGTCACCACAGCGAATCATCTGCCTCCATCTCACCCTATCCTTTGCATCTTCTTCTCTGACTCCAACAACCTTCATGTCCTCCTTCACCACATCCATGATATATATATATATATATATATATATATATATGAGAGAGAGAGAGAGAGAGAGAGATAGATATAAAGTATGCTGTATCATGTTTATATATTTTATTAATGCATATAACAGTACAAAATTAAAAAGTTTTTCTTAATCATTACTATATTTTACTACATTAATACTGTATTAATGAGTAAGACTGTCTATAGAATATATTTAAGAAGCATATTTTAGCGCGTGCAATAGATACATAGTATTTTACTTCCGGTTGCTCATTCTCGCATGTAATATGATACATGGGGTTTTACTTCCGGGTACAGAACTCGCGGATTATCTTCATTTGCGGGAGGGACCGGAACCGAGTCCCCGCGAATATCGAGGGCCCACTGTACCTTCCATCAAAACTAGTTACATTTTTGTGTGGTGCACATGAGTCCATGCACATGCATCTGCATGCGTCTGTATGTG
>CM045735.1:28604748-28692248 GCA_024760905.1 Plotosus lineatus
TTGGTAAACAACTTTGTGAGAAAAGATCAACAGTTGGAAACATTATTAGAAAATGGAAGAAGTATAACATCACTGACAACCTCCCCAGGAGTGGCGCTCCATGCAAGATCTCACCTCGTGGGGTTCAAAGGATCCTGACAACAGGAACTGGTCAATGATTTGAAGACGGCAGGAACCACCGTCACAAAGATGACAACAACTAACACACTACGTCGTTATGAGATGAAATCCTGCATTGCCCGAAAGGTTCCCCTACTAAACAAAAAACATGTAAAGGTCTGTCTGAAATATGCTAAAGACCATCTGGATGATCCAGAGGAGGATTGGGAGAATGTGATGTGGTCAGATGAGACCAAAATTGAACTTTTTGGTTTAAAAAGCACTTGCTGTTTTTGGAGGAAGAAGAATGCTGAGTTGCATCCCAAGAACACCATACCTACTGTGAAGCATGGGGGTGGACACATCATGCTTTGGGGATGCTTTTCTGCAAAAGAGACAGGAAGACTGCACCGTATCAATGGCAACATGAATGGGGCCATGTATTGTGACATTTTGGGTAAAAACCTCCTTCCCTCAGTCAGAGCATTAAAGATGAAACATGGCTGGGTCTTCCAGCATGATAACGATCCAAAGCACACAGCCAAGAAAACCAAGGAGTGGCTCGGTAAAAAGCATATCAAGGTTCTGGAGTGGCCTAGCCAGTCTCCAGACCTCAACCCAATCGAAAACCTTTGGAGGGAGTTCAAACTTCCACTTGCCAAGCAACAGCCCTCAAACATCACAGCTCTAGAGATCTGTGCAGAGGAGTGGGCCAAAATACCAACTAAAGTGTGTGTAGACCTGGTCAAGAACTACAGGAACCGTTTGACCTCTGTCATTGCCAACCAATGCTACATTACAAATTATTAAAAGTAACTTTTGTTGGATGTCCCAATATTTATTGGCCTCCCATTTTCACAAATTGTTTAAAAATCATACAATGTGATTTCCTGGATTTTTTTTTTACATTCTGTCTCTCAAGCTTGATGTGTACCTATGATGAAAATTACAAACCTCTCTTATCTTTTTAAATGGATGAACTTGCACATTTTTATGTTGCCCAATACTTATTGGCCCCACTGTATATATATGCACACACCCACAGACACACTTGCCCACTTCCCACAGAGATAATATGCTTTTCTCCAGACTCATCAGACAGCATGTATACCTTCTGGATACTTTTGTGTGTGGGTGCGCTCACACACACACACACTCATACACATGAATGTCATGAACCTTCGAATAGTGTGTTGCACTGAAAGCTGCCGCTGATGTAATGGTTTTGTGTCTTGATTGACATGCTGATTGTGCATGGGATTAATTTGGCTGTTGTGGTGTTTAATTCTTCCTGCTGTTCTAGCTCTCACGTTCTAGCTCAATGAGTTCTTTATCACGAGAAGTGAGTCGCCATTTAAACCAGGTATCATCAGTTGGGTGTCACTACTACACATATCTGTCTTTCTCTCTTTCTCGCTGGTTTTTTCTTGTTGTCTCCCTCTCTGTCTCTGACACATGGACAACATTTCCATTTCCACTTCTTGTCACACCCCCAGCAATGCCCTCAGTTGTCGCCTGCCTAGGTTGTGCTCCCTGATTGGTAATGAGTAATTCTGCACATTGCCATTATGCATACACTAACTGTGTGTTTTCTGCATGTTAACAATTATCATAAATTGTTGTCTTGTATCGTGGATATTGAAAAGGTAGATGCCTCATCAAGTGAATGCTGCCCTCCCAATGCTTGAGCTCGTTGACATGAAATGATATTAGATACTCAACTTGTTTCTCCTACACACATACTTAAAGCAGGAGAAGGCCAACGTTTTCAAACATGTCAGACTATAAAATGGGTGTTTTCAGTTGGAGGAGATTACAGTTCAGTGGTGTTTACCTTTAACTTTCGGGGTTTTAATAATGGGATGGAGAGACGGGCCAACCTGTGTTCAATACAGCATGTCCGAACTTCGCTGTTGACCATATTTTGTATGATGCAATCTGCAGGTGTTTGTAAATGATTGTTTAAATTGATTTTGAATCTGACAGAGCATTAAATAAGCTTCTTTCAAACGAGGACACCCCCCCCCATTGGGGGGGGGGGTCTTACCGAGGTATTGACAAATGAGGTTCACGCTACAAAGACTAATGAAAGATTAAAAATGGAGCAAATATTTATTTAAAAGCTATCAACATGAAATTTGGTACAGAATCACTGAACAATACATGTAGATTAATAATTTTTGGTATTTTTTCATGCATTCCTTAAATAAATGTAGTTTTTATGTATATATGGTAGGAATTTATATATTAAAAACAAAATCCAAATTCAGATAATTGGATATTTCATAACATTTTATGTTAATCATAAAATGGACCATTTTGACCCATGAGTGCATTAAGTGGTGTATTTTAAAATACGATCCTGTGACTTCCCACTGGTTTGGTGCTGGAGGGTAACATTTTGTAGACTCAGGCACTGTTTCAAAGCACAGCTTCACATATCTTTTGAGTTACTTTTTCATTAAGAATAAATTATTGGTCAGGGTTTTAAAGGATGACGCCATGTTTTCCAGAAAAATCTGTAGAAGTGTTGGAAACCTTTTGTTTGCTTAAAATATCCTGTGCTACTGATGTGAGTCCGTGATCAGAATTTTTGGCTGAGGGCAGCTGTCTGCTGAAAAAATTCTCATCCACTGGTTTAATGCAATTTATATACATATATAATGTGTGTATGTATGTATGTATATGCTGCCCTCCCAAGCCAGACCGCAGTATCTGCAATTTTAGCCAAATTGGCCTTTTATGTTTTTCTGACTAAGTGCAATCAGCTCCACCTAGTGATATAAATATTAACTATGAAAGACCTCTAGATACTGAGAAAATGCCTATGACAATGTGCAGTATCTGCAAAAAGGCATGCGACCCCCAAGTCCTCAGTTTCATGATTTTGCAGATACTGCGGTCTGGCTTGGGAGGGCAGTATGTGTGTGTGTGTGTGTGTGTGTATGTATATATATATATATATATATATGTATATAGGATTTTCTGAGTAGATCCTTCCGTAGGAGAGTGCTCAATACTTTTTGGTAGAGCAAATAAACAAAAATAAAAGGACAGGATAAAGACTTTCTATTGAAACTCCATTTATCACTACAGATCTGTTTCGAGGGGTGGTGAAACCATCCTCTCTCTTCAGGTGATTATAGAAGAAATATCGGAGGATTTAGCTCAGTTGGTAGAGCGTCCGCTTTATCCTCCGGTAGGTCGGAGTTCGAATCCGGCCGCATCATACCATAAGACGTTAAAATTTGGCAGTTGTTGCTTCCTGCTTGGAGCTCAGCATCAAAAAGGATAGAACAACGCAATAACTGGCGCTGCACAGTGGCGACAGGTGCCTAGCGCACAAAGCAAATTTCAATGTATGTAATGTACTTTGACAATAAAGAGTTGTTTGTTTGTTTCATTCATTTTACAACTCTCTTTGCTTAACTGTGTGTGCATGGTAAATCGCGCTGATCCAAGAAGATAGTTAATTCATCTCTGTGTATGAGATTTGTCCCCATGGAAGTAGGCTTATGCTTCTGACCAACCATATTTGCTTAGGGTTACAAAAGTCCACAAAACAGTGTAAACACAAAGATCACAGAGAAGATGTCTTAACACAAGGGTAACATGCTGTGTGTGTGTGTGTGTGTGTGTGTGTGTGTGTGTGTGTGTGTGTGTGTGTATATATATATATATATATATATATATATATAAACTGAATGAGGGACACTCAGTCTGTCATTTGTAAACAATGAATGCAGCGTCATTACGTCAGCGTATTACGTAGGTACATCTAAACTCAAAATTTGACTTTTTTGGGGGGGGGCTTAAAACGGATGAACGTGTGACTAGCATTAGCTCATTAGCATCTACTGTTAAATTTAACAAAATATATTCGATTATTTGGGACACTATAGGTATGACGCAAAATATTTCACAATTGGAGATTTTGGCTTGTCGGCTTTGAGCCTGTAGTAGTATGTGTACAGATGACCATACAGAGTCGAGTATATTCTCAAAGTATTCAGTGCCACTATAAGTGTAATAAAATAAATGTTTATAGAACATTGAAGTTAGCAGTTGTTTATTAATATCTCAAAATCATATTTACAATGCTCTCTTACTCTGTTTTCAAGGACGATGTCTGGCCATCTGTTTCCAGTTGCATTTTGCACACTAAATCAAAATTGCCGTAACTGATCATTTTTGGTGTGGTTGTTGGGATGAGGTACCTAACTACACAAGCTGTTGATTTCGTTATGGTCTGATATCCAATACGGCTTTTGCAGCTACAAGTTAAAATTTACATTCTGCACTCTAGCTCAAAAATTGCATTACCATCCATCATCATTCTTGGTGTCCATTTTGGGACTGGGCATAGCTTTTATGTGGTGCACGGGTTTAGGGATATTGCATACTTTTCTTTATCACTAGCATATTTTTCTTTAAATAATTTGCATTCATATGTTAATTTAAAGGTGGATCCTAATGTTGTGTTTCAGTTTCAAGTGTTTGAATTCCATCCCACTGTCTCCTTTATTGCATTATTTCATTAATGGCTTGGATATTTCCGCATAACACTTTCTAGAATTTAGAGAACTGAGAATTGTGTGTAGGGCTGAAAAATCTAATGAGTCGATGCCAAGTTCCTGCTATGTGCACCTTGAAAATGGACCTTTCATCGGGTCTTTTCCTCTTGTTAACTTTGTCCAAATTTGAGGTCAGCTGAGCTTGCCTAACATGTTTTTTTTCCCTCAACTGCTAAATTTTTTTACATAACATCTTTCTGGAACCTTCTGCACTTATGTTTCTTGAAGTTTTTTATTTTTTTATTTTTTTTGCTTTGCGTTATATTGCTTTTAAGCAATCAGGACTATACCTGTATGGTGACCATGTGATGCATTACAGTGACTAGCATTAGCTCATGATGCGGCATCTACTGTTTTTCTATGTTCATGGTCTGTATGGTACATATAAATAGCCACACTAGATAATCTAAAGGTCATTGTGGCTATTTTCAGACTGTCAGTCTAAATCCGATATATAGCTTATCCAGATTATCCACATAGATTTTTCTGAACACTGATAAACCACAAGGAGTATTCATGTATATATTTTTTGTACAACTGATCCAAGCCATGTTTGAAAGCAGTTAGCTTTAGCGGTTAGTTTTATAAAGCTGCATCTTGGTCTGAACGAGCGCTCAATTCGGATTTCTAAGTATCTTGTGTCACTTGCAACTCAACAATGACACACAATCTACCGAGATGAATTAAAAAATACCAAGGAGATGAGCGTGTTATGGATAATACTCTGTAACAAGCGCCTCATCTTCATGACCATAAGGCGCACCGGATTGTAAGGCGCAATGTCAACGAACGATGGCTGAACGGTCTCTGTCCATACATAAGGCACATCAGATTATAAGGCCCATTAAGTGAAACAAAAGTCAGATAAATCAAACTTGATTGAACTCATTCACAATAACTCTCAATATTGTTCAGCTGTAACACTCCCAGTGCTGTAGTGGTGGGTACACCCTGGTACATGCCATGTACCAACTTATTTTATTATTATTTATTTATTTATTTAAGGGACAATGTACAGGAACATTAAGCTCATAGAGACAGAGATGTACTGTACCAGATTATAGCTTATAGCTAGTTTCCATCTGTAGTCCCTAATTTAGAACGGCCAATTAACCTACAGTGCATGTCTTTGGATTGTGGGAGGAAACCGGAGCACCCGGAGGAAACCCACACAAGCACGGGGAGAACATGCAAACTCCACACAGAAACGCCCAGGCCGGGAATCGAACCCGGGCCTTCTTGCTGTGAGGCGGACGTGCTAACCACTACGCCACCGTACCGCCCTTTTTTTAGTGGCTGAGTTGCGTGTACTGACTTAGTTTGGTCTACTTTATAGTTGATCAATGTAAATTTCCACGACTGTGTAAATAAAAAGCGGAGATGAAGTGATAAATAGTTTCAAAGCCAAAGCCGCACCCGCCCCTTCGTGCTGCTGCGCGCCTCGGTCGCTTTGCTGCCATCGCCTCACTTATTTTTTGACCATTACAGCACTGAACACACCAAATATAAAATAATACACTTCAGAATAACTCTAAAGATTGTTCAGCTGTAACAATATAAAACAATAAACTCACTTTTTCAGTTCAGTTCTCTTCCACAAATCCATCAAATTCTTCATCTTCAGTGTTGGAGTTTAACAGTTGTGTGAGTTGGACATAAAGCCCAGATCACTCTATTATCTGTTATTCCCTTGCACATGGAGTCAGATCAATAGAGACGGAGATTAGAAGTCTTCCTGGGTCGTGACTGTTTCTCAGCCATGCCCCCTTAAAGAGGCAGCGCATTAGTATTGTCATTACAGAACGGAGATAATTACTCTTAAGGCGCTGTCAGTGTAACTTTAAATTCAAGAGAGTTAATCCAAGGTCTCAGGAGGACACCTGTAGCAGTGCTTTATCCCGGTATATGGACATAAAGTCCGGATTCCTCTAACCTATGACCTGTTGACACCAATATCTCGTGGATGGAGTTCTTTGGTTAATCCATCAGAATGATGATAAACTCGGAATTAGTTTGCTTCACTTGTGTTTTAACGGTGTCAGTGAGATGTAGCCAAAGGCGCGCCGGATTATAAGGCACACCACCAGCTTTTGTGAAGATTGAAGGCTTTTACGTGCGCCTTATGGTTGTGAAAGTACGGTGATGATGGTTGTACAAAATTGCTCAGAGCACTGTTGAGCCTCGTCAGGCTTTGATTCCTTCTCTTAAACCCTGATTGCATCTCTTTATTTGGGTTTTTTGTCACTAGGGACAAACAGATCAGATTTTATCAGTTTCAACATGTATGTAAAGGGAATGAGCATTCAGGATAATAATCGGATTTGGGCTACAGTGTGAACGTAGACTCTGTTCGCTGTGATGTGGCTTGTTTGTAGGGTGTGTATTTCTTAACGTGAAGCAGTATTTGCTTGCTGCTATTTCTACAGCTAACTCCAAAATTACTGAGGTTATCAATAAGACAAGCAGGAATGCAACACATGCAATAACTTTAACCTGAAGGTAGCATGTTTGTAAAACATTAAAACTAAAAACTTTTACATTACTTGCAGTTGTGTTGCAAGCCTGTATGGGCTTTTCCCTGTGGCACTGTGCATGAAATCTCATGTTGATTGCCCAGAGAAAGTGGAAGTATTCTACAGAATTCCTTGAAAACCTTCTTCATTCCTGTAAAGTAGAGGACGGTCTTCTGCAACAAGAATGAGAGATTTATTTCACCTATCTGTCTATCAATAAATGAAGGTCAGAGAGCCAAAGTGGTCTAACCCACAAAAAAAAAATGAGAAAGTTGCATTTGGCCAGACAGGTGTGGCTGAGATCTATGCATTCCAGAATGGTCCGTTCATCTTTCTTATGATCTTGAGTCATATGTGAGCATCATTCCTGCTTTTTATATTGCGAACATATTCATTATCCAAAATTCATGTCACTTTTCTCAACATCAGATTTCTGTTGGTTACTCTGCCTCTCTGCCCTTCAATCTTGACGGTATTTCTGGAGTTGACTGTACGTACTGGGTGTGTGGTTATTTATGTTCAGTATTCTGATATATTTTGATTAATGGTAAACTACTGTAGATTCTTTGGACTGGTACAGGCATGGAATTTCATGAGTGTCCATTAATTTCAGTGTAAATATCCCTGCTGTGTTTATTTCTGTGTGGATGGTATACTCTCTCACTGTACTCATAATGTGTGTTTGTAGGTCCCTACAGAAATCCCTGCCCAGGGAGCTCCACCTACCAGTGGCATAACCTTCTACAACCCCTCACAGTTTGCACAGGTAAACCTGAAGTTTTTTCTTTACTGAAGAATTGAGTGTGGTAAATATACCTTTGACAAAGCAAATACTTGTTTCTGATTCGCTGACAGCTATATATTTAGTAAACTACTTCATATTTTATCTTGAGTGTACTGTTAGGTTTTCAGTAACAAAGCAGTGCTCATCATTTTACTAGCCAGGTTGCAATGCTGCAATGAAAACTTGTCTATGGATTATGGCCTGTATTCAGGGGAGGGGGTTCTCACATCCCGAGTGTGGAGATCACCAAGTTAGTTAATGATTATGTTTTGCAGCTGGAATCATTTGACAGTAGAACACAGAACAGTACATTGTTTTTAGCTCTCTGGTGGTCAACCAGAATTATTAGCTCCCGCCCTTGGGAGCTATAGGAATGGATTCTGTTCATCCATCTGTCACACTTAAGTTTACATACATTTACAGAGGCTTTCAAACCTGCTATGCTGGCTCACTACTATGAGTGCTAGGATGAGTTTGTGTGTGTGTGAGCGACCTTGATCTGCTCTTCAGGGTCAAAGAGCTAAAACTGTGTGTGTGTCTGTATGCATGTTTATTTTCGCCTGCCTTGGGTGTGGTTAAAATAAACTGAAATTTTTAATTTTAGTTTGTGTTTCCTTTACATGTAGTTTAGAGTAAAACTTTTTAAATAAGTGCATCACATGTGCTTATGTTCTCTGCTCAAAGAGTGCTCAACCGCTTCTGTCACACTTGAAAGCATGTACCGTACGGACTCTCAAAATCTTGTTTTAATTTCCCTTTTATGTTCCTGTGTAAAATTTAACAAAACAATCATTCACATCTGGCTTGGTGGAAGTTGTTAAATTGAGTAATAATATTCAATGACATTGAATAATTAATGATCTCGGGTGGAGTCTGGCCCCTGAGTGAAGCACCACTAAGTGGGCTGCCCATTCCAGGGAATATCCTCCAACTTCTGTAGTTTCAGCAGGAGGAGTGGAGCGAAGGATGGGATAGGAACGGAAACTGATCTCACAGGCAGCACATGATTCAAAATTCATGATTCGAATAATACTAGAATCTTTCTTCTCTTTCAGGCTGTGCCTCCAGCTCGTTCCCGTCCAGGCCGGTTGGGGCAGCGCGAGTACCCTACACTGAAATAATTCTCCAGAGACAAGGGTGCAGATCAGTGTGTGTGTGTGTGTGCGCGTTTTTACATCTCATCAGACTGAATTCATGCAGAATTGGACAATTACTGGCAAATGCCCTCCCAATCTTCATCTTCATCATCATCACCTGCAACATTGTCTTGTTTTACCTTGCTTAGTGTGAAAGCTGTGGATTCTTTCACTTCCATCTTTTCACTTTTATTTCCTTCTTTTTTTGTTTTGTCCTGTTTTGACTGGATTGCTTCAATGCCAGTGTGATCTTTAAGTGCAATAATTTTGTTTAGCTTTCAGTTAGACCTTCCTAACTAACTGCATTTCAGCACCCGTGTGTGTGTGTGTGTGTGTGTGTGTGTGTGTGTGTGTGTGTGTGTGTGCGCGCGTGCACGCGCTATAAAGAGGGGAGTGCCATTGGGATACAGACAGTGCAAGATGTGCTCATCTTGTTTGTTTGCGTCCCTGAAGATTATTGGAAGATTTTAGATATTTATTTAGATTTTCTGTCTGAACGAGACACATAATCATGTTTTTTTTTTTTTTTAAATCGTCACAAATCTGTATATCCGAATGAATATGAGCTGTTGCCCGTCCCTGCTCTTGTGATTCAACTTTTGATTTTCAAAGGTTTACATAGATTTTTGATTTATCAGTATCTCTATATTTTACATCTTAGAATACTCAGCCATGTTTTTTTTAGTTGGCTTTTTTTTTTTTCATTGCTGACACATTACCCCAGCCTTCATTGCTCGTCTCGTTCTGGTGGCCACTGTGAGGGATTTTTTTTTTTTTTCAATATTCACAAACCCGTCAAAGGAAGCCTGGATTCCCCAAATTGTTTCAGATTCACTGTAAAATTACTCAAAATAAAGTGATTGCAAATAAATATTTTTGAGCTCTTTAGCATCTTGGAATGTGTGTGGATGGTTATTTTAATGATGGACAGATGTCTTCATTTTAACTGTTTAATACCAGTATTACAACAAAATAGGATTCCACAAATACATGCTTTGTAATTCCATGTAATATCCTCTCACTAGTCACTTTAATAAGAAAAAAAAAAAAATTATTTTAATCTCATTTATACAACTGAGCCCAGCAATGGTAGGTTGATGTAACTGGAGCTTGTAACCCGTAAAGAGCCTTTACCACCGAGTCAACACTGCACCCATGCAATAAACCAATCATGTGGGAGCGGTACAGTTGATAAAATCATGCAGATACAGACCAAAAGCTTCAGGCATTAAATTGATCACAAGATCACCAATAATAATAATAAAGCCCATTTCCTGTGAACGTTGTCCCCCTGTAAGCATCAGAGTCCAGTTCTTGACTGGAAACCTAAGAAGCCTTTAAGCTCACCATGATTACAGAAAGTGCTTATTTTAATTATAACTACTTGTATTATTTTTTTTTATGGTTTTCTTCGCATTCATGATTTATCTGCTTCACATTTTATAAGGCTTGAGGTACGATATGTTTGGCATCACAACATGGAATGATGATCAAAAAATATTCATATTGATTTCTGTTCATTTTTTCCACAAACTGCCCAATCCTATTAATGTCACAGGGAGCCTGGTCCATTGACAGACCAACCAACATCATTCTCAGCCACCTTCACACTTAAGGACAATTGGGAACAGCCAATTAGCTTAATGTGCTGTGTGAGAACACCGGAGCACCTGGAGGAAACCCACGCATGCAAGAGGGAGAACATGAAGCTTCTCACAGAAACGCCCCTGCTGAGGCTGGGATTTGAAGCCATGACCTTGCTCTGGGGTGGATGTGTTAACTGCTATGCCACCGTGCCCACAGACCTTTTTTATTTTGCCGCAATTAAACAATTAGCAGATCTGCTATGCTGATTTTGTTTAATGGCTTCATGAAACATCTCAAAAATGGATTGAATTCAACTGTTTCAGAGTAATTGTAATGAATGACATTTTCTTCAATATTAAGCAAATGAGAAGAATTGGAATTATCTTGTAATTTGCATTTAAGACAGCCCAAGTCCATCCGCCCAGGTCATGGAGGAACCTGCAGCCAATCTCAGTGGACTTCAGGCACTTGGACTAACATCTCGGGGCAATCTGTAACGCCAACTAGCCTAACGTATGTTTTTGGACTGTGGCAGAAAACCGAAGCAAGGCCCCAGTTGGCCAGCAGGTTCATATCCAGTACCTCCTTGCTGTCAAGTGACAGTGTGCTGCACTGCCATCCCGGCTCAAGTTTGATCCCTCTGAATACTGTCTCGGCTCACCCTAAGAGAGGATGAGGAGTTCAGATATGTGGGAGGGGCTCAGACTGGAAGGAACTAATTGATGTTGCTCGGGTGGCTGGCTGGTGGTGTTATAGACATGTCTGACTGGAAGGGGACACCAGGGCATATCTAGGACATGAGAGAAATATTATGTCTCTGGACTGGCTTTGGAATGCCCTTTTATTTCTTTGGGAGTGCTGGCTAGGAAAAGGGCAATCTGCCCTACAGCTGGTGACCACGTGACCAAACGATAAACAGCTAATGATTCGATACTTTTCCTCCTGAACAGTGAGTGTTTGCTTTTTTTTCTGTATGTGAGCTGGGAATATATACAATTGTATTCAGAATAACAGCAGTGAGTGTTTAAAATTGTGAATAAAGCTCAAAATCCTTATAATACCTTTTATTTGCATACAAACAAATGCATTGGGAACACGACACATTCTATTTTATTGTCGTCTGACAAACTTCCTCCGGCCACTAGACCCCAAAAAAAAAAAACAATTTTACTTTCACCCACAAAATGTTGCTCCGCTTCTCTTTAGGCCGGTCAAGATGTTCTTTAGTAAACTGTAACCCCTTCCGCATGTCTTTTTTTTCCCCACAGAGGTACTTTGTTGGGGCTTCTTGCCGATAGCTCAGCTTCATATTATTGGTGTCTTCTAATTGAAACAGGACTCACAGGTCACTTTAGACCTTCTTTGATCTTCCTGGAGCTGATTGGTGGCTGAGTCTTTGCCATTTTGGCTCTTCCATCCATTCGAATGGTAGTTTTTCACTTTCTTCCACATCTTTCAGGTTTTGGTTGCCATTTTAAAGCCTCTGATCATTTTAGCTGTGTAATCTATAATTTTCTGCATTTCTTTATATGTTTTCCCCCTCACCAATCAACATTTTAAATCAAGGTACACTTCTTCTGAACAATGTCTGGAACAACCCATTTTCCTCAGAATTTGAAAGAGAAATGCTCAATAACCCTTATGTACAACATTCGCTGTCTTCCTTCCTTAAATAAGGATGATAACTGGCATCACAAATTGTTTTTCAAGGAATGAATGACCTCACTATTTGAATCGAACTCCACACTGCTATTATTTTGAACACGCCACTTTCAATTATTGATTCAATTACAAACACTCCCCGACATACGTTTTTAATTGGTTCCGGACAGCCAAACATAAGTTGAAAGTGAACGTAAGTTGTTAGTGATGTGTGACGTATGACGCTCATACTGTACTATACATCCATAAATACCATTACCGTATCACATAAAGCACCCATAAATCAATTATTATAAACAAAACACTGTAAAATAATATCAAATAGATCAAATATCAACATTAATTTCAAATAAGACACTTATTTATACTGAGTCACTTTACATCAAGCGTAAAACAGGCAATCAACGTTTACAATATGTGAGACGCTCAATACCGAAAGTAGTGTACTTGCGAATGTAGTGTACTTTCTGTGGGTTATACAGACTTCCGGTCTTTCAAGTGCACAAGGGTGCCGTTGAACTCGTTTAGAACACAGCCTGCACTGATGCAGTCTCCCAACAAAGCGGAGAGTTCTTTCTTTTTTGTTAGTAAGTAAGTAAACTTTATTCAAGAGATGCATACAAAGAACAAGTACAAATCTTAATGAATATTAATATAAAAATAAGTATACACTCTTAGGATTCTGCTAAAAAAGAATAAATATAAGGATTGTGCCGATCTGAGCAGATAGTTAATTCATCTCTGTGTATGAGACTTGCAGCCATGCTAGTAGGCTTACACTTCTGACCAACCATATTTGCTTCGGGTTACAAAAGTCCGCAAAACAGTGTAAACACAAAGATCACAGAGACGATGTCTTAACACAAGGGTTATACGCTATATAACTGATTTATTTATATATATAAATATATATATATATATATATATACACACACACACACACACACTCAGTCTGTAGTTTGTAAACAATGAATCATTGCGTCATTATGTCAGCATACTACGTAGGTATGTCTAAATTTGACTTTTTAAAAAAAAGAAGAAAAGAAAAAAAAGTAAAATTGAAAAAACGTAAAACAGATGAGCGTAAGTCGAGGAGTGTCTGTACACAGAATCAGCAACATGCAGGTCAGGAATGTCGGGGCTGTTGGATTTTTTTACTGCACTACACCTGCTAATAAATTAGCTGCCATGTAGAAATATCATTTCTACCAAAAACACTGATGGAGCAAGTTAGATGTCTGCAATTATTTTGAATACAACTGTACCATTAAAATCATTTAAATCTACTTTAGGTGTTGTTCTCAAAGCCATAACATTCACCAATTTAACCTCAATTGTTCTGTGTCCAAGCTGTAATTTTTTTAAATTATAATTAATAGTTTGTTCATTTATACTGTGCCAGCACAGTGGTGTAGTGGTTAGCACATCCACATCACAGCAAGAAGGTTGTGAGTTTGGGGCTCAGGGGTAGTTTCCTCCCACTGTCCAAAGATGTGCACATTAGACTAATTGGATGTTCAAAATTGCCCCTACAGGTTGATGTGTGTGTGAATGGTTGTATGTGTTGCCCTGTGGTGGTCTTGATTAATATCCATGAAAATTATCAAATGTGCTTTACAGTATATAATACACTGTCAGCCAAAATAAACAATGCACAATAATATTTTCATGGAAGGCATTCAGCCTTGATCACAGCATGTACAATCTCCATGGTCAATTTATTCGTGTCGGGCTCAACTGAATGGAGTGAATGAGCAGGTTATCACATCAATGGACTTTATGGAACGGATAGAAAATGGGGACTCGAATAATGAAAGAGTGGTTCAGGGAGCACAAGGAATCCTTCTCATATGTTCTGGCACCCCAGAGTCCTGACCTTAACCCTATAGAAAGTTTTCGGGATGTGCTGGAGAGACTTGATGGAGAGGTTCAGTTTTCCCCTCATCAATTCAAGATGTTGGTGAGAAATGAACGTCAGGTTGCAGAAGTTTGTTGCAACAATGGCATGATGATTACATGCATGAACAAAGCTAAAGGGCACAAATCACGTGTGATTTTTTTTTTTTTTTGGCTGAACAGTGCATAGAATACTGAGGTAGTATATAAACTATAACATTATGGACACTAAGAATTCTGCAATAATATATATATATATATATATATATATATATATATATATATATATATATATATATATATTGCAATCAAGGGAATAGAACAAATGAAACCAATATTTAAAAATATTAGATTAAAGGCAGGGTAATATGACAATCTTCAAACTAATATTATAATAATAAAGAAGATATAAATGTCACCATACGTGACAAGAAAAAGAATGGACTTAAGATGGCAATTAAAGACAGAAATACTGGAACTATGTTTATAAACATTTCAAAGATTTGGAAATATAAAATGTTAGCACAGTTCATGTGACATCTCAGTCCAAAGTTTCAGATCTGTCTCCTCGGATTACTTCAGATCCAATTGTAAAGACAGCAAGCAGAATTCCAGCAGGACACAGAAGACACAATTTCAGAGAAACAAGATGTTTCATGTAAGCCGCTCTGTGAATATGTGAGGCGCTCCACCGAAAGTAGGCGCTTGTCGCAAGTGACACACGGAGCTTGTGAGATGAAGCGCGGCTTATCTGGACTTCCGATCTTTCAAGTGAGCAAGTGATGGTTGAGTACTAAGTGCTGCAACCAAAAACTGACTGCACTGATTCAGTGATTTTCTTTTCACCAGTGCTCGTTAGCACTTAACACGCTGAGATACTCCGTGGTTGATTAAATTAATTAATTTGTTAACTCAGTCATTGTTTGCATTTGGAAAATAACTGTTGTCAGAGCTGGGGATATTTTCTTATTAAAAATATGTTTTCTAATATGCAGAGCATGAACAGTGGGAGGGGCTTTGTGTTTTCATGCCTTTTCCAGTTTCCATTCCCCTGACCTTTGTTAGTTGAAACATTTACAAATAACGAGACGTTATGTCGTTGAATTTGTCTCTGGTGTTTGATGTATAGTATTCGCCTGTGAAAAAAAAAAAATTTCAGGTACATAGTTTTTTCCTTTTTTCCCCAGTAGGTCTGGGCAACTTCACTAAAATACAAACACTTCATAAATATTCATGATATTGAAGTATTACACCACAAGGTTATCAGATGATCCATTTTACTGTAATAAATATTTAAAGACGTGTTATCTAACTCATTTACTCAGCACATCAGATCATATCTTTCATAGCTGCTATCGTCTGGTTTAGCCTTTGTCTCTTAGGAGGTGATCACACTACAGGTACGAGAGAAAAGTGACTGATGCAAATTGATTTTCTTTTCTTTTTTTCAAATTTTGAAATTCCAAGTGAGAATATTTTGCAGCATAAATCCATATATATTATGCGAAAGTTGTGCGACAATTTTTGCAACTGATTTGAAATTAGTTTGCACATGTTTGGCGAAAAATAACTGAAACTCCTGTCGTAAATCAGTCACATTTTGTTCTCAAACCATTTGCTTTTTGGTGTGTGTTGTTAGCATCAGAGGACATTACACTGTACAATTTCAGCAAAAACTTTGGGAAACAGTGAAATATTGTGTTGAATTTTTTTTTTTTTTTTTTTGTGTTCGGGGTAACAGTGGTACACATCAGAGCACAATCGACTGAAACATCAAGAATGACATTCGAATATGATCGCCTCACTTTGAGATCATGTGTGAATGTTTCAACGCACACATACCCGCGCACTCTTCGCTTGCTGCACTGCAGCTTCCAGCATGGTGTGATCAGACAGAATTTGGTGCAGTGTCCCGAGGTCCAGTTCCAACAGCATCCCTACACATAATCAATACATACCACATCATTATTAATGCACCGATTACAAAATGCTATTTACTGTGGACTCATGCACCTTGTAAGACCTCCGGTCACCGGTTACCGGTCCGTGGATCATTTGATACCGGTCTGCAAACAAAATCTTTCATGGTGCAAATTATAGTTGTTTTTTTTTAATTCGAGATTCTGGATCTTATTTTGTAAAACGATGGTTTTTTTGACATTGCCACAGAAGCACTGAAAGCCCTTCTTCCGTTTCCAACCACATATCTTTGTGAGGCCGGGTTTTCTGTGGTGACAGCCACCAAAACAAGACTACGGAGTAGACTCTAACCGGTTCGCGGAAACATTGCCATACATTAAACTGGTCCCTGGTGCAAAAGAGGTTGGCGAGCACTGGGGTAGAGAATGAACCCGAATAGATTCTTACGTGTGTTTGTGTACATGACTTATACAGATCTTGTAGAGTGTTGATTGTGTGCAGTAGTAAGTCGGTGGTCCAAGAAAGGACAATCAGTGAATTGGCAATAACACCACAAGAGCCTCATTGGTGCAAGTCGTTATGTGAAACTGATGTTGTTACTCAGGTGTTACAAACCTCTCTCCTGTATTAGGAGTCAACAAAAAAAGCATTATACCAAACCCACCCGTACAAAATACAGTATGCCCTTGACTATTCATGGTTTTGTACCCACGGTTTGAGTATTCGCTGACTGTCGAGCAACCAGGACGTGATTCAAATTCAGCCAATGGCTGCCCTTCTTTCTCCTGATTGGTTGAGCTGATGTCCCGTCCCTTTTTCCTCATTCGCACACAAGTTGCCAATGAGCTTCTTTTATGTGTGTTTTAATTAAGAGTTAAGCTCTATTATACCACTCAAACGCTGTGCGTCTTCTCTGGCTAAGCGATAGAAAACGCTGGATGTCTCTTCTGAAGAAATAAGACTTTCTCCTGAGAAATGACGGTTTTCTCTGAACTGTTGTATTAAAATGTTTTTCAATTATTATTCCAGTACAGTACCTAAGTTCATGCGTGAGATTTTATGTTCTGTAGCATATTTAACAAACGATACCAAAAGGATAAACTTTAGTACAGTACTCTTCATGTCCTTTTACATTGAAGTTGGAGTGACATCTCCAAGATGGCGCTGCCCAGAGGGCGACGTTGCAGAGTTCTCAGAGTCAAATTGTTTCTTTGTTCGTTTTATTTGTTCATGTTTTGCACTATGTCCGTCTACGACCGGTCGACTGTACTACAGCGATAAGATTGGAGTATCTTCGGGCGTGCATAACTAAGCAGAGCTAACATGCTATTAGCGGAGCTAGCATGCTATTAGCAAAGCTAGCATGCTATTGTTCATTTTAATTTGTTGTTTTGTTTGTTCATCTTATTGGGTGTACTCTCCTCGGGCCATGTTTCACAGGAACACAGTCCTGTAGATCCCTCTGCGCTGCAATCTAAGCATGAAGCTCGTCCAATCTTGTTTCGCAGGGACTGAACATTTTAAAGCAGTATGGCGGGAAGTGCTAACCAAGCGCTGGAGAATCTGAGAACTCCGCCTGGGCTTAATAGCATAGCATAGCAGCTCATGATAGGAGTTGTTGTGTGCTTAGTTGCCCGAAGCTGAAGCTGCTCATAGCTGTAGTAGGGTCTACTGATCATCGACGAGCATAGTGCAAAACATGAACAAACAAATAAAACAAATTAAAACGAACAAAAATAATTTGACTTTGAGAACTCCGCGGACACGTCACTCCAAGTTCAATGTAAAAGGACATGAAGCGTAATAAAATTTATCCTTTTGGTATCATTTGTTAAACATGCTACAGAACACAAAATCTCATGCAGAAACATTCTCAGAATTAACTGAGGTACTGTACTGGAATAATAATTGAAAAAGACGTTAAAACGACTGCTTTACAGCAGTATATGCTGTATAATGTTTATATATTTTATTAATAAATATCACAGTACAAAATTGAAAAGTTTCTCTTAATCATGACTATATCTTACTACATTAATACTGTATTAATGAGTAAAACTGTCTGTAGAACGTGTTTAAGAAGCATATTTTGGTGCATGTTATAGATACATAGTAGTTTACTGCCTGCTGCTCATTCGCCTATGTGACGTCATACATGGGGTTTTACTTCCGCGTACAGAACTCGCGAATTATCTCGATTCGCGGGAGGGCCCGGAACCGTACCCCTGCGAATGTCAAGGGCCTACTGTCCCTTCCAGATTCGTTGATCTATACATCACTGAGGTGCAAATAAAATACTTTACAACTTTACAAAATACTTACAACATGCACAGTTTATAAATTCACAAGATTACACCTATAACACCCTCACCAGTGATATCAGCACAGTGGTTTGGTTCGATGTCTTGTACAAGTGTAAATAGTTTCTCTCCAATCGCTTCCACTTCATCTTGGTCCGAGGAGTCACTCCCATCAGTCTCCTCTCGAGTCCGCCCACAACCAGACCTGGGAGTCAGGAAAGCAATCAGGGACAGAAACACGCTGACGGCTTTGCAATTACTCTTTACGAAAGTCAGCAATGGTTCTTTTATATGAACCTCACACCATAGACAGTGAGAGACATGGTCCGCCTTTGATAACCCAGTTGGGGGGCACGGTGACAACCTTGTGGAGAGTGGAACTCGAACCCCCAACCTTAGGATCAGCAATCCAGCGCCCTATGCCACTATATATATATATATATATATATATATATATATATATATGTGTGTGTGTGTGTGTGTGTGTGTGTGTGTGTAATCCTCCAATTCCAAAAATCTTTAGAAAATAGAATAGTTCAAACAGAATTAAACAAATCTTAGAATCACAACATCAAACATGAAATCATCTGTCGTTTTTGTTGCGTCTGCTTTTTTCAGAGGTTTTGAATGTTTTTTTAATGTAATAAAATTTAATAAAATGTTTTTATATCTCAATAATTAAATTAATTGATATGATACACAGTAAAAGAGCAAGAATGATCCTGTAAATGTATCAGAGGTTGTATAATGCTTCACTTTCATGGGACGATTTTCCAAATGGATCAAATCCTAAAATGGATTTGTATCAGTTTTAAATAATTCATTATCAACTGAATAAATTTTCCCCACAATTTCTTGTGTACTGTACTTAATTCTTAGCAAAAAGATTAGCTCTGTATTAGCTCTGTACTGTTCTCAGCATCTTGTATGGAAAAAGCCAGGAAAGATGCATATGGATAGTATTTCTTTTGTTGTTAGTTTATTGCTGTATTTGTGATTGCCTCTGATTTATTTTCTGATTGTTATAGATGACTTTATCAACTTTATACTAAATATAACATTTATATAAAATAATAAAACAAATCATCTGACTTGACCATACAAAAACATTTCAACTGCAATAATGATTTTTCTTAGTTGCTGGATTGATTTACATTTAAAAAAATGTAAAAATTTTCTCCTAAAGCAGTGGTCCCTAAACTACGGCCCACCTCCACATTTGGCCCCGGCCCCCTGAACAATACCAGAGACGCATTGTGATTACTTTTTTTTTAGTCTCGCCAAGACTAATACACACCTAAAACACACCTAGAACATAACATTCTACTCCACCCTTCTGCCGTCTGTGCCCCTGTCTGTGCCCCTATCTGACACCCCCCCCCCAAAAAAAAATAAAATAAAATAATATACTTGACTCTCCCCTGTGAAATAGAACGGAATAATGGTGAAAAGGTTATGGAAGAGAAAAATTGATTCATAATGCAGGCTATTTAACCTGCAGTGGACAAACAGTTATTTGTTTTTGTTCAATGCAAAGAAAAAGCTTGTATCATCTGTCAAGAGGCAGTGGCGGTATTCAAAGAACACAATCTGCGCCGACACTCTGACTCCCATCACAAAGACGAGTATGATCGCTTGCAAGGCCAAATGCGAGTAGACAAACTCTCAAAGCTAAAAAGTGGACCTTTAGCTCAGGAGAATACATTTGTACGCCAGGCTCGGCTGAACCAGTCGTCTGTTTGGGCAGCTTTCGAGTTGCTTAACTGGTAGCAAGCAGCGTTTTTTTTTTTTAATTTCCTGACTTTTTTTCTGTGAAGGTTCTGAAAAGGGTGACTAATATCTGGTGCGTGGCCTACTGGAAAACAATAAATGTTTACGTTTAGGCAGCCCTGCGATCATCACACTTTTCTGTTACAAACTGACCTCAGCCCCCCCATTAGAGAAGGGAATAGTTATGTGGCCCTCACAGGAAAAAGTTCGGGGACCCCTGATCTAAACAAATAATAAGAAACAAAAGGTATTTATGTTTATATTCTGGTTTCTGCATGTTTCATGATAGTCATAAACTAACTTTGAAGCAGGACTTTCTCAGTACAGGGATACCTCAACTTAAGTCGTTTCGAGTTAAGTTGTTCTTGATTATACATCAGTTTTCAAAAAAATATATGAAAAACTAAATAAAAAATAAAAAATAAAGTTTATGTCATTATAATCATATATTATAGATATTTAGTATGTTAAACACAATATATATATGTATATATAAAATACAAAAGTACACTTGAGGTAGCCTAGCCTAGAGACAAGCTAATTCGATTTAAGTTATTTTTCGACTCTCTTGTCTTCTCTCCTGGAACCAATTAACGACCTTAGCCGAGGTATACCTGTATTTGAGGGGGGGATCACACGAGAAAGCTCTGAATTACTTGATCTCTCTCTCTCTCTCTCTCTCTGTCTCAACACTCACCCCTGTAAAGTTTTCAGTGCCATGTTGACCTTCTCCTCCAGCAGAACTGGGTCAGACAGCAGCTGAAGCACCACCTTTTTTTCCTGCTCCAACAACATCCCTTTGTTCATATGAAAAGGAATTTTTTATTTAGTTTTTTAATCAACTGTATAAGACTCAATAACTGTTGTATAACACACAGATGGAAAATGATAACCTGTTATTTTCTGCGTGCATCCTGTGTTGAAAAGGTTGATGAGCTCAAATAGCTGTTCCCCCAAGGAGTCAGAGGATACAGAGTCGACATCATCAGTCTGTGACAACGGTTTACTAGGAAGTCAAAACATTGTATACAACAAACCACCTTGAAATAATTGTTAACATTAAAACATCACACTAACATCACAGTTTATTTGGGCTGTTAAAATAATCTATTTTTATTGGTGTCTTTATCTTTGAAAGACAGGAGTATGTTGAGGTCTGCTAGGACATTTATAAAATACTGTATAGTCATCTTTGATATGCTGTTCTAAACTGGAAGTGGTGCCTGTAAGTTACAGAACTGAGGTTGTTACCAGGTAATAGATCAGTGACTGGGTGTAATACCTGAAATCAAGGTGGAGCACGGCCAGTGCCCTTTCCAGGGCTGTAGTAAGAAGAGCTTCATCTTGCAGCATTTGACTGATCACAGATACTGGCAGCTCTAGCAACATTCCTACATATACAGAAGTTTATATATATATATATATTGTGTGTGTGTGTAAATAATTTTGTTGTTGATATTGTGTGTGGTATATGTTACAACAGTACCTGTTAGTTTTGGAGTCAAATCAGTGTGTTTAGGATAAATAAGGTCGTACAGTTTCTCCCCAAGCGACTCTAAATCCTTTTCATTATCCACCATCATGTGCGTTTATACTTTCCACCCTCAATCCATTGTGAAGCAAGTTACCTGATATTACATAAGCCTGTTTACATTTACACACGTTTATTTATACAACAGATAAAATAAAAGATTACTGTATAACTTCATGCTGTGGAATCTCTGTACTCATCAATAATATACAGTACTACGTGGCGACCCCTGAAAAAGGGGAAAAGCCGAAAGAAAAAAGAAAGAAAGAAAGATCAATGCAGTGAGAGGTTTATAAACCTTGAACCAACCATTATTTACCGTTGTGAAAGTGTCGCTTAAATATGACGTCGCACTAATCAACGTTCTGACGCCTTCCTCTTCTTCTTCATCTTCTTTAGGATTTTACGGTAGCCTTGGTGTTGCCCCCATGTGGTTTCACTCGATTACTACATCTATTCTGTAACATTCTCTTTATTGGACTCGTGTTGCTAAGGAAACTAAATTCACCTTTCCTCCTTCCACTGTTTCTTCACACCATATAATCCTCTATCCTATTTCCCAGTGTAGGTCTCCTTTACAAAGCTACTTCCATATTCCACCTGCTCTGCTCATACTTTGGACATGAAAACATGTTCCTCTGTCTCTTTGACCTGGCAAGTACTGCAGAACCCTGTAGGGTATTTCCCTATACAGTAATGTGCAGTATAATGGCAGTGACCAATTCTTATCCTACTCATTATCATCTGCTCTTTCCTGTTCTCCCCAAGATTCCTTATCTCTCTTACTTTGTTTTGAATTTTAACTGTCTCCCTTTAGTTTGATGTTGATACTGTATACAGTACTGTAATAATCCCATTAGGGAAACTATTTCCTCTGCATTTAACCCATCCAAGGTGAGCACACAAACTTGGTTGGAGCAGTGGGCTGCCAAGCATATTGGGTTATCCAGAGGGCGATTGGGAGTCAGGTGCCTTGCTCAAGGGCACTTCATGTAAGGTCCTTATTGATACTTATTTCTAATTGCTCTTGTGCTGTTTGCCTCTTTTGCTTATTTATTATTTTCCATTTCCAGGTATCCCCTACATGTACTGGCACCCATATAAATATTAGTCCCTGCCCCAGACTGGTTAACCTTCAGAATCAAAATACTTTCTTGATCCTGGAGAAAATTGTGTGATCTTGTGTTTGTCATCAATATTTGCTTTATTACGCCTTGCTGGTATTTACATACTGTACTCCTGATTGAACTCTTAACATGGATGAAACCGAGTCAGTACATATGCTGACTTTCCCTTATACTGTACAGTACTGTATTTTCGACCCATTGCAAGGCGATAGAATACACACTTCTGACGTAGACAAACCTGAAAGTTCGTTATACGGCATATCCATCCGCAAAGACGCTGAAACAAATAGTTCTTTCTTTATTCCTTTTCATTCAAACCACAGTATTTTACAGTTGCAATAGATAATTACTTGCAAGGTTATCACATTCTGTCAGGTTTTAACGAAATAAAATGCATTATTTGCATTGTACTGCTAAGCACTCGAATCAATATAGTTTTGACCGGAACCGGAACTACCTCCTTTCTCTCCCTCTTCCCCTGCTGGAAAAGGTAGCGTGGTCGGCTTGTGTTACATTTCAATTACATAAAAACTGTTCTTAGTTCTAAAGTCGAGCGTTCTCCGCACTTTTACTTGTATCGTAAGGTACACGGTTTGTTATAATTGCGGTGATGGTGTTCTGTTTTAAGTGTTTCGAGCGTTTTACATGTAAATGTGGTCTGTTGAGGCCTGCGCGCGGTGTCGCTGTAGCTAGTGTGTGAAGTTTTGCTAGTTAGCGCACCAATGCTAACGGATTAATTGACCTAAATTTCTCCATAATTTCACTTCAGTTACTCCAAATGTTGTTTTCTCTTTTTCTTTTTACATTTATTTTATGTATATTTTAAGATACGTCGAGTAATACACGGTGTTTACATAGTTATTTTATTTCTGAATTGATACTCCCGAAATCTTTATAAACGTGTTTAAGTTGATGGTTTACCTTGTGTTTCCTGTACGGGTTGATGTGGGATTAATTGAGTAAATTGTTTGCTGTCATTTAGGAACCGCCATCATGTCGGCTCACTTGCAGTGGATGGTGATCAGGAACAACTCGAGTTTTCTCATCAAGAGGAATGGTCAGACCTACAGTACTGTGAGTAACCACAACAATTAGTGTTCTGTTTATCACGCAATTTTTCCTCTTTTCTTGTGCTTTAGCCGTGTGAGGACTGTTCAACGCCTTTGGTTTTGCGAACTGAACGGTCTGTCACTGTATTAAAAGGTCCATCAGATGTTTTGATATGATCTGGAAAGGTTTTAGTTTGAGAGGATGTCAAGGACAGTATGTGCTTTATATATTTCTTTTTCCTCGACACTCAAAATATTTGAGACGCACTGCACTTCTCATTGTATTGAGTTCCTTGCACATTTGATTAACAGCTTAATTATACAAGAGTGGTTGGAGACTGGAGCCTATTCCAGTTGACACTGGGTGAAGATGGGGTACACACCCTGAACGGCTCACCAGCCGATTGCAGGACTAGCGCATAGGCAGACTTGCACCTAGAGGGAATCTGGAACAATTGGGTTTTCAGTGCTAGTTCACATCCTAGCAATGCTAAAGCAGAAGTTTTCAGCCACTACTATGGCTTGTATTTGTAGCAAGCTGATTGTTGAACCCCCCCAAAAAAAATAAATAAATACATAAAACCTGATACAGCATTTAATACAGAAGAGATGCAACTCGCCAGCCATATAGTGTATAGCAGTGGTCTGCAAACTATGGCCTGCAAACTATGGCCTGCGGGCGGATACAGCCCACTGCCACATTTGGCCCCGCCCCTGAACAATACCAAAGACGCATTAGGATTTATTTATTTATTTTGGTCTGGCCACATGATAAAGACTAATGCACACCCTATCTGCCCCCCACCCCCACCCCCCGGAAAAAAAACCATCCTAGATTCTACCCTGTCAAATAGAATGAAATAATAGTGCAAAGTGAAAAGATAAGATAAGATACAGCTTTATTAATCTCACAATGGAGAAATTCACTGTTACAGGCTCTTGAGGTACCATCAGTAGGGGGTGCAAAAATAGATACAAATACAAACATACACACGTACATATATATTATATAAGTAAATAAATAAGTAGATACATAAATAGTATAAATTAATAAACAATAAAAGAAAAGAATGGAGCAACTTTATAGACTGGCCTATATTAAAGTGTAATGTATCTGAGGGCAGAGATGGGTTGATATGGTTCACAGTCAGTGGGGTAGATGTGGTTGATTAAAGTGCGCGGGGTTTTTATTGCACATAACCAGTATTTTCACAGACAGTTACAAAGTGGCGTTGTACAGTCTGATAGCGGTGGGAATGAACGACCTGCGGTAGCGCTCCTTCCTGCACTGAGGATGCCTCAGTCGTCCACTGAAGGAGCTACTCAGCTCCTCTACAGTCTGGTGCAGTGGGTGATAGATGTTGAACAGGATGGATGTGAGCTTTGCAACTATCCTCCTCTCACTCACCTCCTCCACAGAGTCCAGTGGGCAGCCGAGGACAGAGCTGGCCCTCCTGACCAGCTTGTTCAGTCTCTTTCTGTCCCGCTCTGTGCTGCCTGGGGCCCAGCAGATGGCAGCGTAGAGGATTGCAGAGGCTACCACAGAGTCATAAAAAGAATGCAAAAAATCGGAATGCAGGGTATTTAAGGGATCATTCAACATTTTCCTAAGCGTACAAAAACGTATGCTGCGGGGGAGGGGGTAAGATGTCTGTGTACACTTTTTAATATTATGTTGATCAACAATAATACATGGGCTCATGATAATTAATTTTTTTAATTTATTTATTTTTTGTGCATGTACATTTGAAACTCTCAATGCGTGATTCGCCAACCACCTAAGAGCGGTATACGCACAACGTTGTTTGATTCGCTGTGCTTGACATAACACCGGTGTTATCGCTTAAAGCTTTAGGCTTTATGTTTAACGTTTAAGGCTACGATGGAGTATTTCAAGGACTTTGAACCTTTACTGAAATGTTGTGTGAAAAAAGGAGTACTCTGTACACTTGGGAAAATGTTGAACCGCCCCTAACCTGAGGTGGACATTTTTGTTCAAGCAAAGAAAACGCTTGTATCATCTGTCAAGAGGCAGTGGCGGTATTCAAAGAATACAACTTGCACCGACAATGAATCCCGTCACAAAGACGAGTATGATCGCTTGCAAGGCGAAATATGAGTATACGAACTCAAAGCTAAAAATTGGACCGTTGGCTCAGGAGAATACATTTGTACACCAGGCACGGCTGAACCAGTCGTCTGTTCGGGCAGCTTTTGTTTTGCTCAACCGATAGCAAGCAATGTTTCTTTTATTGTTTATTTCCTGACTTTTTCAGTGAAGGTCTTGGAAAGGGTCACTAATATTTGGTTACGCGTGGCTTACTGGAAAATAAGCGTTTACGTTGAGACAGCCCTATGATGATCATACTTTTTGTTATAAACTGACCCCCCCCCCCATCAGAGAAGAGAAAAGTTGTGTGGCCCCCGCAAGAAAGTTTGTGGACCCCTGAAGTACAGTCTTGCTTGCTTTGATCTAGAATTTCTCGCAGAGTCCTACATGAGCATGTTATTCTAGTAGCTGTAGTATGTGGTGTATAGTCAGTGCAGCAGTGAGATGTGATTGTACATATTTTACTTGGATAAAGAAAAAATTGTAGTCGACTCTACATCTCGGTTGGTTCCACAGACAGTTTTGTAAGGAGTGAAGTTGCTCAGGCTGAGCCATGCCTACAGTTTGTTTATGGTGCAGGAATAAAGTTTGCTAGAGAATATTTGTATACAAATTACAGTATATGGGTTCAACTTTTCGGCATGTGACGGAAATTCCTGTTTTTCAAGACTGTATTTAATCTTGTTTTGTTTTGTTTTTTCAAATCGTGTACATTTTTTTATGGAGGGGGTCTCCGTGTAAGTGGTCCGCTGTACTGGCCCAATCTGCACTATTGTTTTGTGTGGTGTAATTTTCACGATTAAACATCGTTCAGTTTCCCACGCTTGCTTCTGCATGTCTGTGATGAGCCTGCTGAATCACACTTGCGCAGTGTGATTGTTGTTGTTTGGCGGGGGGAAAACAGTTGTTTTTGGGATTCCTCATTTCTTTGGTGCAAGTTATGGTACTTTTGACTGGCTCATTATAACTGCCCAGCCAATGAAATTGCAGCTGTTATAAAATGTGTTTGTTAGTGACACATCCATGTGCACTGCCTTCGGTTGTCGCTGAGAATACTGCATTGTTTAAGATTTGGTTATTTATAGTCAATAATGGTTTCCTCTTTGTAGTTAAGTAATTTTTATTTTGCATGAATATTTTCAAATGTCAGGAATGTTTCAAACGTTTCATGTGAATTATTACATATTATATACATGTGCGCTCGTATGTGTGTGCGTGCGTATGTTGACCATGTCTTCTAAGCAGAGTTATCATCTTGCAAATGTTTATGCAAATTTAAAAACCTGAGCCAAAAAATCAAGTTGCAATGAGCACACTTGAAAAACTCGCGAAACAGTTACTCTGTCCTTTACGCATGTTAGAACTCCGTGAAAGAACAATGGGTCGAAGGCACATGAAAAGCATCATGGGTATTATGGCAAGGCAGCTCCTTCCTAGCCAATGGGAGGTCAGCGGGGTGGGATGTTGGGAGATAGCCAATGGGAAAGCAACTCGCGCATTGTTTGAATTTTTGAGGTGGCGCTTTCATAATGTGAATTTTTTTCGTATCCAGACACAGAAATTTTAGGTAAATGCGTTTTGTAACCTGGATTTTTTTGTTTGTTGGGTCTTTCATAAGGTGAGGTACCACTGTATTTGACTTAATATATTAAATATAAACATGTTAGAACAATAAATATTTCATAATAATGATACATGTACATTTAACAATAAAAAGAAAACGAGAATAAACAAGTCAACTAACCCCTTTCAATCAGCGACTGCGGCAAAGATGTCACATGGGCGCAAAGATGTCATGTGGGCAGGCATGAGGTGGTGTGTAACAGAGGAGAATTTTGCGTGCATGCTACGAATGCCAGCAAGGAAAGGCTCGTAGTGAGCTCCCACAAGGCCAGTGCTTCTCACATAGTGGGGTGTGATGCCGAGGTTGGGCACATGTATGATCCTGGGGAACATGTTTTTTTGCCATGCTGTACTAGAATTAAGTGGAATTGCGCATCCTCTTCAGTAGGTGGCAGTGGCGCCCTCACTGTGTTCCATACGATGTAGAGTAGGGGTCCCCAACCACCGTTCTGTGGCTCAATTGGTACCAGGCCGCAGAAGAAATAATTATTTTATTTCCCTTTTTATTTAATTATTTTCGCAGTGATAAAAAGGCTGGGGATCACTGGTGTAGGGGACACAGTGTGAGCACCACTGAAACCTACTGTAGAGGATGCACAATTACACTAGGTGGCAGTGGTGCTCTCACTGTAAAAAGCACTGAGCAAACGAAACGAAGTGCAGTACTGTAAAGCACTATAGTCGTGCTGGGGGGCGCATGAAATCTCCGCCCCCCCCCCCAATAGCGGCATCACAAAAAATAATTGAGAAGCACTGCACAAGGGCACTCTTAGAACGCAAAATAAGACTGATCTGAAGACTAATCAGGCAGGAAAACCCATTTCCCCAGCAGAGCTTGTAAATCAAAATTTTGCTCATTGGATGAGGCAGATTTTTAGTGGGATTGAAGCTTGTATCATCAAAAATTAATTATCAAAGACACTCGTAAATCAAGAGTGTACTATTATAAATATTGGTTTAAGGCTGCATTAGAGACAAACATTTTAACTTGTAATTAATTTTTTTTTCTGAAGTCAAAGGTTTCCTATAGTATGTAGGTTTGCATAGGTGTGTAGTTTTCTTTTTGAACTTGAATCTGGCTAAAATTACCATAACCTTGTACATTTGAGATGTTTCTCAAGAGCTGCTGGGTGGCTGAGGAGGTTTGCTGTCACTGATTTTCTGTGGTGTGTTTTTCTGTTTTAGGAGCCAAATAACCTGAAGGCCAGGAATGCGTTTCGCTTTAATGGCCTCATTCACCGTAAGACAGTCGGTGTAGAGCAGGCAGCTGATGGCAAGGGTATTGTAGTCGTTCTGAAGAAACGTGCAGGTAAATACTGACTTGAATCCTGTGATGGTGATGTCCTTTACTTTGCTGGTTGTGTATTAAATGGGACCACAAATGTTTCCAGTGTTCATTAATTTGCAGTTCAATAATTATCTCTGTCCAGATTCCTGTCTGGTGATATATGTATGAAAAGCTAATTTTTAGATCCCCATAAGGACTATATCAAGTATAAATGTTTTGCTTTTAACTAATTAGTGCCTTCTTTTATGGCAACTGCAGTTTGATTCCAGAAAGATTGAGAGCCCATGAAGGGTTTTTCTGTTGGACTTGTGAACTAAAGTCTTTGGCCTTTGTTGGAAAAAAACCCCAAAACAAATATATTGGACTAATATTTTAAAACCTGTGAACTGTGTTCAGGTCATCGCAAACCAGCGAAAGCATACGAGAAGATCACAATCAACAAGAACTCTCGCACCACGCTCAACCACCTGAGGAACATCATCCGCAAAAACAAGTACAGGAAGGACCTCTGTATGGTGAGGACGCCTTTACAATTTAATCTGAATCTTTACATGTGGACACCTGGTCACATTCAAATTAAACTTCTACTGCTTAACATTTAGTGATTGTATCTTTACCTTGTATATCTCCTCCATAAAGTTATAAAACAGTGTGGATACCTGTGAAAGTGAAGAGACATAAATTTTAAGATTTCACTCACTCAGCTGCTACTTTCAAACCAAATCAATTTAGTATCACAGTCAGCCATGTCAGTCTCATTCTGAGGTAACAGCCGAGCTGCTTGCCATGGTCATGCACAAGCGTCGTTTTTGTCTCATCATCTAATGTGTTTTGGGCGCAGTGGTGGTCTAGTGGATAGGGCGCAGGATCGCTGATCCTAAGGTTGGGGGTTCGAGTCCCCACAGGGTTGTCACCGTCTCTCCCCCCCCCCCCCCCCCCCCGTGCAGCTAACGGGGTTATCAAAGGCAGGCCATGTCTCTCACTGTCTATGGTGAGAGGCATGTAAAAGAACCATTACTGACTTTTGTAAAGAGTAGGCTGCAAAGCCGTCAGCGTGTTTCTGTCCCTTGCTAAAGGGTTGTGACAGGAAGGGCATCTGACGTAAAAACCAGTGCCAAATCAAATGTGTGAATCAGATGATTCGCTGTGACGACTCTCAAGAACGGGAAAAAGCCGAAAAGAAAGATCTAATGTGCTTTTGCATTTACAACCAGGGTTATAACTGGAGAGTAAATGAATATAAGTACTTATTAACATTACTGAAAAAGGCCAAAAATATAATTCTTTAAAAATGGTTCCGTGTTTATTCAAATGTGAGGCGCTCCACCGAAAGTAGGCGCTTGTTGCAAGTGACACACGGAGTTTGTGAGACGAAGTGCGGCTTATCCAGACTTCTGATCTTTCAAATGGGCAAGTGCGCATTGAACACTTGTTTAGTACTCAACCATCACTTGAAAGATCGGAATTCCGGATAAGCCGCGCTTCGTCTCACAAGCTTCACGTGTCACTTGCGACAAGTGCCTACTTTTGGTGGAGCGCGTCACAAATGTCATTTTTGTACGTCATGTACATCAGGCAAATTACTACGAAACATGCAATTCCTAGGGCTGCTATTGTAGGAAGTTTGGGGGTAAAAACAGATGCAACTGGTACAGCATTTTATTTTGCCGGTACTGACTCCTACAGTCAGGTCTTTTTTATATCTAGTTTCAACAGGCATGTGGTGATTCCGCGAAATATCGGAATTCTGATTTTTTTTCATTGGCTCAGTTTTAAAAAAAAAAGCCGAATATGTCAAAATAACCTTTCCCGCTTTTATTCCGTTCCGAGTTTTGCATAAAATGACCTCTCTTGAGACCTTACTTAAGACCATGACGTTATGACCTCTCTTGAAACATTACTGTTGATTGGCTGATGTTGAAAAATGTATGTAGACACTTTTATTAGTGTTGGAATCCCACATGATAAACCCACAAGTTGAGGTACAGTATGCATATGGAGATTAGGCTTTGACCCCCTTGTGTGTGTGTGTCCCCCTCCCCCCCAGGGTTTCACCCTGGACCCAACTGTGTAGACTTCTGGCTGATTTTCAGATATTTTGGTGATTGTCAAATCACATGCCTGTTTCAGTCAATGAACAGAATTTACACTGAGTGGGGAAAACTCATCAGCGAGGTGCTATTTGGCATGTAAATCTCTAAACAATCAGCGAGCGCTTCATTCATTCACTGATTAGTCTCTGGCAGCACCTCCCTCATGTGGCAGTGCTCATTTCCCATTTACTGTATGTACAGTTCTGTTATCACTAAATTTTAATGCAGCTTAAATTGTATGAATGCATTAAATTTCTTCTGTTTTAAAGATATCACTGCTCAATTTTTCTGCTGCAGCATTTGTTAATGTTTTTATTTTAATGTTTTTGGCAGAAGCACTTTATTTTCTACACAACACTAACATCTGACCGAATTTCCTTGACTGCCTCATATTTAATCCTTCACCTGAATTGGTGCTTTAAAATCTATTGCTGTTTTGTCATTCTCTGTCTCTTAGGCTTCCCTGAGGAGGGCCAGTGCCATCCTGAAGAGTCAGAAGCCTGTGGTGGTGAAGAAGAAGCGTGCCAGAGCCACCAAGAGTACATAAACATGTACAATTCCCAGAAATGCTTGATTAATAAAAGTTTTGGTCAAATATCCCACAGGATCTTCATTTTTGTCAAAACTGTATAATTTTAATCCTTTAAAGGCAAGTCCTGCATAAAGTATGTCCTATACATCGCCAACCCTACCGTTTCTGAAAAACATAACTAACACAACTAAGTTTTCTCCTGCAGAAACAGAACTGTAATTACTCATTTCTCAATTTCCCACCAATATCAGGGTACAAAAGGGCTGGCAGGGTGAGTTTCTAAATCTGCCTTTGACTTTAGTGCACGAAAATACCCGAGGAATGCTGACGTTTCTGTACTGAGCAATTCAGCGACTCACCTGAGACCGGCTAAATACAGCGGCAATAGTTTTCTTTGTGGGATTAATACAGTATTAAAAAAGCCACCTCAGGATAAAAGCTCTGCTAACTGCTCTTAATGTAATCACTAGTCAAGCAAAAAATTTGGCTATCTGAATGTGATTTTTCTCTTCCTGCACTGCGTCCTACCTCTGCCATGATCTGGGATCAATGGCATCCTCTGTTGAACCTGTTTGTCCTTTGTGCACACTGAAAGGATCAGGGTCAACAGGGCTGTAAGCATTAAAGTGAGACAAGTCTCTCAGAACATTGGTGGCGATGGGAGTGAGGGCAACTGGGTGATCAGGTGCTCTTAGACACTGGAAAAAATGTTGGCTGTCTTGAGACAGGTGGTAACTGTACTGCAGTACAGACAGGTTGAAGATGGTGGAAAAACCTCTGCTTCTGGACCAATAGCTTTCCTCACGGTCACACTACATGTTGGCTCTGGCCTAAAGCTGCCTCAGATGCTGGCCTCCTTGTTTTGGTAGCCAAGCAGTTCGAACCATCAAAACTGTTAAAACTCGAATCTCAAATGATCATCTTCCAGAGAACGCACTGAACGGTTCAGCACACTTGGAAGAGATTGCTCAAAATCAGTGTGTTCAGGAGTCAGTACAGGTCATAGTGCACAGTGCAGTGAGCTGACTGCCAAGTCATTGGTTCAATTCGGCCTTTCACAATTTACTGGCAGTGTGGTTAACTTGCAAGATGGCGTACATGGCTAACGCTGTATTCATGATGCCGCATCAGCGGCGTAAGGACAGAGTGTACCGTGGGCTTGATTATGACATACAGTAGCTTCTTTTTCGGGCAAAGAACTAAGAATCCGCTACAGGGTTGGGAGAGGCTCAATTGCGGACCTGTGCAATCTGCTGGGAGGTGATTTGCAGCGCCCCAACGAATAGGGGTCACGCGCTAATTGTCGAACTGCAAGTGTTGGTGGCCCTTCGTTTTTATGCCAGTGGGAGTTTTCTACAGGTGGTTGGGGACACTGTGGGCTTGGACAAAAGTACGGTATCGAGACTAGTGGAAGATGTAGATGCCTTGTGAGAAGACGTAACGACTTTATTTCCTGACCGACTGACAATCACCGACTGTGACAAATTGAGGATGGATTCTTATAAATATTATTAATATTATAGTTCAACCAAAAACATTCTCAAATATATTCCAAACTACATCTGCAAGTACGTGTGCTAAATACATTTAAAAATTGAGTTAGTTATTTATCTATTCAAAGGCACAAACGAATATTAATACATATTTACAGCACAAAGACATACTGTTTTTCTATATTTTTTATTTATTATATATTTTTTATGTTATTAAAAAAAATATTTTATAAAAGTACTGAACATTAGGCTGCAGATCCAGGCTGGGTGGCTTATGATTATTTTACCCATTCATTCTCTGTGTCAATGTTTGTGTTCTAACACGTCCAGGAGCCGGAGGCGGGACTAACTTTATTTACTGCTTTATTCTCACACTCACACTTTGTTTGATTGACAGTGTTCAGCGATTATTGCGTCCAGATAATATTATGTTTGTTGATTGGTCAGCTCGGGCGTGCACATGCACAGTGCCTGTTACAAGTTAACTTCCGGTTTACTTCCTGACTCTAGTCATACGGAACTGATCTCCGACTTTCTCTTCAATAACCAACAGTCATTAAGTTTATTTATAAGATTGTGAATACACATAATTTCTTGTCCTGCGGAACTCAACTCATGCTGGGGGGGGGGGGGGCACGTCCACCCCACCCCCCCAACCTACGCCTCTAGGACTGAGAGTAGGGACTTTAAATGTTTGAACTATGCCAGGAAATAGTAGAGAGCTGGCTGACATGATGCAGAGGAGGAAGGTTAACATACGGTGTGTTCAGGAGACCAGGTGGAAAGGTAGCAAGGCTAGAAGTGTAGGAGCAGGGTTTAAGCTGTTTTTTCATGGTGTGGATGGGAAGAGAAATGGAGTAGGAGTCATCTTGAAGGAGGACTTTGTCAGGAATATTCTAGAAGTGAAAAGAGTGTCAGACAGTGATGAGTCTCAAGTTAGAAATTGAAGGCGTGATGTTCACTGTTGTTAGTACTTATGCCCCACAGGCAGGATGTGAGCTAGAAGAGAAGGAGAGATTCTGGAGTGAGTTAGATGAAGTGATGCAGAGTACCCCCAGAGATGAAAGAGTGGTCATTGGGGCAGACTTCAATGGACATGTTGGTGCAGGAAACAAGGGATGAGGAAGTGATGGGCAGGTTTGGTATCCAGGACAGGAACGCAGAAGGACAGATGTTGGTAGATTTTGCAAAAAGGATGGAAATGGCTGTGGTAAATACGTTCTTCCAGAGAAGACAGGAGCATATGGTGACTTATAAAAGGGGAGGTAGGAGCACACAGGTAGCCTTGTGTAGGCGATGTAATTTGAAGGAAGTCAGTGACTGCAAAGTAGTAGTGGGTGAGTGTTGCCAAACAGCATAGGATGGTGGTGTGCAGGATGACGCTGATGGTGAGGAAGGTGAAGAAGGCAAAGGCAGTGCAGAAGACAAAGTGGTGGAAGCTGAAAAAGGAAGTGTTAGGTTGTCTTCAAGGAGGAGTTGAAACAGGCTTTGGGTGATCAGGAAATGCTTCCAGATGACTGGACAACTACAGCTAATGCGATCAGGGAGACAGGTAGGAGAATACTTAGTGTGTCATCTGGAAGGTGAGTAGATAAGGAGACTTGGTGGTGGAATGAGGAGGTGCAGGAGTGTGTACAAAGGAAGAGGTTCGCCAAAAAGAAGTGGGACATTGAGAGGACCGAAGAGAGTAAACAGGAGTACAGGGAGACACAGCATAAGGCGAAGGTAGTGGTGTCAAAGGCCAAACAGGGCGTATGATGACTTGTATGCTCGGTTGGAAAGTAAAGAGGGTGAAAATGATTTATACAGGTTGGCACAGCAGAGAAATAGAGATGGGAAGGACGTGCAGCAAGTTAGATTGATAAAGGACAGAGACGGAAATGTATTGACTGATGACAGAAGTGTGCTGGGAAGATTGAAAGAGTACTTTGAAGAGCTGATGAATGAGGAAAATGAGAGAGAAAAAAGAGTAGAAGAGGTGACCGTCGAGGACCAGGAAGTAGCAAAGATTAATAAGGGTGAAGTGAGGAGGGCATTGAAGAGGATGAAGAATGGAAAGGCAGTTGGTCCTCACGACATACCGAGGGAGGTATGGAAGTGTCTTGGAGAGGTAGCAGTAGATTTCCTGACAAGAACATTCTACAAGGTCTTAGAGAGTGAGAGGATGCCAGAGGAATGGAGAAGAGTGATGGTGCCCATTTTTAAGAACAAGGTTGACGTGCAGAGTTGTGGCAACTACAGAGGGATAAAGTTGATGAGCCATATGATGAAGTTATGGGAAAGAATAGTGGAAGCTAGACAAGGACAGAGGTCAGCATTTGTGAACAACAGTTTGGTTTCATGCCAAGAAAGAGCACCACAGATGCAGTGTTTGCCTTGAGGATGTTAATGGAGAAGTACAGAGGTCAGAAGGAGCTGCATTGTGCCTTTGTGGATCTGGAGAAAGCATATGACAGGGTGCCGAGAGGAATTGTGGTATTGCATGAGGAAGTCTGGAGTGGCAGAGAAGTATGTTAGAGTGGTCCAGGACATATATGAGAGATGAAACACAGTGGTGAGGTGTGCTGTCAGTGCGACAGAAGAGTTCAAAGTGGAGGTGGGACTGCATCAAGGGTCAGCTCTGAGCCCCTTCTTGTTTGCTATGGTGATGGACAGGCTGACAGACGAAGTTAGACAAGATTCCCCATGGACTATGATGTTTGCAGATGAAATTGTGATCTGTAGTGAGAGCAGAGAACAAGTGCAGGAAAATCTAGAGAGGTGGAGGTATGCCCTGGAAAGGAGGGGAATGAAGGTTAGCCTCAATAAGACAGAATACATGTGTATGAATAACAAGGATCCAAGAGGAACGGTGATGTTACAGGGAGCAGAGATAAGGAAGGTGGAGGATTTTAAGTACTTAGGCTCAACCATCCAGAACAATGGAGAGTGTTGAAAAGAGGTGAAGAAGCGTGTGCAGGCAGGTTGGAATGGTTGGAGAAAAGTGTCCGGTGTGGTGTGTGATAGGAAGGTATTGGCAAGAATGAAAGGAAAAGTGTACAAGACGGTGTTGAGGCCGGCGATGTTGTATGGTTTAGAAACAGTGGCACTGGCGAAAAGACAGGAGGCAGAGCTGGAGGTAGCAGAGATGAAAATGTTGAGGTTCTCTTTGGGACTAACAAAGATGGATAGGATCAGGAATGAGCACATCAGAGGGACAGCACATGTCAGACGTTTTGGACAAAGTCAGAGAGGCTAGATTGAGATGGTTTGGACATGTACAGAGGAGGGATAGTGAGTATATTGGTAATAATATGCTGAGGCTGGAACTACCAGGCAGAAGGCCTAGAGGAAGACCAAAGAGACATGGATGTGGTGAAGGAGGACATGAAGGGTGTTGGTGTAAGAAGATGCAAAGGATAGGGTGAGATGGAGGCAGATGATTCGCTGTGGCGACTTCTGAAGGGAAAAGTCGAAAGGAAAAGAAGAAGATTTTTAGCATTGAATATGTATTTATTGATATTGGGCTATCAAAGGCGGGTCATGTCTCTCACTGTCTATGGCGAGAGGCATGTAAAAGAACCATTGCTGACTTTCGTAAAGAGTAGCTGCAAAGCCGTCAGTGTGTTTCTGTCCCTCGCTAAGGGGTTGTGTCAGAAAGGGCATCTGATGTAAAAACCTATGCCAAATCAAAAAACATGGCAATCATTCGCTATGGTGACCGCTGATAAAAGGAACAAGCCGAAAGGAAATCTCTCTCATCATACCTGATTGATCCTACCTCGGGGAATTCGGCAGTTGCAGGGGGATCTCGGTCCCAATTAACCGTGGAACATGAGGTATCCCTGTGATCCCTACACCACTGTACCAATCTAGATAGGATCTGCAAAATGTAAAGCTGTTGTAAACCCGGGGGTAAAGTGGCACAGCTCTCAAGGTTGATCCTGAGCCAGGGTTACTGCTGCATTTCAGTGGAATTTTGCATGATCTAGCAGGTTTCTATGCAGTTCAGTCGAATGGATACGTGATGTTAGCCTTGTAAATGATTCTGGGATGTTAGAAGTAGCTCGTAACCTACCCGGAGCCAGTCTGCTCCCATTCATAAGCATCAGTCAGCAGCATGATTGATCTCTGTGAGAAAGCGGTAGAGCATTCATGAGGCACGTTTGTGATCAAGCCCGCTATCAGATCAATAATGTGTGCAATGGAATCAGCATTTCATTCAGAGCTGTGAGCTTTGAGTCAGAATTAACCTCTGCAGCCTTGGAAAGCCAAAGAACTCTCCTGACACCAGTGTCCTGCGTGGATATGATGTTTCTGAGGCGGGCTCTGTGTTTATGTGTACTGGTATCCATGGGTGTGTGTTGTAACGCATTTGAGCTGCAGGACATGATCCATGCTCTAATAGAGGAGAACATTCATCTTCATGACCAGCTGGAGAACCTAACAGCCACTCTTAGAGAACTGCGGCAGCTTCTTCTTCACAATAGCGGTATCTCTTATCCTCTTTGTATATCTGTTCTAATCGTGTTGGTTATTATGAATGATTGATAAAATACAATTTTCTTGGTTTATTGGGCATCACTTGCCTTTGAGAACACGACAGAGAGCAAGAAATTACACACATTTAGACAAGGCAAAATCACTAACTGAGATAGTCAGTTGGTGGCCTGCAGGCCGAACCCAGACCGCGAGACACTATGCTGGCTCCTGTTTCTAAAAAAAAATATGTCATATATAATGAAAAAAAAACCTGAAGTCAAAATAATGGATAATTTTGTGTAACAACTGTTTCTCGCCCGATAGGTAAAAGGTAAAGTCTGTTGGGTTTTTACACCCGAGCCTCGTGGCTCATCAGGCTGGTGCTTATCCCCAGTTTCCATAGCGTGAAGTGACCAGGAGTTCAACTCTCCCTGGATGGGACGCTAGTCCCCACAGGGTTGTCACTGTCCCTCAGTGCGGCTAACTGGGTTATCAAAGGCGAACCATGTCTCTCACTGTCTATGGTGAGAGGCATGTAAAAGAACCATTGCTGACTTTCGAAAAGAATAGGCTGCAAAGCCATCAGCGTGTTTCTGTCCCTTGCTAAAGGGTTGTGACAGGAAGGGCATCCGACGTAAAAACCTATATCAAATCAAATGTGCGAATCAGATGATTCGTTGTGGCAACTCCTGAGAAAGGGAAAAAAAGCTGAAAGGAGAAGAAGAAGAAGTGTATTAGTAAGGGCAGCCTGGTGATGTATTGGTTACATCCTCCTCACAGAAAGAAGGTTCTGAATTTACCTGTAATTTCAAATAAAAATACTGTTCATCAAAGGCTTTTTTCTATTGTGACACTTCTCATAAATTAAAGCAAGGTGTAACCCCATAACCTGGTGACACTTCACACTGTACAATAGTGGTTAGCATATCTGCCTCACAGCAAGAATTATTCCTGGGATTGGGCATTTGTGTACGAGTTTTGCATGTTCTCCCTGCACTTATGAGGGATTCTCCTGGGTACTTTGGTTTCCTCACACAGTCCACAGACATGTACATTAAGTTAATTGGTTGTGCCAGTGTGAATGGTTGTATGTTTTGCCCTATGATGGTCTGGTGAGCTGTTCGTGGTGTACCCCTCCTACGCCCAGTGTGGGCTAAGAAAGGCTTCTCAACCCCTTCACGACCCTAAAGTAGGATTAAACATTTTGGCAGATGATTGATGGAGTGAACGTGATAATAGTATATTCTTTTAATTTGAGGCCTTTAAAATGATACCCAAGTTCTTGTCTTTTAGGTGAAAATCATGAAGATATTGGTGATTTGAAACAACGTTGGCAACAATGGTCACAACATAGTAAGTGTGTATCTGCCGTCAATCTATTATTGTATTTCTATGTTTTTCATTTGAGTTTACAACAGCCAGCTATAGCATTAACAATGTGGACATATAAGTGAAGAATCTTGTCATAGTGGCACCTGTTAAAGATGTAGTAGGCACAACAGAATGGTCAGTTCTTGAAATTAGAAGCATTAAAAATGGTCAAGAGTAAAAATATGGTGGACTCTGACAGGGCCAAGTTGTGATGGCTCGACAACTAGGTTGGGGCATGTGAAAAATGAAAGGTCTTGTGTGATGTGGACAGTACCAAAAAGTGGTCCAAGTTAGGACAATCAATGAGCTGGGGACTGAACAGTGGGAATTTGAGTAATGGAACCATGGGCAATGGATGAAAGTAGCTTGTTCTGATGAATCAAACACCCATTTTTAAGAACGTGTGGCAGTCTAGGTGCGTGTGCAGCCCGTATCTGGGGAAGAAATGACACCAGAATTACACTATTGAGAACAGTCAAGCCAGTGGAGATAGTGTGATGCTCTGAGCAATGTTCTGCTGGAAAATATTGGATCATGTACTTCATGTGGATGTAAATTTAACCAGTATCATCTACCTAAACACTGTTGCAGTACACCCAACTACACTGCTTCATGGCAACAGTATTCCCTCATGGGAGTTTCTTTCAACAGGAAAATACACACTTCTACAGTGCAAAATTTGTCCAGGAATAATTTAAGGACCACGATAAACAAAACACAGTTTATTATTTCGATCACCACAACTGTCCGTGTTTTGGGATCTGTGTTGTTGAACTACTCTAAAATGATTTGTAATAAAATCAAGAGTAAGGAATATTCATGTCTGTTATATATGAGCCCCTTAGAGGATGAAGTCTATATTTGCCAAGTCTGAGTTAAGTACAGGACTGAATAAACTTTAAAATTTTCAGTTGTATTCTGGTCTAAATCCAGGTAGAGTTCCAATTTTGAGATAATAGGGGCACGTCACTGATTTGCTAGTCCTGAAAATGGTTCACTTCACTTCACTTATCCCTTAACATCCTCGGATGTTGTTGGGGCGCCTTCATGGCAAGACTTGGGCTGATTTGACCTGGCAGAGCCCATCCCTCTCCAGGTCGTAGAAACACGTTGATGGCGTTGCAGCCTACTCTTGTCGAAGGTCAGCAATTGTTCTTTTACATGCCTCTCACCATAGCCAGTGAGAGACATGGCCTGCATTTGATAACCCAGTTAGCTGCACTGGAGGGACAGTGACGACCTTGTGGGGATTTGAACCCCCAACCTTAGGATCAGTGATCCTGCGCCCTATCTACTAGACCACCACTGCCCGGTGCAAATGGTCACTACTCTAAAATTCAAAATGGCCATGTACGAACCTCCACGTCTTGGAAAAGCATACCTGAAAATGAGGTTTTTCAGTTAATAGAACACTGTATGTGGAAAGCACGTATTACTTTAGCTAGGACACCAATGCTTCTGCTTGTTAATATTTAACTGAATGCTATTCATTATTTTTGATAATATTCGTACATTTCCTGAACATTTGGACTTATACCACTGTTGCACTGAAACATATGTCAACTCTGGGTTGTGGCAATTATTCTATTATCCCGATTTTTTAATAGCCTTAAACCGTTACAGCACTCTCCTTAAAATTAACCAAAATGTCCACTGTTGCTATAAAGGGCTTATATACAGTACTGTATACTAAATATCCAATGCTTTGAAATTTTTTAATTTGTAAAGACAAAAGAAAGCAGCTTTTCTTATTTAGAAAACTGTTCAAACAAACTCATAAAATCAGGATTGCAGATGTTATATTCAGAAATTCTCTTTTACATTTGATCGACTTTAATCTCTATATGGTGTCGTTCTACCCCAGCATGTCTGAAACAGCTGCTGTATATGTCATGGGTTAATCAGAAAATTGACATACACACATCAATGTTGAAAGCACATGGGTTTTCCAATACCCCTAAACAGCCTTGAAGGAATAATCAATGCGTGTGACCCTGTCTAAAGCCATCCATTAACAGTCACCTGAATTCAAACTGATGTCCTTAAATGGAATTTCCCACTGTTTGGGACTATTAACTTCTCCCTTGTTGTTTTACACATGTATGGAAAATATAAAACTGCCAGACTTTAAGTGTTTAATTTTTCTTACATAAGGGTTGTTAAAATTGATTGAAAATATTTTCTCATTTCTCATTGGTGAGGAGCTATTACAATTCCTGGTATTCTACAAACTGAGTTATCTGTCATGACATCGCAGAAGGCAAATGAATTACTGCACGACTGACGCATATATATATATATATATATATATATATATATATATATATATATATATATATATATATAGTCGGTCCCCTACTTATGAAAACCCCCGGGTACGAAAATTCCGGGTTACGAAAAACATTTTCCTAAGTTTTTGTTCCCAGGATACGAAAACAATCTCCTCTTATGAAAAGCGCCACATGCGCCATTCAAAATTCAAACGCGCCAATCAAAATTTCACACAATGCACGAGTTGCTCTCTCATTGGCTGTCTCCCAACATCCCGCCCCGCTGGCCTCCCATTGGTGTAACCTGAACGTTACACAAACTTCCTGTTTGTCACACACGTGAAGGAGAGTTGACTGTTGGCTTGTTTTGAGATTGATCATGCAGCGTTATATTTCATTATTGCCGAAACCCCTCTACAATCGAGACGATATTGAACCAGAAGGAGACCTTAAAGCGGAAATACAGTGACGGAGGCGATTATTTCGGCACCATATTAAAACAAAGTGCTCCGTGGGAGAAGACCTCTGATCTTACAAGGAAGCAAGTTAATATTGAATGGGGATCTCTGATCTTTCAAACAGGTACTGTAATTCCGCTTTAAATAAAACATCCTGTCCATTTAAACATTTAAATAGAATTGTTCCATCAGCTGTGCGTTGTGTGTGCGTGTTTGAGAGAGAGAGAGAGAGAGTGTGTGCGTGTGTGTGTGTGTGTGTGTGTGTGTGTGTGTGTTTGTGTGTGTGTGAGAGAGAGAATGAAGGGGGCTTAACTCTGGTTTTTAGTTTAGGTTTAAAGTTGTTTAATTCAGTAAATGTTTAATAAATGTGGCGCACTGGGACCTCCGATCCCTTAAGGAATCAAGTTAAAGTTGAATTATGACCTCCGTTCTGTCAAGCAGGGAACGAGCTTTGAAACCCTGAGTGTGGAAAAGAGGTGAAGAAGCGTGTGCAGGCTGGTTGGAATGGTTGGAGAAAAGTGTCCGGTGTGATGTGTGATAGGAAGGTATCGGCAAAAATGAAAGGAAAAGTGTACAAGACGGTGTTGAGGCCAGCAATGTTGTATGGTTTAGAAACAGCGGCCCTGCGGAAAAGACAGGAGGCAGAGCTGGAGGTAGCAGAGATGAAAATGTTGAGGTTCTCTTTGGGAGTAACGAGGATGGATAGGATCAGGAATGAGCACATTAGAGGGAGAGCACATGTAAGACGTTTTGGAAACAAAGTTAGAGAGGCTAGATTGAGATGGTTTGGACATGTACAGAGGAGGGATAGTGAGTATATTGGTAGTAGGATGAGGTTGGAACTACCAGGCAGAAGGCCTAGAGGAAGACCAAAGAGACGATTCATGGATGTGGTGAAGGAGGACATGAAGGCAGTTGGTGTAAGAGAAGAAGATGCAGAGGATAGGGGGAGATGGAGGCAGATGATTCGCTGTGGCAATCCTGAAGGGAAAAGACAAGAAGAAGAAGAAGACACACACACTAGGCCTTCTAAAAAAATTAGCATATTGTGATAAAGTTCATTATTTTCTGTAATGTACTGATAAAAATTAAACTTTCATATATTTTAGATTCATTGCACACCAACTGAAATATTTCAGGTCTTTTATTGTTTTAATACTGATGATTTTGGCATACAGCTCATGAAAACCCAAAATTCCTATCTCAAAAAATTAGCATATCATGAAAAGGTTCTCTAAACGAGCTATTAACCTAATCATCTGAATCAACCAATTAACTCTAAACACCTGCAAAAGATTCCTGAGACTTTTAAAGTCTGACATACCTGTGGAGGTATGGAAGTGTCTAGGAGAGGAAGCAGTAGATTTCCTGACAAGAACATTCAACAAGGTCTTAGAGGCCAGAGGAATGGAGGAGAAGTGTGCTGGTGCCCATTTTTAAGAACAAGGGAGATGTGCAGAGTTGTGGCAACTAGAGGGATAAAGTTGATGAGCCATACGATGAAGTTAAGGGAAAGAATAGGGGAAGCAAGACTAAGGGCAGAGGTCAGCATTTGTGAACAACAGTTTGGTTTCATGCAAAGAAAGAGCACCACAGATGCAGTGTTTGCCTTGAGGATGTTAATAGAGAAGTACAGAGGTCAGAAGGAGCTGCATTGTGCCTTTGTGGATCTGGAGAAAGCATATGACAGGGTGCCGAGAGAGGAACTGTGGTATTGCAGAGAAGTATGTTAGAGTGGTGCAGGAAATGTATGAGAGATGTAAGACAGTGGTGAGGTGTGCTGTCGGTGTGACAGAAGAGTTCAAGGTGGAGGTGGGACTGCATCAAGGGTCAGCTCTGAGCCCTTTCTTGTTTGCTATGGTGATGGACAGGCTGACAGACGAGGTTAGACAAGAATCTCCATGGACTATGATGTTTGCAGATGAAATTGTGATCTGCAGTGAGAGCAGAGAACAAGTGCAGGAAAACCTAGAGAGGTGGAGGTATGCCCTGGAAAGGAGGGGAATGAAGGTTAGCCTCAGTAAGACAGAATACATGTGTATGAATGCCAAGGACCCGACAGGAACGGTGAGGTTACAAGGAGCAGAGATAAGGAAGGTGGAGGATTTTAAGTACTTAGGCTCAACAATCCAGAGCAATTCCTGAGACTTTTAAAAACTCCCAGCCTGGTTCATTACTCAAAACCGCAATCATGGGTAAGACAGCCGACCTGACTGTTGTCCGGAAGGCCATCATTGACACCCTCAAGCAAGAGGGTAAGACACAGAAAGAAATCTCTGAGCGAATAGGCTGTTCCCAGAGTGCTGTATCAAGGCACCTCAGTGAGACGTCTGTGGGAAGGAAAAAGTGTGGCAGAAAACGCTGCATAACCAGAAGAGGTGACCGGATCCTGAGGAAGATTGTGGAGAAGGGCCGATTCCAGACCTTGGGGGACCTCTGGAAGCAATGGACTGAGCTACAGGTGCCGCATTCCCCAGGTCAAGCCACTTTTGAACCAGAAACAGCGGCAGAAGCGCCTGACCTGGGCTACAGAGAAGCAGCACTGGATTGTTGCTCAGTGGTCCAAAGTACTTTTTTCAGATGAAAGCAAATTTTGCATGTCATTTGGAAATCAAAGTACCAGAGTCTGGAGGAAGACTGGGGAGAAGGAAATGCCAAAATGCCTGAAGTCCAGTGTCAAGTACTCACAGTCAGTGAGGGTCTGGGGTGCCATGTCAGCTGCTGGTGTTGGTCCACTGTGTTTTATCAAGGGCAGGGTCAATGCTAGTTATCAGGCGATTTTGGAGCATTTCATGCTTCCATCTGCTGAAAAGCTTTATGGTGATGACGATTTCATTTTTCAGCACGACCTGGCACCTGCTCACAGGCCAAAACCACTGGTAAATGGTTTACTGACCATGGCATTACTATGCTCAATTGGCCTGCCAACTCTCCTGACCTGAAGCCCATAGAGAATCTGTGGGATATTGTGAAGAGAAAGTTGAGAGACACCAGACCCAACACTGTGGATGATCTTAAGGCCACTATCGAAGCATCCTGGGCCTCATAACACCTCAGCAGTGCCACAAGCTGATTGCCTCCATGCCACGCCGCATTGAAGCAGTCATTTCTGCAAAAGGATTCCCGACCAAGTATTGAGTGCATAACTGAACATAATTATTTGAAGGTTGACTTTTTTGTATTTGAAACACACTTTTATTGGTCAGATAAAATATGCTAATGTTTTGAGATAGGGATCTTTGGTTTTTCTTTACTTTTTTGCCAAAATTATCAATATTAAAAAAATTTTTTTTTGAGGACGTGTGTGTGTGTGTATATATATATATATATATATATATATATATATATATATATATATATATATATATATATACAAATCAGATTTCAAAAAAGTTGGGACACTGTACAAATTGTGAATAAAACTGAATGCAATGATGTGGGAAAGCCAAATTTCAATATTTTATTGCGAATAGAGCATATATGACAGGTCAAAAGTTTAATCTGAGAAAATGTATAATTTTAAGGGAAAAATCTGTTCATTTTAAATTTCAAGGGGTCAACACATTTTTAAGATTTTTAAGATGGTCTGAGAGAGTGAGAGGATGCTGGAGGAATGGAGGAAAAGTGTGCTGGTGCCCATTTTTAAGAACAAGGGCGACATGAAGAGTTGTGGCAACTACAGAGGGATAAAGTTGATGAGCCATACAATGAAGTTATAGGAAAGAATACTGCAAGCTAGACTAAGGGCAGAGGTTGCCATTTGTGAAAAACAGTTTGGTTTCATGCCAAGAAAGATCACCACAGATGCAGTTTGCTTTAAGGATGTTAATAGAGAAGTACAGAGGTCAGAGGGAGCTGATTGTGCCTTTGTGGATCTAGAGAGGAACTGTGGTATTGCACGAGGAAGTCTGAAGTGGCAGAGAAGTACTCGTATGTTAGAGTGGTGCAGGACATATATGACAGATGTAAGACAGTGGTGAGGTGTGCTGTCGGTGTGACAAAAGAGTTCAAGGTGGAGGTGGGGCTGCATCAAGGACCACCTCTGAGCCCCTTCTTGTTTGCTATGGTGATGGACAGGCTGACAGACGAAGTTAGATAAGAATCTCCATGGACTATGATGTTTGCAGATGACATTATGATCTGTAGTGAGAGCAGAGAACAAGTGGAGGAAAATCTAGAGAGGTGGAGGGATGCCCTGGAAAGGAGAGGAATTAAGGTTAGCCTCAATAAGACAGAATACATGTGTGTGAATGACAAGGATCCAAGAGGAACAGTGAGGTTAAAGGGAGCAGAGATAAAGAAGGTGGAGGATTTTAAGTACTTAGGCTCAACAATCCAGAGCAATGGAGAGTGTGGAAAAGAGGTGAAGAATCGTATGCAGGCAGGTTGGAATGGTTGGAGAAAAGTGTCCGGTGTGATGTGTGGTCGGAAGGTATCATCAAGAATGAAAGAAAAAGTGTACAAGATGGTGATGAGGCCAATGTTGTATGGTTTTGAAACAGTGGCGCTGAGGAAAAGACAGGAGGCAGAGCTGGAGGTAGCAGAGTAACCCTCTGTCCCAGTCTCAAATCACACGCAGAGTGAAATAGGTTTTGCTCAAGAATATCCTTGCATTTCGTCCCATTCATCTGTCCCTCAACTTGGATCAGTTTCCCAGTCCCGTCTGCTTCAAAACATCCCCACCATATTTCCCTGTGGGGGTGGTGTGCTTGGGGTGATAGGATGTGTTGGGTTTCACCAGACAGTGTTTTCATTGGTGGGCGAAAAGTAAAATTTTAGACTCATCTGACCAGAGCAGCTTCCTCCATACATTTGCAGTTGCCTATATGCCCTTTGACTGCTTATTGTGATCCCATTAAGATACACCAGTCTCTGCTGTAGAATTCTGCAGCATCTTCAGGGTTACCTTTGCTCCGTGCACTGCTGGTTTGATGGTGCTCTCGGGGATCAAAAAAGAATTGGATTTTTTTTTAATAACCCAACCCTACCTTGTACTTCTCAACTTTATCTCTGACTTGTTTGGACAGCTTCTTGGTCTTTAAGGTGTGATGCCGTTTGCTTGGTGGTGCTTCAGATTCTGGGGATTTCAGAAAAGGTGTGTTTAAACTGACAGATCATGTGACCATTAGATTGGACACATGTGAATTCAAATTTCCATTGTGTGACTTCTGCAGGTATTTCGTTGCACCAGAACTTTTGACGGGCTTCATAGCATAGGCGTGGATACATATGCACATGCCAATTTTCAGATATTAAATTTTTTAAATGACATACTGTATATTAAAAATAATTAAAAAAAATTAAAATCTGAAAATTGGTCATTCGTGTCAGTACTAACTACGGCCGTGTGATGGTCTGGCAAGTTGTCCATGGTGTACCTCACCCTTGCGCCGAGTTGGCTGAGGTGGGCATAAGCCTCCCCATGATTCTAATTAGGATTAGGATCCCAGGAAAATGAATGAATGAATGTACTAACTACTATACCACCATACTGCCTGTATTGCAGACTATAAACTCAGCCTTATCACTGAGAGTCAGATTTTTTTGTGGAATTTTCTTGCAAGCTGTAATAATGAGCGGTCTGTCCCTCTGTGTGTGTGTGTGTGTGTGTGTGTGTGTGTGTGTGTGTGTGTGTGTGTGTGTGTGTTCTTGCAGATGTCAGTCCAGAGACTCATGTGCTGTTGGCGGATGTACTGTGTGGACACGAGCTTCATGGATCTGCTATCTCCACCACTGATCACATCTCTACGTTTCTCACTTTCACCTTTATTATTCTAACACATCTAATACTATAAAGAATAAACATACACATGTACACACACCAACCATTACAAGTTTATAGATCATGAATATTTGAAGTTATTCTTCAATGTCTTCTCAAGTTGTCAATTTGTTCTTAAGAAAATTAATTAGAAAAGTCTACGACAGATTCATGACATGCCCTTAAAACTCGGCTTTGTTTTACAGGTGTGTTTTTAGAGTGGTGAATCACTGTCTTGGTAAAAAAGGGTGTTCCACTTGCTCTAATTCGCAAGAATCTAAGAGCAAGAAGAATTTCACCACATCTGCAGTAGTTTAGCTGCATGACACAAATCCCAGGCTAAATTTTGTGTTCATTAGCATGAATAGTGGACATAAGACTGCAGATTAAGGTGAAGCACCAGTAAAGAATTAAAACAGTGGTTTGATTTGAAATCAAAGGCCAAGAAACAAATCGCCATGCACAAGTGTGAGATACTGGCAACTGCAGATTACTACTTGTTTTTTTCTACATCAATCCTGAGAAAAGAGAGAGCACATTTAAGACTCAAAAGTCTTTATTGTCATTATGTTCACATGAATTATGTTCATACAATGAAATTTTGTATGAAACTCAGCATTAAAAGGTGCAAATATCATGATTTAACAGATGGTTCTGGGACTAACAGGTGATGTGGACATTAATTGAATTATACTATTTACATCTAAGAAATGGGAAAGGATTGGGAGGGTGCTTAGTCTACTGTGCCTATAATGTTGACTAGAGCAGCAGCAGAATTAAATGTATTAATTGAGAGGTGTTCAGAATAAAGTAATTTAATATATTGTATTGTAGTTTTATACTCTGTAGGACTTGTGTGTGGGGAAGAAGCAGTCCCTGAAATGATGACACCTGCTCGGAGTGTCAGGTATGGGCCTATATTGCCAACTAAAGGTGTTAAGTCACTTATTTGTTACTCTGTAATTAAATGTGTGTGGGCTTTGAAAATATGTTCTTCAATGAGTGAACTCCAAGTTATTCTACTAGGAGTAAATATGCTATTGTACCATTCATCAAAGAATTGGTTTTCAATCACTCTTAAAATGTTCTGATCCACAATGTTTAAGAACATTTAAAAAGGGAAATGGAGATTTTGCAATGTTATGTCTATATATATATATATATATATATATATATATACTCTCACACACACACACACACACACACACACACATATATATATATACAGGGATCCCTCACTACTTCGTGCTTCAATTCATGTGGCTTCATTGCATTCTGTTTAAAAAAAAAAAAAAATTAATCGAATTAAAAAATAAGGAAATTAAGGAAGAATAGTGAAGGAAGTGTAGAGTGAAGGAAAATGGCACAAAATCAACGCCAAATATGCAAAAAAAAAAACCCTAAACAAAAAAACAAACAAAAAAAAACAACAATCCAAAATCTCCCATCAAAACTACTTACATTGTTGCATGTGTGTGTGCACGCACATCTGCACGCCTATGTATGTGTGTCATCTTCTCATGCAATACCATCTGTATGTATATTTTATTTACATCTTATGCATTATTTTTGAATGTTTACTTATTATAAGCATTTATACCATTGAATATGTATTTATTTATATTATATACACATATACGTCAGTCAGGGGGTAGGTATGGGGGGGGGAATCCTACTTTGCGGATTTCGATGGTTGCATGGGGATCTTGGTCCCAATTAACCGCGGACAATGAGAGATCCCTGTATTTTTATATATATATATATATATATATATATATATATATATATATATAAATAAAACACACACACACAAACACCATGTTACATTTGCTTGACTTGTTAAAGTTATGTTCTTAATCATGTTCCAACACTATATTTAAATAATTGGCTCATTTTGCAACAGAATGATGGAAAAAATTTGAACAATGATTCTTTTGAGATGAATGACCCAACAACATGTGGGATGGGGGCGAGTAGTTCTATGATTCACTGTACATGTGTAGGCAATGTGTGTAAATACATATACTGAACTGTAGCATTTATTTGTGTATATTAGTGGTGTATTTGCCATTTAATTTTAGTGAAACAGGTATTCATATGTACATACTTGTAATCACTTTTGATAAATTAACTCCACTGGTGGTAAGCAGGTGTTAGCATAATTTGTGTATTCACAACATTTCAGGAACCATCACTGTTGGTAATGTCGGAGTTACGAGAATGTGACCAGATGTTGCTGTCACTCCGGGTTTATATGCTCTAATCATGGCATATCCAGTATTTTCAAAAGTCGTATAAAACCAGTGGGCACCAAAAGAAAAAACAATATTTATTATTAATATCGTAACCTTATAGTATGTACATTTAAACAATAATACACTTTGTAGATTTTCTTATTGATTACTTAGCAATCCGGAATCAATTAGGTTAAACACCGTCAGGCAAAAGGAAGAAGCAAGCCAGACTTTAACATCATCTATGCGTGATGTGAAGTTAGAAAATGGCAGCTCATAGCCAAATGTCCAACCATGAGAGATTTGTTCAGACTGTCCTAAAAAAAAGATATAGAGTCTAAATGGAGGCTTTATATTTACTGGTAGTTAATCAACTGGTCACTGGTGTGAGACACTCAAGTGTATTTTGTTAAGACAGTTTATTGAATATACATTAGTAGATACTATAGTGGAACAGCCCAATCTGATTGGTTCACAAGTTTGGGATAATTAACAACTATTCACCGATCCTGAGGAGAACAAATGTTTTGTTATATGCTGCACTATATCTTCTTTTTGAAATTACATTTTTAAGCATTATTGAGAAAGATAAGGTCTGTGCACATGTCAGATTTAACAGTGCACACCAAGGAGATCAACTCACTGCTAGTTTTAACCAACAGATAACTTTAGCCGTCACGCTGCTATGTTTTTCTGTACTATGCAAATGCTACACATATTTTTTTCACAACAGCCAATCAAATTTACCGACATTCACTAGTACTGTACCTATTTCTTTTTCACTGAAAATATTTATGAGGTCAATTCTGACCAATCTACAGCTGTTTGTTATGTTCTGTATAGAAAGCCATGACAACAGCTCACCGCATGTCTTGCATCTGTCCAGTAAAGCCACAACCACGGCTAGCTGCATTTTTTGAGTACAATGTCATGAGCCAGTAGAGCAGCTCCCCGCAGCGTAGGTTAATGTATCTCAGAGAAATAAGTTGATTAAATGATTAATTCATATTCTGAATATGGTTTCAAAACCAAAGGGCATTGAGACAAACCTTTGCACCAGAACATCGTCCAAGGAAGCATCTGCACCATCCGGCTTTCCAGGCCAGTTATTTTAATTTTTATAGCTAAAACAGGCCTACGTTACTCTCTCAGTTAGGCTCAAAGTAGTCTTCACTAGTTACAAGATTTAACATTTTAAAACAGTTCATAGTGAATGTTCCACTGATTTTCATGATGCAAATTGTCTGTTGTATTTTGATCGGATCTTAAGAGTTCACTGACTTTATACAAGCTTTCCACGACTTCACAGTATGGACTGTTGTGATGAATTTCTACAGATTTGCCGAATACTTAAATCACTTCTTTTTTTATTTTTATTGACTTGTTGGAGCTGGTGAGAGGCATGTAAAAGAACCATTGCTGACTTTCGTCAAGAGTAGGCTGCATAGCCCTCACCGTGTTTCTGCTCCTCGCAAAAGGGTTGTGTCAGGATAGGCTTGCTGTGGCAACCCGTGGAAGAAGGGAGCAGCCAAAGGAAAAGAAGATTGACTTGTGGGGCTGGTGGTCTATTGTTTAGAGTACTGGGCCCATGATCGAGAGGCTACGTGTTTGAAGCCGATAGACCGCCCAGTACTGTTTATTGACACTAGTATCTTCTGAAAATCATTTACAGTTTGAATAAAGTGCTTTTTTAACAGTAAAAACACATGGACCATATTGTGTAGTTTTCTTTGTATTTTCTGGAACAGCATTTCATTTAATTTCTGCATCAGCCTTCAATATAAACCCTTAGTGATGCATCATCCACTGAGAATAATGATTTTAAATCCAAAAATAATGGACCAATCAGATAATGCCATTCCCGTGTAGTATACACTAATTAACACTTATGCGTCAAAGGTGAGATGGATTTCACTAAATAGTCCTGTCCATAATTTAGCAACATCCTCCTTGCCTTTTGGAACATAGTTGTTAATTATCCTCACAGTAAATCCAGGATAATGCATAAATCAAGTTAAATTGTAAAAATAAATAATTTTTTTTTAGGCGAGCACCCCCGGCATTCCGTCTCTTTGCCTATTCATAGATATCCACCTCGCCTTCAGCAAAGAAATATTTATTACATCATATTAGCTTTTGCTTATTTATTGCCTATTTAATTTTACTTCACCACTGGACTAACTAATAGAAGTAATACATTTTCAGAATTATAAAATAGCAAATTTTCAGCAAGAAATCATTTTTTAAAATGCTGATTTTTTTTTCTTTTATTTCAGACTAAAACAGAGGAAAAGATTGGACTTGTGCAGAGCAGAGATTTTGGACATTGTGTTCTGTAGAATTGGTCCATAGTATAAAGTCTCCCAGATACAATGTTTTGGATTAAACAGCATCATGATTGCCATGCCATTACATGATGAGCTTGCATAGTAAGTGCAAAGTTGCTCACTAGTATGAACACTGTGACAGAAGTAAAATTGAGGGCAGAAATAACGTAGTTTGTCAAGAAGGAAGGAATCTGCAGAACAGCATTCCCATCATATGGAAATTGCTAGTTCAAAGTTCCATGATGCAAAGCCAAGATAACATACTTACTAGCTGGTAGGTGGGATGACGGATGTTATCTTTCCTGTCAATCATAATGATGTCAGTCTGTATTTTCATGTGTTTGAAGGTGGTCAGACAGCACTTTCCTCCAAAGTCATATAATGGAGAAGGGATATTCAATGGGTGGGAATCGGCCATGACTGGCCCATAGGGAGAAAAATGGGGGATGGAAACTTTATTAATTAATCTGCACCTTCAGTAGTGATGGAGGCTACAGCTTGGACATAGTAGGGCCCCTCCTTTTGGTATGTTTTCAGCTTCAAGTAATTTTGAGTGCCAAATATTTCTTGTGTGGTAGGTGAACTTAATAGCACACCAACAAGTTCATATTTACAGTCTTTTGCCTCCTTCCCCTTACTGACTGAGCGCTCCACCACCCATTCAGCAAATCCAGGTGATGATATCATCATTCGTTGGCCCCAGGCCTGGCATGCAATCGCCTAAGGTTCAAAAGAGAAGAGAAGATTTTAAATAGTATCTCAATCTCATTAAGGTAGTGTATTTTTGGCATGTAATAAACCATTAAATATTTACACAGTAAATCACATGTTAACGGAATAATATATAAATGACTTTTACTTCAACGGTCATTCAAATTATACAAAAATTTTAGTCGTCTTACTAAAAAAAATTAAATAAATAAAAATAAAAAATAAAAAAGTGTCCTGTGATTCACTTTCAGAGAACAGTCCAAAACACTTTCCCCATTATTTTCCTAGGGGGGAAATAACTCTTTTTGGTTATTCAGAGGCTCTATCTGAATTATGGAATATCGTGCTAGAAGCACAGTGAACACAATTTGGAACATCAGAGCAAAAACTCTGAATACTTTTGTAAATAAGACAGGGTTTTTTTTCCTATTTTAAGACATTTTCTAAAATCTTCGCAAACACATTTTTCACATTTCTGAATACTTTTGAGTTCAGTAGAATCTCATTAATATGTGCTTCAGTAAACTACATCTCCACTTAATATGTGCCCACCCCTTGGGTAACATGGCGATGACCAAATAACACATTTTTGTAATTTTTCCACTGACATTGACCAATGTTTTATATAAAATTGACCAAATTAGAACAATATGATGGCATTCTTACACAGGTGCACTCACACCTGCATATTCGGTAAAATATATAAAATAGCAAAAAAATAACTGTTTTTGTCAGAGATAAGGCAGTTTTTAATGTTTTGTTTTGTAATCCAGGAGTTACACGCAAGAACTTTTAATAAGATCAGCCATGACATTAATACCCCCAGAATATTATTTTGTAGGTCAGTAGTTGCCAACCTTGTTCCTAGAGATTTACCTTTCTGAAGACTGGCTCCATCCCCAGTCATGCACACCTGACTATCTGATTATTGTTATTATTAATAGGAAGTTTTTAACCAGCTAAAAGAGATTTACATGTTTAAAAGTCTTAGATGTTGGTTGATGATTAAAAACCTGCAGGGTAGGTAGATCTCCAGGAACAGGGTTGACCCCTGGTGTCGCTAAAACGGCTCTAATGCATCAAAGCACGGTCTCTACAAGACCTCTGAAGGTGCACTGTGGCCTCAAGCAGGTCCCAGCACATCCGTTAAGTCCTCCAAGTTTCAAGCTTTTGGAGGTCATTTTTCTTGAAATGATTCCTGAACAGTTTGTTTCAATATGGCAAGATGCATTATACAGTGGTACCTCGGTACTCGACTATAATTCGTTCCCGACGGCTGGTTGAATTCCGATTTGGTCGAATTCCAAATCTGCCTTTCCCATTACAAATAATGTAAATGGTCTTAATCCGTTCCATTGTCTTTTGAACAGAAGTTAACGGTACCATAACTCATACCATAGGTTTGCGAGAGACTCTGGTTTAATCTTTATTGTTCTTATGCTTTAACTGTACTGTGGTTTTTATTTTAGTGTATTATGGTCTGTGTTGTGAGACTCTGGCTTTGGCGGCTCCAACTCTCTCTCTTTATGCATGCATGCGCTGGAGAGGGGCGTAGCTGTCACATGCAGGCAGAGTGCAAAGCACACACCTGATTCCGCTCAGCAATCATTGGCTATAAAGCCGAGCAGCGCGCTCCTCCCGATGCTAGAAGATTGTCCCTCTTCCCCGTGATCTCTCTGGCTCTCAGCTCCGTGCGAGACCAGTTCCCTTAGTTTATGATTTCCTTGTTTCTCTGCATCTCTAACAGTGACTACGATTTCCCCGTGCTCTAGTGCATTCCCTGTCAACAATAAAGCTCATCCGTTTTCATCACACTCCGTCTCCTGCATTTATCTTCTAGCCCTTCTGTAACGCCAGGAACATTCAGCCAGACCCAAAAAAGCCCAGTGATTGCTGAGTGGAATCAGGTGTGTGTGTTTAGCGCTCCACCCGTGTGTGACAGCCACGTCCCTCTCCAGCACCCGCATGCATAAAGAGAGAGTTAGAGCCGCCAAAACCAGTCTCTCACAACACAGACCATAACACACTAAAATAAAAAAAACACAGTACAGTTAAAGCATACAAACAATGAAGATAAGAATTTTTACCTTTGTGGTGGTGAGCAATTGGCATATGTAAATGTTGGAGAGGGAGACAGGAGGAGGATCCCCTTCCATAAGAGCTTCAGGTGAATCAGCCAAAGGTGTTTTTTCTCTTGCTAATCGGCTTGTCTTGGTTGACTCTTCTTCAGGATGTTCCTTTCTTTTTTGAAGAACATTTTTAATGTGGCTCGTTTCTGCCTTCTTTTCAAAACCTTATGGAAGTGGCTGATGACCTCATCGTTAATGGTGTTCACAGCGCTGCTAGCGCTAGCTTATCTTTATCAGGGTGATAAATAGCATCAACAACTTCCGGACTTGAGCATGCATTTCCCCTCCCTCTCGGTCTTGTTTTTTTTCTCATGCTTTTTTAGCGTTCGACTTTCGGATTTTGGTTGACTTCTGGGAAGAAAAATCCTGGATTTTCTGGTCTAATTCCAATTTGTTCGACCACCGAGGTACCACTGTACTGGTAAATGAGGCTACTGATCAGAGGGAGTACTACTGTCATGAACAATGTCAGTAATATCTACATGAATTCTAGGACCCAAATATGAGATGAATTCATGTGAGGTGAATAGAACGGTGCCTGCCTAGTATCTATAACATGGCTCATGCGACCACTCTATCAAAAAAGGAACCGTAAAAGGACCTTTGTTCTATTTCATTGACACCATGTGTTTCCAGTTCATTGGTGATGACGATGTAAGACCAGTCAGTGGTCTGAGTATCATGCTAAGAGAACCCTGGGGTCGACCTAAAACACGCTGGATGGATTATGTCTCTATCGGCTGGTCTGGGAACACCTTGGTGTACCCCCGGAAGAGCTGGAGGAAGTGGCTGAGGAAAGGGACACCTGGACCTCATTTCTTAAGCTGTTGCCCCCGTGACCCAACCTGAAGATATTGGACCAATCACTGTGTTCATTTGGAGTATACAGTAAATCAGTGTTACTCCATCACAGAAACTAATTTATTTGGTTAATGTATAATCAGATTTAAAATTTTAACAGTAAATATAACACAGGCCTCAACCCCACCCCACCGAGTACATCCCTACAGCACTGCCTCTAATGGTTTTATCCTTCCTAAATGCAGAAACACCTACCCCTGAATTAATCATCTATACTGGTAGGAACATTTAAATCATCCTATAAATAGCAGACAGCTTACAGTGAATATGCGTAGTGCACTGTAGTGTAACTCAGGGAATGGCTGCGTGCTGATGTTCCTAATCAGCTGCATAGGCTCAGAGCTCAGAGATTTGAACCATGACTCCGTCAGCAGCAATAGGTCATCTGTCTGCTGCTCCACCTGTATGACACACACACACACACCCTCTAAACCTGGTACATCTGTCAGTGGTTCTGAGGAAAAAAAACTAAAATTTTACCTAAAGTACTACACAAAACTCCTAATTCTGTAAATATGACCTCACAGATGCACAAGATTGCCTAACACAGGGCCTTCTTCACCAACTGTTATTACAAAGAATTGAATCTTTAAAAACTCACTTATGCACTTTTCACAAAGATTATGAAATTCAACATTATTTGCTTACCCGAGATTCCTTCTTAACTATGAACAGAATCTACGAACACCAGACAGAGCACTCGTGTACATACTGGTGCTGAAGTGATGTTACAAAATCTTTTCGATTTTCTTCAATTTTTTTTAAATTCATAAATATATCAGCTGAAATATATATAGAACACTTTAAAGAATTTTCTTTCTACTTTGCAAAAATGTTAAATCTTGACTCAAATATGAACTGATTAGATTTTGCATGTGAAAGGTCAAGCTCAAAGTCACTGCAGGACTGAGGACCATTTTTGTGTATAGAGTTATAAAATTGTTCGGTAGTAGTTCTAGTTGTACAATGCAATTTACAGATTTGTACTGCGATGAAAACATTGGCCCCGTCCCCGAGTGCCCTTACCCACCCCAACCTCGGGTGAACTGTCTATAAACACATACAGCTAATGGAAAAAAAACACAATTTTTGGACTTAAATAGTTTAATTTAATAAAATATCATTTTAATCTTTATTCTAAACAGTACTGTGTTTGGTGTGTGTGTTTGGGCAGCACACTCATGTGCGATCACACACACACACACACACACACACACACACACACACACACACACACACACACATTATATACATACTGGTAATGTGAGTAACTGAGCAATAGCCTCCAGACTTCTCACTTTGAGGTCAGTAGCTCCATCTTGTGCTAACTGACTCAGTCGCTTTATCACCACTGTAAAGTTTTCACCTGAGAGGCAGACAGTTAGTTTCACAGAGAGAGACAGAAATATCCACATATCCAATCAAGAGGACACGTACACCATAAAACAGTCACATCAGCAGCACAGTCTGTAACAACCTCACCTGTTTTATGCAGGACTTGTTTGCCTTCAACTGTGCCACCTAGCACTCCCAGTGTATCCAGAGCAACGGGGATATGTGTGGAGTCAGAGGACATTACCATGGAAAACACCACGTTAAGGAATGCTGGGTAATTTTCACACACTTGCTGAGGACTGTCCACAAGGGCCAGGTTCCCAAAAAACTTCACCAAGCCTGGACACACACACACACACACACACACACACACACACACACACACACACACACACACACATTAACCAGGCTGGACAAAATTCTGAATGCAAATATGTACGAGATCTCACACACAAACCTGGCAAATAGAAACTGGAGAAAGAATCAGACTCCGCTGCCACAATCATATTCGATATTTTATCCATGATTCCCTGCTGAGCCAGGTACTGTCGGCCATGCTGGCTCTGGGCTAGATTGGACACCATTTCTAGAGATGTCATTCTAAATGAGTGAGAGATTTGAAAGGAAGAGGTCTCCCACACTATTCATAATACATGCACCATAATATCACGTAATGAACACGACGTAAAACTGCAAAAACACGATTCACACCCATTCTAAATTTAATAAATAATGAAAAAAAATCCCAACTATACTTGATGAATACACACTAAAATGTAACAACTGGAAAGTGTTACCTGATGAGAATGTCATCTCCAGTCACTTCCTCAAGTAGCTGAGAGAGAATGCTGCTGTTGGCACAGTAACCCAGTGACACAGGAGACACTGAGGAAATCGCCACCACTAGCTGAATGCATGCGCACACAGGCACACACACACACACACACACACACACACACACACGCTATGTGAGTACACAAAGAGTCATCATGGTAACATGACTTACACAAAGCAAAATATGGTCACATTATTCTTTCTCTCTCACCCAATCAGGGAAAAAATTCAAACCAAAAAGGGAGTGAGTACTGATGCACACCTCATACACTCTGTATCTGACGATGTCACTGATGGTCATCACCTCTTTGAGCTTTTTTAACAAATCAGAACGGAACAGAGCATCAAGCCCTGCCTTTGTGTTGCTTAACTTGCTGAGAGCAGATACTGCCTGAAAGAAAAATACAAAAATGGAAGAAAACATAACCAATAAACAATTACTGTACACTATCAAAACTATAAGTGTTTCAAAAGAAATAGTGATAGTTATACTAACAAGGAACAGCACTAAGGATATTTAACCAGCTCCATCATCTTACATATCTGAGGACCAATGTTCTTTAGGACTCGACTGGCTCGAGATCCTAAAGTAAAGTAGAACTGAAAAAAGTCCAGGGACACGTATAGAATTAGACTTTGCTACAAGACTGTTGCTTCTATCTGCCACAATATGAACGGTTGAATATCTGAGTACAGTGGAGTCTCGGAATCTGAATGCTCTAGAGTCCGAGCAAACTGGAATCCGAACAAAAAATCTGTGAGTTCTTCCGTCCGGGAAACCGAACAAAAACCGGAAGTCGAACTAGAGAAACGCAAAAGAAAAAACAAAACCTAGAGGGAGGAAAAGTGCGCGACTTCCGGAAGTCCGGAAGTTGTTGATACTATGTATGTTCTGGGGAAGTTGTTGAAACTATGTAAGGTCTGTTTGGGCTTTTACACCCAAGCCTAGTGGCTCATCAGGCCGGTGCTTTATGTATCACCCTAAAAGCTGTCCTGGGGAAGTCCAGAAGTTGTTGATGCAGTACTATGTACCCATCACAAGCACTAAAGCTAAAGCTAGCGCTAAAGCAAGCACTAAAGCGCTAAAACTAAAGCCATCTAATCACTAACGCCATATACCACCTCCAGTGACAAACACGATTTAGAGTACCGAAAAGAAAACCTACGGATTGACTTATAGGCATAACTGCCTAAACGAAGTGAAGAGGATGTATGTATGTATGTATGTATGTAAGCTAAGCTAAAACGCTAGCAGCGCTGTGAACACCTTTAACTTTGAGGTCAGGAGCCACTTCTATAAGGTTTTGAAAAGAAGGCAGAAACAAGCCACTTTAGAAATTGTTCTTCAAGAACAGAAAGTGACACCCTGAAGAAGAATCATCCATGCAAAGCTGTAGCAAGAGAAAAAAAAACACCATTAGTTGATTTACCTGAAGCTATTATGAAAGGGAATCTGCTTCTTCTCTTCTTTACGTATGCCAACTGCTCATCACCACACCACAAAAGGTTAAAATTCTTATCTTTATTGTTCTTATGCTTTAACTTTTCTGTGGTTTTTATTTTAGCCTCTCTCAAACGAGTTGCGCGTTGGAGAGCGGTGTGGCTCTCACACACTCCTGGAGTGCTAAACACACACACCTAACTCCATTTAATCACGGGCTATAAAGACTATCAGCACTCTTTCCGATGCTAGAAGATTGTCCCATTCCCCGTGATCTCTCTGGCTCTCAGCTCTGTGCTCCACCAGTTCCCGCTTTAGTTTGATTTCCATGTTTCTCTGCATCTCTATTACAGTGACTACGATTTCCCCGGAGTGTTTATTGTTCACAGGGAAGGCACTTGAGCACTAGAAACACGTTTATGCATCTCTCTCTCTCTCTCTCTCTCTCTATGATCTACCGTATGGTTCGCTAGGCCACACAGACACAGGTCGGGCGCAAGACTGACACCATACAACTACAGAGAATCAAGTTCATGCCCTTTTAAGTACTGTAATCCACTTAGGCTGGATAAATCCATCTATTTATCTATATACCCATCTCATACATACAATCTACTTAGCTACTGTGCATAGCTGTTAAATTTTGGCATACATTGTACTAATTGGCATTGTTAGCCTATGATCCTTCTTCTTCTTCTTGTCCTTTCGGCTTTTCCCTTCAGGGGTCGCCACAGCGAATCATCTGCCTCCATCTCACCCTTATCCTCTGCATCTTTTTCTCTTACACCAACTGCCTTCATGTCCTCCTTCACCACATCCTTGAATCGTCTCTTTGGTCTTCCTCTAGGCCTTCTGCCTGGTAGTTCCAACCTCAACATCCTACTACCAATATACTCACTATCCCTCCTCTGCTCCTTGTAACCTCACCGTTCCTGTTGGGTCCTTGGCATTCATACACATGTATTCTGTCTTACTGAGGCTAACCTTCATTCCCCTCCTTTCCAGGGCATACCTCCACCTCTCTAGGTTTTCCTGCACTTGTTCTCTGCTCTCACTGCAGATCACAATGTCATCTGCAAACATCATAGTCCATGGAGATTCTTGTCCAACCTCGTCTGTCAGCCTGTCCATCACCATAGCAAACAAGAAGGGGCTCAGAGCTGACCCTTGATGCAGTCCCACCTCCACCTTGAACTCTTCTGTCACACCGACAGCACACCTCACCACTGTCTTACATCTCTCATACATTTCCTGCACCACTCTAACATACTTCTCTGCCACTCCAGACTTTCTCATGCAATACCACAGTTCCTCTCTTGGCACCCTGTCATATGCTTTCTCCAGATCCATAAAGGCACAATGCAGCTCCTTCTGACCTTCTCTGTACTTCTCTATTAACATCCTCAAGGCAAACACTGCATCTGTGGTGCTCTTTATTGGCATGAAACCAAACTGTTGTTCACAAATGCTGACCTCTGCCCTTAGTCTTGCTTCCACTATTCTTTCCCATAACTTCATCATATGGCTCATCAACTTTATCCCTCTGTAGTTTACAACTCTGCACATCTCCCTTGTTCTTAAAAATGGGCACCAGCACACTTCTCCTCCATTCCTCTGGCATCCTCTCACTCTCTAAGACCTTGTTGAATGTTCTTGTCAGGAAATCTACTGCTGACACTTCCATACCTCCACCGGTATGTAGTCAGGGCCAACTGCCTTTCCATTCTTCATCCTCTTCAATGCCCTCCTCACTTCACCCTTACTAATCTTTGCTACTTCCTGGTCCTCAACAGTCACCTCTTCTCCTCTTTTTTCTCTCTCATTTTCCTCATTCATCAGCTCTTCAAAGTACTCTTTCCATCTTCCCAGCACACTTCTGTCATCAGTCAATACATTTCCCTCTTTGTCCTTAATCACTCTAACTTGCTGCACATCCTTCCCATCTCTATTTCTCTGCTGGGCCAACCTGTATAAATCATTTTCTCCCGACCAAGTATTCTCCTACCTGTTTCCCTGATCACATTAACTGTAGTTGTCCAGTCATCTGGAAGCACTTCCTGACCACCCAAAGCCTGTTTCAACTCCTCCTTGAAGACAACACAACACTCTTCCTTTTTCAGCTTCCACCACTTTGTCTTCTGCTCTGCCTTTGACTTCTTCACCTTCCTCACCATCAGCGTCATCCTGTACACCACCATCCTATGCTGCTTGGCAACACTCTCACCCGCTACTACTTTGCAGTCACCGACTTCCTTCAAATTACATCGCCTGCACAAGATGTAGTCTACCTGTGTGCTCCTACCTCCGCTTTTATAAGTCACTCTATGCTCCTCTCTCTTCTGGAAGAAAGTATTTACCACAGCCATTTCCATCCTTTTTGCAAAATCTACCAACATCGGTCCTTCTGCGTTCCTGTCCTGGATACCAAACCTGCCCATCACTTCCTCGTCCCCTCTGCTTCCTGCACCAACATGTCCATTGAAGTCTGCCCCAATGACTACTCTTTCATCTTTGGGGGTATTCTGCATTACTTCATCTAAGTCACTCCAGAATCTCTCCTTCACTTCTAGCTCACATCCTGCCTATGGAACATAAGCACTAACAACATTGAACATCATGCCTTCAATTTCTAACTTGAGACTCATCACTCTGTCTGACACTCTTTTCACTTCTAGAACATTCCTGACAAACTTCTCCTTCAAGATGACTCCTACTCCATTTCTCTTCCCATCCACACCATAAAAAAACTGCTTAAACCCTGCTCCTATACTTCTAGCCTTGCTACCTTTCCACCTGGTCTCCTTAACACACAGTATGTCCACCTTCCTCCTCTGCATCATGTCAGCCAGCTCTCTACCTTTTCTTGTCATAGTTCCAACATTCAAAGTCCCTACTTTCAGTTCTAGACTCCTGCCTTTCCTCTTCTCTCTCTGCCTACGGACACGCCTCCCGCCTCTCCTTCTTCGACCAACAGTAGTCCAATTTCCACCAGCACCTTGTTGGTTAACAGCACTGATGGCGGTCATTGTTAACCTGGGCCTCGACCGATCCGGTATGAATTTTCTTGATATGACTCGCATGTTTTATTTGGCATTTGTTTTACGCCGGATGCCCTTCCTGACGCAACCCTCTGCATTTATCCAGGCTTGGGACCGGCGTGAGGGAGAGACACTAGCTTGTGCCCCTCCCTCACGGCTGCAATGGTCCTCATTGTTTGAATTTGTTTCATTTGCCCCAAGATCCAGGGTAGCCTGTTGTGATTCATATTGTGAAGTATTTTCAGATTTGGTATCCTTTGAATGTGTTCAGAAACTTATTATTTTGATGAAACCACATAAAACACCCATCCCAAAAATGTCTTTAGGCTTGTCTGGAACACAACTGGGATATGCAAGTCTATCAGAGCAACAACACAGAAGTACCTCTTTAGATACACCTATACATTCTGCACCCATGCACTGGATCACGTCTTGTAGAATCTCAGGATTATTCATCACTTCTGCAATCTCTTCAGCATTGCCAAGCACCCGGCCAATCTACAAATATAAACTGATTGACGAAAACAGTTAACAGAACAGATAATATGAATACACGGTGGATCATTCTTCCGACCTGTGTGAGAGCGAGTGTTTTGACAGATTTATCCGGATGGTTTAATCCGCTCTGGAGCTCCACTTTGCAGTTGCGTGCCAGATGGGCTGGATCAAGAACTTCCAAGAACCGTCTCAGAATCTCCACACAGATTTCTATCTGCTCCCTGTAAACACACACAAAGCAGTCCTGTTATTGACAATCAGAATCCTTCATTTATCCCAGAGGAAATTGTGTAAACAGATTTATAGACAATCAAACAGACTGATACACAGATGGATCACTTTAATAATTCCAATTGTACTCAAGGAGCAATAACAAATATTACAATCAATCACATAGTAAACTTAAATAATGCAAATAATGTATGAATGTAGTAATAGTGAAAATAGAATAGTATTCCTTTATACAGACGTAACTCTACTTACGAACATTCGTTTTATGAACATCTGGATGTACAAACAGGGCTGCCCGAGGTCAAAAGTGAAATGAAATTGAGGAACAAGTAGAAATAGAAATTGAATAAAAACTTCTTCTTCTAGTCTACAAATATAATCTACAATAAAATAATCTACAAATATAAGTATTAAATATAATTAAACATTATCCTGAGGTACACTTCATATTCGATTAGGCTTCGGCAGAGGGGCATGGCTGACATACGTGGGCAGATCACAATGCACACACCTGATCCTACTCACCAATCTACCGAGCTATAAAGACGAGCAGCGTGCTCATCCTGTTGCTAGTAGATTGTCCCTCTTCATGTCCCTGTTTTCCTGTGATCTCTCTGGCTCTTGGTTTCAGCTCCGCACTCGACTAGTTCCCGCTCCGTAGTTCCCCGTATGTAGTTTTTGTGTTTCTCCTCGTCACTAGCAGTGACTACGTTTCCCCTTGCTCAAGTTACTCCCCTATAACAATAAAGTTTCTCCATGTTCATTCTACTCGATCTCCTGCATTTTGGATCCAGTTGAAAGTTCCTGACATCACAGTTAGCTTGTTAATTTATGGTGCATTTAGGTTTACACCTTGTACCAATAAATGATAAATTCAATAAAATGAAATAAGATGATTATGCAGAGAGAGAGAGCAGCTTTAAACATACGTTTCCCCTCTAAAGAACACCCTTCAACGACTTACGAGCAACAAACGGCTGTCCAGAACGTATCACATTCGTAAGTTGGGGAGGGTCTCTATATGATACATGAAAATGAGACAGTATACATATATACACACACCATTTAACTGATTTTTTTTCATAATTCCCCTAAACAGAGACTTTGTAAGTTTGATCATAGTTTGTAAATAATTAATTATTTTTATGTACAGTATTACACTACAATCCAATAGAGACTATAAATCCCTGTAGGACAGTAACCCAGTGTGTAGGGTATGGGATTGATGATATAAACTGTAAAGTGCAGTGCATATTTAGCAGGAACTATTTGTGATTCAGCTTCAGTCCTGTAGTCCTGACACACCCTGACCATCATACTGCGACCAAAAGGGAGTTAAATAATAGTTGCTACAACATTGAAAGTTTATTAATGGTCCAAAATATCCCAGAATGTTTTAGGACCGAACTCTTTCCTGTATTAGAAATAACTTTAAAGCCCCCCCACATAGTGCAGTTCCTGCCAAATAGTGAGCTATATGGCAAGATACACACATTTACTCAGCTCTCTGAAAACATACTTGTCATTTGTGTTGAGCAGAGAGAAAACAATTCCCAGCTGCGCAATGGATAAAGTTTCTCTCAAAGAACTAACAGGAGTCGCCAAAACAGCCGTCCGAAGACTCCTGAGTCCCTCGAGTGGATCCTCCAGTTCGGCTAGTTCTGCTAGCAAACATTCGATGGTCGCCGCCATGATGCTCAAGCTCTTCGAAATGCGTCGCGCGTAATGAAGATAGCGCCGCCCCTACGTCATAATCATTGCAATCATTGGCGTAGAAAACGTAAGAGTCGCGTGCGTAACATGTAACGTCAACGTTGCCGCCATATTGCTTTGGGCATTGCAACACACACACACACACACACACACGTCATTATATGGGTATTTCCATGAGACATAATTTTGGTGTTTGCACCGTCACCATCTTTATTGTGTGTGTGTGTGTGTGTGTGTGTGTGTGTGTATAGGCCTCCGTCAGTCCTGAAGGACCATGGCTGCGCTCTGGCTGGTATCCCGGCTGGTGATACTCTCCCGTGTGCAGAGCCTGGGTAGGGAGTAATGGAGGAGAGACTTTTAACCAAGCAGCAAGTCCCCCCTCTCGGCGCCACCGGAATGACCCAATGGAAGGGCAAGTGCCAATATGACTGGGTTCCAGTGCCACTGCAGGAGTTGCCAGAATGTTTCTATGAACGAACTGTCTCAGGGAACTCCGACTCTCGATTAGAAACATGCTGACAGCTTTTCAGTTACTCTTGTCGAAAGTCAGCAATGGTTCTTTTACATGCCTCACACCATAGACAGTGAGAGACATGGCCGACCTTTGATAACCCAGTTAGCTGCACTTGGGGGACAGTGACAACCTTGTGGAGAGTGGGACTCGAACCCCCAACCTTAGGATCAGCAATCCAGTGTCCTTTATCACCAGGCCATCATGTACCACTCCAGAATGTTCTTCAGAAAACATTTCTGAATTTTTGGAGTGACATTCAGCTCACGGTCTCTCTCTCTCTCTCTCTCTCTCTCTCTCTCTCACACACACACACACATAGAGAAAGAATAATAAAAAGATTGTCTTGCTATGGGCATTTCCAATTACTTAGGCTTGAACCCTAACCTTCAGAGCAGTAACCCACTCCCTTCTGCCTCCACAAGTGTTAGTGATTTTCATATTAAAAATATCACTCAAACTTATACATGTTATGGTCTGTGCTGGCTGGCGGCATTAACTCTCTCTTCATTCATTGCGGGCGCTGGCAAGGGGCGTGGCTGTTGCCTGTAGGCGAGGTCCAGAGAACGCACCTGTTTCCACTCAGCAATCAGCAATTCGCGAGCTATAAATGGGAGCGGAGGGGCAGTAGTGGTCAAGTGGTTAGGGCGCAGAATCGCTGATCCTAAGGTTGGGGGTTCGAGTCCCCACAGAGTTGTCACTGTCCCCCCAGTGCGGCTAACTGGGTTATCAAAGGCAGGCCAAGTCTCTCACTGTCTATTGTCTATTGTCTACTGAGAGGCATGTAAAAGAACCATTGCTGACTTTCGTAAAGAGTAGGATGCAAAGCCATCAGCGTGTTTCTACGACCTGGAGAGAATGGGCTCCGCCAGGCCAAATCAGCCCAAGTCTCGCCATGAAGGTGCCCCAATGACATCCTCGGATGTTAAGGGATAAGTGAAGAAGAAATGGGAGCGGCGTGCTTCCCTCCGATGTCAGAAGACTGTCCTTCTCAGCGATTCCATTTCCCTGCTATCTCTCTGACTCCTGGTTTCCTGCTCCGTGCTCGACCAGTTTCCCTCAATTAAATTTCCAGTGATTTAGATTTTCCAAAAGTGCAAAATAAAATAGTTGAATCATGTTACATGATCTCCTACATCTTTGGGTCCGATGCATACGCTCCAGGCACAACAATACACACCTATAAATATAGACAATGTTCATACATTAATTCGTTTTCTGATTTGCTAATCCTAATTAGGGTCGCGGGAGGCTGGTGCTAATCTCAGCCGACCGTGGCCGAGGGCATAGTACACCTTGGACAGTTTGTCAGGAAATGGCAGAGCTAAAGACAATGTCTTAAAATTATTCTCTTAATTAAGACCCTCTTAATTCATTTTGAAAGATCTCACATCAAGGCTGCCATCCCTTCTGATCTCGATCCATATCAGTTTGCATACAGAGCAAACGGGTCAACAGAGGATGCCATAAATGCAGCCCTCCACACAGCCCTCACACACCTGGACAGCAGCGACGCATTATGTGAGGATGCTGTTCATAGACTTCAACTTCAATTTTAACACAGTACAATCACATAAATTGGTTGAGAAGTTGGACAATCTGGGTCTAAGGAGCTCACCGTGCACCTGGATACTGGACTTTTTAAGCAATAGACCTCAAAACGTCAGGATAGGAGAACACATTTCTTCCACTCTCATTCTCAACACTGGAACACAACAGGTGTGTGATCTTAGCCTTTTTCTGTTCTTCCTCTTCACACAAGACTGTTCCCCACTCACTCTAGTAACATTGTCATCAAATTTGCAGACGAAACCACAGTCATAGATCATTATTTGATTGCGGATAACAACGAGTCAGCCTACAAGAAGGAGGTCCTGCATCTTTGGCAATAGTGCTACTACATCCGGGAACTAAACACACCCAAAACCATGGAGATGACAATGGACTTCAGGAGATCTAAACAAACGGAGTACTCTGCTCTCTAAATTTTAGCACCTTATAATTAAAAGCTATACCTCTTACTTATATCCTGCACTTTTGGAATATCATTCTTCTGTGTATGTATGAAGATGTGAGTGTGAATAAATGTATAGTCTGTTTACTTGTGGGGCAGATATACTGATGATATTCAGCTTCAAATTACAGCTTGACACCCATCACTGTAAGACTATCTTTTTGGAAAGTCATGGACTGCAGAATACTCACCAACTTCTACCGATCACCATCAAGAGTATTCTATCTCATTGTATCACAACCTGGTATGGGAGTTGTAATGCTCCGCACCCTAAAGCGCTACAGAAGGTGGTCAGATCAGTACAACACATTAGCAGCTTCTTTCATCATCAACTTATTTTGTAATAGTATATGCAACTTTTAGCTTATATTTTGCGCTTATAATTTTCTTTTATTTGCTCATTCATTAATTTTCTGAACCATTTAATCCTAATTAGGGTCGCAGGGAGGCCGACTCCAGGCAAGGGCACCCATACACCCTGGACAGCTTGCCAGGCCATCACAGGGCAGAAATATGCTGATATGCTATAATATGCAGGGGGGGGGGGGGGTTTAGTATCAGCAGTGAAACCCGTTGACAGTCGGGCTTGAACCACCGACCTAGGGATCGGTGATCCAGCACCTTACCACTGGACCACCACCGCCCTTTCTTTTATTTATATGTTTTTTTTTTGTTTGTTTTTTTAACTTATTTAACTTATATTTGACCCATATTATTTTATACACAACATTGAGAATTTCAATACAGGTAGTGATGTTCCTTTGTTGCCTATATGACAATAAAACTCAAAACTCAAAACTTTTCACTTTCTTTTCACTTTTATCACACTCTTGTTGCTTACTATTACACTATTTCTCTTTCTATTCACACCATGATAGAACAACTTGAGTCCACCTCCAGTATTCCTGTCTTTACTCCCTTTCCAGATGGTCTCATGTACACAAATACATCTACCTTTCTCCACTTCATTATATCAGAAAGTTTTCCTCCCTCACTAGTCATCATGCCAACATTCAATATCCCTACTCTGATCTGAACCTGCCTAACCTTTCTCCTCTGTCTCTGGATGGCTTCTTCCTTGTTTTCTTCTCCTTGGTTTAAGAGTAGCTTGATTTCCAATAATCCCCAAAATACTGGCAGTAGTCACTGTTAATCTGAACCTGAAGCAATACAGTATGAGCATTTTGTTTTTAATTTGCATGTCACCCACTGGGGCAACACAGTGGTGTAGTTATTAGCATGTCTGCCTCGAGCAAGAAGGTCTTTGGTTCACCATCTGAGGGGAGGTTGGAGTTCTATTTTAGCTGACTCTGGGCGAAGGTGGTGTACACCCAGAACAGTTTGCCATTGGAAGACCAATACACACATCACCATTCTACATTAGCATTATGTGTATCTTTGGACTGTGGGAGGAAATTGGAGCACCCAGAGGAAATCCGATCATCATAGGAAGAACATGCAAACCACTCAGAAACACACTCACTAATCCCAGGACTTGAACCAGGACCTTCTTACTGCGAAGCAGATGTGCTACCTGCCAAGCCGCTGTGCCAAGCATAAGTAAAGCACAACCAAAGTAATTTACATATTATGTTATGAATTAGCGAGAGTGGAATATGAGGGCCCATTGAAAAGAAATATTGTAAAAATCTGCACAGTAAGTGGAAAAGCAACTTTAGACAGCAATACCCTGCCTGTCATCACTTAAAATAACAGACATAAATTTTACAAAAAGTACATTTTAATGAAATAAGTACAGCAACTTATTCATACCCTGTAACTTGAAAGCCTCAAAGGTTGAACAACTGGAAAATCAAATATTTTTCCCAAAAAGATCAAACATTATTTAGATAAATGGCAAAGCAACATAGAGTACACGGACACATAAAAATGAAAAATTTTGCACTGCAGCTATGTTGAACAAAACTGAACACCAGTATCAATCCTCAATGATCACAGATTGAAATGTTATTAGTGTTTATGATTAGAAACATCCTTGTTGGCTGTCCCTCCTTTAATAAATTCTTCTTCTTCTTTTCCTTTCAGCTTTTACCTTCAGGGGTCGCCAAAGCAAATCATCTGCCTCCATCTCACCCTGTCCTCTGTAGCTTCTTCTCTTATGCCAACGACCTTCATGTCCTCCTTCACTACATCAATAAATCTCTTCTTTGGTCTTCCTCTAGGCCTTTTGCCTGGCAATTCAAACCGCAGCATCCTACTACCAATATATTCACTATCCCTCCTCTGTACATGTCCAAACCATCTCAATCGAGCCTCTCTGACTTTGTCTCCAGTACCTCTAACATGTGCTGTCCCTCTGATGTACTCATTTATAATGTTTAATAAAACAAAAAATATAATTAAAGATACAAATGTAAAACACCCATAAACAGTCAGTGTCACTAACATGATGAAACACCACTACATAAAATAGTTTACGTATACTACTGGTAATAGCTCCTCCTTGTGGACATAATCAGCTTTCAATCATTCATTTTCATTATTCATTCATTTTCGGAGCTGCTTAATCATAATTACGGTGCAGGGAATCTGGCGCCCATTTTAGCCAACTCTGAGAAAGGGCAGAGTACACCCTGAACAGATCGCCAGGCCACTGCGTTAGTTGATCCACATTATATAGTTTATACTACATGGTGTGATATGATTGGTTGCGGGATTAAGAAACATTATTCTGTGTGAGTGATACTCAAATCAATATGACAGACACTCCCAGGTGTCCTGTGTGCAAAAACATTGAGTGAGAGCAAATGCACACTTGTACAGCGTGCAGCTTTCTCAGATGCCATTGACTTGAGTATGAGTCCAGGGCTAGTGCATTTCTGGGGGATGTTTACATTTGTCTTCGCACACTTGCAGTTTGATTGATTTTCTAAATTGCCCCCTGGTATGAATGTGAACATGAATAGTTTCGTGTGTGTGTTGACCCTGCAATGGTCTGGTGAGAATGTACCAATGTACCAACAGTGTTGGCTAAGATAGGCTCCCACCTTTCCTCAACTCCTTCATGGTTAAAATAAATGATAAAATTCTGGTTTTAGTTTTTTTCTTTGTGTTTCTGCATAGTATACCTTAAAACCCCGAAAAAGATTTAAAAATGCATTTTTATTTTAACAGAAATTATGATTAATTTGCTTTTCTCCTATCAGACAGGTTTGTCCTCACTGTTATAATGCTAGCCGTTGCCTTTTCAGTGCATATGCAGGCAAACCATTCTAAATCCATCGCGAGCTGTGTGGATACTGTACAGTATGCCCACTCATCTACAAAATCATTAGCCAGCTAAGGAACTGACATGATGGCTGGAGTTCAGTTCATCCCAAATGTTCAGTTTGATGCCAGCACTCTCTGTAGGCCACTGGAGTTTCTCCACATGAACCTTGGCAAACCACATTCACTTTGTGCACAGTATCATTGTACTACTGTTTTTTAAAGACTTTTCTGGATAAATCTAAAACAATAGACATAAATACTTCATATCGTGGATGGCAGTGGTTAGCAAGTCTATCTCACAGCAAGGAGGCCAGGATTTGATTCCTGGGTTCTGTGTAGAGTTCCCCTGTTTTCCCCATCCATGCATCCGGGTACGTACTCCGGTTTCCGCACACCATAGTCTAAAACATGCACTATAGGCTAATTCGCTGTGTAAAATTGCCCCTAGGTATGAATGTGAGTGTGCATGGTTGTGTGTGTTGTCCCGTGATGACATGGCCAGCTGTTCAGGGTGTACCTTGCGCTCGTGCTGAGTCTGCTGAGATGGGAGGTATAAAGAATGAATAGCTTAGAAAATGAAAAAATGAAGTAATAGTTCATATCACATGTATTTGTTAGGGATGTTGACTCCCTTGAGTAAGTATTTCATGGTAGCACTAATGTGTGCACAATTAACCGTCAGGTGCATGATACAGAAAATGAAAATTAAATGGAATTTTTGAGCCTTTCATCTGGTTTCCATTTCCACAAAAGAGAATCATACACTTACCATCGACTTTAACCTCTGAGCACCTGTATACCTGCCTGTTCGTGCAATTGTCCATCATGTGGCAGCAGTGGACAGAAAAAAAAAAAAAAAAAAAAAAAGAGACAAGAACACCACATCTAAAATACTCAAGCCAGCACATCTGACAATAATAACCCAACTGCCATCATTCTCTACATACATACATACATACATACACTGTATTTCCTCGAGAAAACCGGTATCTGCATGATTGTTTCTTGTGCTACTGCAACATCATCACTGAATTGGATGTACATGAATGGGCAGGTGTAAAAAATTTCCAATTATTGTGGCAGAGAAAACATTTTCAGAACACCATGCAGTAGAAAATGATGAATTAAAAAGCAATCCACGTTCAGGGTTAAGGGTTATCCCAGGACATAAATGTATTTCATCCAAGTTAATTCAATGATAGGGTTCTTTTTGGACAGACACATTTTAGAGAGACACCGAGGATGTACAGACATTGGATTGTGGGTTTATGCATCATAAAAGTTGATAATTGATGGTAACAAATGAAACTCCAGGCTTGAGTTTCTTCACTCATGTTAAAGCAAAAGTGTATACGAAAAAGTGCAATACGTATAAATTAAATTCTATTTAATTTGCTACACTCAACTCAAAACTCACAATAATTGTAGTTACCAATGAAAAATTTGTTTACCTTTCAGCAAGCAAGTGAAGACTACAGGATAACATGAAACAACATTATTCCAAATCTTAGCTTACACCAGTGCTTCTCAATTATTTTCTGTTGCGCCCCCCCCCAGGAAGAGGAAAACATTTCATGCCCCCCCCAATATAAATAGTGTTATTTGTCTAAAAATTGTTATAAGTAATCCTTTGCATAACACCGTGTCCTTGTTAACATTATGAATACAAAAAAAGAAGTATAGATCGACTTCCAACAAAGAATTAACTTTAACACTTTTTTAGTCTTTTTGTTTAAAAAGCACAGCTTTTTGAAGCAGGGTGCATCAATTTGCCTGAAATAAAAAAGTATCATTAAAAATAAAATAATAATAACTTCAAACTGATCAGCAATATTAACTCAAGAGCACAATATATAAAGCACTTTAACCTACAAAACAAAAACGAATAAAACAATTTGTATTATTATTATCTTTTTTTTTTTTGTCAAAATGATTCAGTCCAGATTAATGGCTATAATGAGCACGTTTGGCAGTGCACAGCTTTTCGAAGCCGGTTTAAAGGCACGGCACTGAACTCTCTCAACTCCTGCTCAATGCTGAACTGGGATCTGCACTTATTTTCACAGCAGTGACGTCATCCAGCATGACCGAGACCGTGTGTGCTGCAGGTAGGATCAGTTCCTCCGCTGTGGGGTTTTGTGCACTGAGCAGTTTGGTACTCCACCTTATCTTATGCTAACAAAGCTCGCTGGTTTGCTGGAGTAGCATTCACAAAGCGGGATGGTTGTTGGCGATACTCGGCACGTTTTCGCTGAAAAAAAAAAAACTCACGCGGCTCATCACGTGATCGGGGTGTGAAGTCTTTTAAATGACGCCTGAATTTATGCTTCATGCTGTCCGTTGCCAATGTTTTCAGACACAGTAAACATGACACTCTTTGCTGGTTTCTCACCGCAGCACAGTGAAGTCGAGTGCTACGTTCGCTTCATCGTACCTCCTCGACTTAGCTATCGGGAGACTTTCTTTCTCTCACTGTCTCCGTCTCTCTCCGCCTCTCTTTCCATCCCTGTTAAAAATTTCCATGGTGGGTTTATTAACTATACTTCTTATTTTACCTCTGGGCACACTCTAACAGTGAGGAAGCCACTGCCACCTGCTGTAGAGGATATAGAATTACACTTTATCCTGTCTGTCTTCCTTTCGGCTTTTTTCCCTTTTACTCGGGAGTTGCCACAGCGAATCATCTGATTCGCACGTTTGATTTGGCAGAGGTTTTTACGTCGGATGCCCTTCCTGTCACAACCCTTTTAGTAAGGGGCAGAAACACGCTGACGACTTTGCAGCCTACTCTTTACGAAAGTCAGCAATGGTTCTTTTACATGCCTCTCACCATAGACAGTGAGAGACATGGCCCGCCTTTGATAACCCAGTTAGCTGCACTGGCACTGCACTGCACTGGCACTGCACTGGCACTTTATCCTAATACGGCAAAAAAAAAAAAAAAAAAAAAAAAGCATGTTCTCAGGGGTCACTAGCTATGCTAGCTACCATAAGGCTGCAAAGCCGTCATCGTGTTTTTGCCCTTTGCAAAAGTGTTGTGTCAGGAAGGGCATCCGACGTAAAAACCTATGCCAAATCATACATGCGAATCATAGATGAAAAAGGGAACAGCCGAAAAGAAAAGAAAAAGAAGATGCTAGCCACCATAAAATAAAACTAAAACTACAGTACTTTCATAAAAACAAATTGAAAGCTTTGATAAACTGATTTTTGGTTTCATTCCTACTGCCACATTTGTTAAAATTTAGTTTTGTTAGAAGTTTAGATCAAGTTCTTGATGCTGTTTGAAGTTTAAAAAGCCACCTTATGACTACATATATATATATATATATATATATATATATATATATATATATATATATATATATATATATATGTACCATATATGATTCTATAGAAATGTAATTATGTACAAAATCTTAAGTGGACAATATTTATTGTTCTTCTTTGTTCCTTTCCACACCACAATCATTATATACTTTATACAAGTACCATAATTATTTATTTTTTGCTATTTTTGTTTATTTATTTATATATTGGTCCTACAATGATCTGGCCAGATGTTTAGGGTGTACCCCGCCTTCACCCAGAATTGTCTGAGATGGGCCCAGCCTCTCTCTGATACTAATTAGAATTAAGCATCATAAAAAATGAAGCAATAGATAGTATTTTATTTATTTTTGTTTATTATTATTTTTTAATATTTTAATCTTACTTTAATTTGTGTGTGTGTGTGAAAACACGTAACTTCTACTATGATGTAGACATTACACAGGAAGTGAGTGCAGTACATCGTGGATATAAAACTCAACTCACACTAAAATTGCAAATTTTTGTGATGGAAACAATAAAACTGAGATAAATTTTATATAATTCAAATAATTTTCCAACTTATTCATTCATTCATTCATTTATATTCAGAACCCTTTAATCCTAATTAGGGTCGCAGGGAGGCTGGCGCCCATCTCAGCCAACTCTGGGAGTGGGTAGAGTACAGCTCAGCAGGTCATCACAGGCCAGAAACTCGCTGACAGCTATGTAGCTACTCTTGACCAAAGTCAGCAATGGTCCTTTTACATGAACCTCTCACCATAGACTATGAGAGACCTGGCCGGCCTTTGATAACTCAGTTAGTTACACTGGAGAAACAGCAATAACAACCTGGTGAAAGTGGGGCATGTAGTTCATAGTTCAGACCAAACATTTTCTGAATGAATTAAAAAATGTATACACTTTAGTTGAACAGAATAATTTAAATAAAACTTTTTTTTTTTTCAAATTTTCTTCATACAACTTTGTAGAACATGTGATCTACCAGATGCTGAAATGATGTGGAATTTGGGGAAGGGTCAGTTTTTGAACAGTGATGAACATTTAAATCCAATATAATTATATACTGTATATGTTTTAACTTTGGAGACACACATTGGAACTCCCTGTCTTTTTCAAAAACTAAAATTTGCTTACTCTGTAATACAGTAGTTCTGTGTGTGTGTGTGTGTGTGTGTGTGTGCACGTGCAAGTGCATGTTTGTGCATGTTCAAAGGCACTGTGATATATGCTAGTTTTAGAGTTGCAAACGTCAATGCTGCTTTTAGAGCTCTTTAATTTCAGTGTGACACGCCCTTACCCTCAACACACACACACACACACACACACACACACACAGCATTCTTATATATTCATACTTAGCTCTGAATTGAGTCTAAAATCTACAGACAGACAGAGAGAGAGAGGTTGCGCCACAGAGAAAATGATTGAGTAAAAAGCACATTGAGAGATGGGAAAGAAAGTGAATAATTCAGAAAGGCTATGTGTGATTGCTCGAGGTATGCAGTATGTGTAAGGGTAAGATTTTGTGTGTGTGTGTGTGTGTGTGTAAGAAATGGGTGTATCCTGTTTCTCATGAATGCTTCAGTCAGGCACAAGCAACCACTCCCCTTGCACACTAAGATCAAACCAAAAGACACATTCATCCATACATGAGTGTATATGGGTTTAGGGAGGAGCAAGGTCTGCACATATTAATGTCACTTTCATCTTTTTGGTTGTGGTGTGTGTGTGTGTTGGTGTGTGTTGGTGTGTGTGTGTATCAATAGGTTCTCTGTTACTCTTGAGTAAAACTAAAGTTAAATCTAAACACTCTCTCTCTCTCTCTCTCTCTCTCTCTACATATTAAATTCAATTTAAAGTTATTATGAAAATAGGTTAAATGAACTTTAATTTCGACTTCTCATTATTCAGCACCCAATCTTCCAAGTAGATTTTAAAGATTTGAATGAAAATAGTATAAATGTCTTTAATGTCCCATTTAACACATATAATTTCACCTGTTATGTGCAGCTGGTGGGGCAGCACAGTGGGTATCACAGATGCTTGAAAGCAAAAATTTGGGGATCAGTGCTGAGGTCTGGGTTCTGTATGTGCCTTACAATTATCTCTAATTGTCTTCCACGGTCCAAAAACCTGTTGAGAAGTATGACGCCAAATAACCCCGTATTCGCCGTCTCAAAATTTAATCTGACCAACACACATGCACAGAAACTTTTGCTGAGGAACTCAGTAAATAAGAGTATGTGGCACATGAGGAAATATACATTTAGATGTAATCACAGACTTTCTGAGCTGATTGAATAACTGTTCAGTTTCTATGGAAAATATATGTAGTACTGTACTCTGCTCCTCCTACAACACTGTTTTACTGGTATATATATATATATAGTGATATGAAAAAGTATCTGAACCTTTTGGAATTTCTCACATTTCTGCATAAAATCACCATCATATGTCATCTGATCTTTGTCAAAATCACACAGATGAAAAAACAGTGTCTGCTTTAACTAAAACCACCCAAACATTTATAGGTTTTCATATTTTAATGAGGACAGCATGCAAACAATGACAGAAGGGGGAGGAATAAGTAACTGAACCATCAGATTTAATATTTTGTGCCCCCCCCTTTGGCAGCAATAACTTCAACCAGACGCTTCCTGTAGCTGCAGATCAGTCTGGCACATCGATCAGGACTAATCTTGGCCCATTCTTCTTTACAAAACTGCTTTAGTTCAGTCAGATTCTTGGGATGTCTGGCATGAATCGCTGTCTTGAGGTCATGCCACAGCATCTCAATGGGGTTCAAGTCTGGACTTTGACTTGGCCACTCCAGAACGTGTATTTTGTTCTTCTGAAACCATTCTGAAGTTGATTTACTTCTGTGTTTTGGATCATTGTCTTGTTGCAGCATCCATCCTCTTTTTAGCTTCAGCTGTCTGACAGACAGGCAGCATCCATCCTCTTTTTAGCTTCAGCTGTCTGACAGACGGTCTCAGGTTTTCCTGCAAAACATCCTGATAAACTTTTGAATTTATTTTTCCATTAATGATTGCAAGTTGTCCAGGCCCCGAGGCAGCAAAACAACCCCAAACCATGATGCACTCTCCACCATGCTGCATGGTGGGGATGAGGTGTTGATGTTGGTGAGCTGTTCCATTTTTCCTCCACACATGACGTTGTGTGTTCCTCCCAAACAATTCAACTTTGATTTCATCAGTCCACAAAATATTTTGGCAAAACTTCTGTGGAATGTCCAAGTGCCTTTTTGCGAACATTAAACAAGCAACAATGCTTTTTTAGACAGCAGTGGCTTCCTCCTTGGAGTCCTCCCATGAACACCATTCTTGGCCATTGTTTTACATATAGTTGATGTGTGCACAGAGATATTGGACTGTGCCAGTGATTTCTGTAAGTCTTTAGCAGACACTCTAGGGTTTTTTTTTTTTTTTTACCTCTCTGAATATTCTGCGCTGAACTCTTGGCGTCATCTTTGGTGGACGGCCACTCCTTGGGAGAGAAGCAACAGTGCCAAACTCTCCATTCATAGACAACTTCTCTGACTGTCGATTGATGAACATCCAGACTTTTAGAGATGGATTTGTATCCTTTCCCAGCTTTATACAAATCAACAATTCTTGATCGCAGGTCTTCAGACAGCTCTTTTGAGTGAGCCATGGTGCACATCAGACAATGCTTCTCATCAAGACAATTCTTACCAGGTGTGTGTTTTATAGTGGGGAGGGCAGCTTTAAGCCATTCATCAGTGATTGGGCACACACCTGACTTAAATTGTTTGGTAAAAATTGGTTTCAATTGCTCTTTAAGTCTCCTTAGGCAGAGGGTTCAGTTACTTATTCCTCCCCCTTCTGTCATTGTTTGCATGCTATCCTCATTAAAATATAAATGATAAATATAAAAAAACCTATAAATGTTTGGGTGGTTTTAGTTAAAGCAGACACTGTTTTTTTCGTCTGTGTGATTTTGACAAAGATCAGATCACATTTGATGGTGATTTTATGCAGAAATGTGAGAAATTCCAAAAGGTTGATACTTTTTCATACCACTGTGTATATATATATATATATATATCTTTATATCTTCTTTTCCTTTCAGCTTTTCCCTTCAGGGGTCGCAGCAGCGAATCATCTGCCTCCATCTCACCCTATCCTTTGCATCTTCTTCTCTTACACCAACGACCTTCATGTCCTCCTTCACCACATCCATGAATCGTCTCTTTGGTCTTCCTCTAGGCCTTTTGCCTGGTAGTTCCAGCCTCAGCATCCTATTACCAATATACTCACTATACCCTCTGTACATGTCCAAACCATCTCAATCTAGCCTCTCTGACTTTGTCTCCAAAACATCTTACATGTGCTGTCCCTCTGATGTGCTCATTCCTAATCCTATCCATCCTCGTTACTCCCAGAGAGAACCTCAACATTTTCATCTCTGCTACCTCCAGCTCTGCCTCCTGTCTTTTCCCCAGGGCCACTGTTTCTAAACCATACAACATCGTTGGCCTCAACACCGTCTTGTACACTTTTCCTTTCATTCTTGCCAATACCTTCCTATCACACACCACACCGGACACTTTTCTCCAACCATTCCAACCTGCCTGTACACGCTTCTTGTCCACTTTTCCACACTCTGCATTGCTCTGGATTGTTGAGCCTAAGTACTTAAAATCCTCCACCTTTCTTATCTCTGCTCCCTGTAATCTCACTGTTCCTTTTGGGTCCTTGTCATTCATGCACATGTATTCTGTCTTACTGAGGCTAATCTTCATTCCCCTCCTTTCCAGGGCATACCTCCACCTCTCTAGATTTTCCTGCACTTGTTCTCTGCTGTCACTGCAGATCACAATGTCATCTGCAAACATCATAGTCCATGGGGAATCTTGTCTAACCTCGTCTGTCAGCCTGTCCATCACCATAGCAAACAAGAAGGGGCTGAGAGCTGACCCTTGATGCAGTCCCACCTCCACCTTGAACTCTTCTGTCACACCGACAGCACACCTCACCACTGTCTTACATCTCTCATACATGTCCTGCACCACTCTAACATACTTCTCTGCCACTCCAGACTTCCTCATGCAATACCACAGTTCTTCTCTCGGCAACCTGTCATATGCTTTCTCCAGATCCACAAAGGCACAATGCAGCTCCCTCTGACCTTCTTTGTACTTCTCCATTAACATCCTCAAGGCAAACACTGCCTCTGTAGTGCTCTTTCTTGGCATGAAACCAAACTGTTGTTCACAAATGCTGACCTCTGCCCTTAGTCTAGCTTCCACTATTCTTTCCCATAACTTCATCGTATGGCTCATCAACTTTATCCCTCTGTAGTTGCCACAACTCTGCACGTCTCCCTTGTTCTTAAAAATGGGCACCAGCAAACTTCTCCTCCATTCCTCTGGCATCCTCTCACTCTCTAAGACCTTGTTGAATGTTCTTGTCAGAAAATCTACTGCTACCTCTCCTACACACTTCCATACCTCCACCGGTATGTCATCAGGAACAACTGCCTTTCCATTCTTCATCCTCTTCAATGCCCTCCTCACTTCACCCTTACTAATCTTTGCTACTTCCTGGTCCTCAACAGTCACCTCTTCTACTCTTTTTTTTTCTCTCTCATTTTCCTCATTCCTCAGCTCTTCAAAGTACTCTTTCCATCTTCCCAGCACACTTCTGTCATCAGTCAATACATTTCCCTTTCTGTCTTTTATCAATCTAACTTGCTGCACGTCCTTCCCATCTCTATTTCTCTGCTGTGCCAACCTGTATAAATCATTTTCTCCCTCTTTACTTTCCAACCGAGCATACAAGTCATCAAACGCGCTCTGTTTGGCCTTTGACACCGTTACCTTTGCCTTATGCTGTGTCTCCCTGTACTCCTGTTTACTCTCTTCGGTTTTCTCAATGTCCCACTTCTTCTTTGCTAACCTCTTCCTTTGTACACACTCCTGCACTTCCTCATTCCACCACCAAGTCTCCTTATCTACTTTCCTTCCAGATGACACACCAAGTATTCTCCTACCTGTCTCCCTGATCACATTAGCTGTAGTTGTCCAGTCATCTGGAAGCACTTCCTGACCACCCAAAGCCTGTTTCAACTCCTCCTTGAAGACAACCCGACACTCTTCCTTTTTCAACTTCCACCACTTTGTCTTCTCCTCTGCCTTTGCCTTCTTCACCTTCCTCACCATCAGCATCATCCTGCACACCACCATCCTATGCTGTTTGGCAACACTCTCACCCGCTACTACTTTGCAGTCACTGACTTCCTTTAAATTACATCGCCTGCACAAGATGTAGTCTACCTGTGTGCTCCTACCTCCACTTTTATAAGTCACCCTATGCTCCTCTCTCTTCTTGAAGAAAGTATTCACCACAGCCATTTCCATCCTTTTTGCAAAATCTACCAACATCTGTCCTTCTGCGTTCCTGTCCTGGATACCAAACCTACCCATCACTTCCTCGTCCCCTCTGTAACCTGCACCAACATGTCCATTGAAGTCTGCCCCAATGACCACTCTTTCACCTCTGGGGGTACACTGCATCACTTCATCTAACTCCCTCCAGAATCTCTCCTTCTCTTCTCGCTCACATCCTGTCTGTGGGGCATAAGCACTAACAACATTGACCATCACACCTTCCATTTCTAACTTGAGACTCATCACTCTGTCTGACACTCTTTTCACTTTTAGAACATTCCTGACAAACTCCTCCTTCAAGATGATTCCGACTCCATTTCTCTTCCCATCCACACCATGATAAAACAGCTTAAACCCTGCTCCTATGCTTCTAGCCTTGATACCTTTCCACCTGGTCTCCTGAACACACAGTATGTCCACCTTCCTCCTCTGCATCATGTCAGCCAGCTCTCTACCTTTTCCTGCCATAGTTCCAACGTTCAAAGTCCCTATTTTGAGTCCTAGACTCATGCCTTTCCTCTTCTCTCTCTGGCAACGGACACGCCTCCCACCTCTCCTTCTTCGACGTCTTCGACCAACAGTAGTCCAATTTCCATCAGCACCCTGTTGGTTGACGCCACTGATGGCGGTCGTTGTTAACCCGGGCCTCGACCGATCCGGTATATCATTCTTTCTTGTGATTCGCATAGTTTATTTGGCATTTGTTTTACGCCGGATGCCCTTCCTGACGCAACCCTCTGCATTTATCCGGGCTTGGGACCGGCGTGAGGGAGAGACACTGGTTTGTGCCCACCCCTCACAGCTGCATTTTATATATATATATTATGTGTGTGTGTGTATATATACAAAGCGTTGTTCAGGGTGTTCCCAACTTTCACCCAGAGTTGCTGAGATAGGCTCCAACTTGTAAGTAGGATTAAGCGGTTCAGCAAATAAATTAATAATTTGATTGTGTATTACAGGATTAACATTGAGACCATACACACACACACACAAACTATAGTTTTCCTTTCTTCCTTTCGGCTTTTTCTCTTTCTCGGAAGTCGCCACAGCAAATCATCTGATTTGCACATTTGATTTGGTATAGGTTTTTACGTTGGATGCCCTTCCTGTCACAACCCTTTAGCAAGGGACAGAAACACACTGACGGCTTTGCAGCTACTCTTTACGAAAGTCAGCAATGGTTCTTTTACATGCCTCTCACCATAGACAGTGAGAGATATGGTCCGCCTTTGATAACCCAGTTAGCAGCACTAGGGGGACAGTGACAACTTTGTGGGGACTCGAACCCCCAACCTTAGGATCAGCGATCCTGCACCCTATCCACCATAGTTATGTGGCAAAATCTAGACAAGCAGACCTAAATAGAAGTCTAATTTAAGAAAAGGTTGAGAGCCAGAAACATTCTCTATTTCCTGTCAGTAGGACAAACACAGTTCCCTTATGTAAACCCTAAATAGAGAGAGAGAGAGAGAGAGAGAGAGAGAGAGAGAGAGAGAGAGATTTTAGCTGCTTGTTTAGGTAGTTATACTTTGGTGGAGCTGAATAACGTATTGTACTGGTGTTGGTGAACCATATTTGCTCACTTGCAGTTGGCTGTTTTCTGTTTGCTATTTTGAACACTGTAGGTTCTTGGTAAGGATTTTTTTGTGGGTAAAGAAATTTTCACAGCCTCACTGCAGCTTACATAAAGCACAGAGTTAACAGTGTCAAAATATTTACCTCTACTGGAGTAAATTAAATTGATCAATGTAAATGTTTTGAACTTTATTCATGATGAATCCAATCAAATCGGGTTTTTATAAAGAAGCATTTGTGCTGTAGCTCCAGCTGTGTCTCTGCCAGTGTTTGCCCAATGCTTCACTTCCATGACTACCCTCATTTTGTTTCATAGATAAATTTTATTTCTTGTAGTTGTTGAAAACCTTCCACCTTTCCACCTGAATTGGGTTATTATTGTGTTGTTGATTACACATATTAAAAAAAAAAAAACCCTTCTGTTAATTTTTTTAGCTTATTTATTTATTTATGCCAGTTTGTCTTTAGACTTGTGTTACTGGATAGCTGGCAGTATTTAGAACCATTCACAGTTATTTGCCAAAAGCAAGACTGATGATATCCACTGAGCCTGAAGTGAATAATTATTGCAGTATACAATCGGCCCCCATTTTTCACGATGGTTTGGTTCCGGCCCTTCCAGTGGATCATGAAAATCCGCGAGTTATTGGCGTGGTTTAAAAACCCTATGTATGCTATTACGTTCTCTAAAATAAGCATCTTAAACACATTTTCTAGACAGTCTTACTCATTAATACAGTAATAATGTAGTAAAATATAGTAATGATTAAGTAAAAACTTTTTAAATATTAACTGTGATAATATTTATTTATGAATAAAGCACTTAGGCTCCTTACCAGAAGCTTGAGAAGAAGCAGGGCATTTTAGTGGCATCATAGGGCTTAAAAATCATTAAAAACACACACTAAAAAAACTTTACTTCACAATTCAGGCAATCACGTTGATAACTTGTGCACGAAGGAGAAAAAAGTGGTGTACACATCATCTGCAACCAATCATCAGGAGGGAGAAACAAAAGCTCTTAGCCATTGGTTAAATTTGAATCACTTGCCAGTCACTTCCAAGTTTGTTGCCAATCCGCGAGTATGTGGGGGCGTGAGCGCTGAACCGCGAATGGTCAAGGGCCTAATGTATACTAAAAAGGAACATAAAAAAAAGCATAGCAAAGTAAGATTTTTTTCAAATCACGACAGTTGAATGTATTCAGTACTCATGTGTAAGAACTGTGTAATGACATCACTTTAGCTGTAAAAGTATATAATATGCGAAAACATAAAACAAGCAAACAAAAATGTGATGTTTAAAGTTTATTTTTTACATACTGTAACCAAGGACAAAAGTGGGTCAGGGAAGCTCTGTGTGCTCTGAGCAGAAATAAATGCTGTGTTTATATCCAAAACTGTTTTGACTATGCATTCAGGGTATAGTATATACTACACTGAAACCGAAATAATCTGTGCAGCATAAAAAGGTGCTTTTAAACTCATTCAAAGTTTTGTATATACGATACCATGTGGTAACAAAAAAAACAGATCGAAACAAATTGTTTCCTAATTTTTTTTTAGAATTAAAGCATGACAATGATAGTCATTTGATTCAAGTGATCATGACATACAGTGAGTGCCTGTCCTTTGGATTCAAGCATTATCTACTTGGGATATGTTTTTTATTCCCCTTGTACCATTCTTGTATATATAATATTTGGTATTATTGTTGGATTCATTATACATGTCTGCTTAAGGGTTCATCCCTCGTTCATTAAAGGAAATGTTTACTTTGTGTGTGTGTATGTGTTCACAAGTGTGACATCGGTTTAGACCAGTTTCACTGGAAAAATCTTGGTGACCAACTTGCAGAAAAGGGAAGTCATACACACTGAAATGGTCAAAAACACTGACCTGTACACATATGTGCACCCACAAAGGCATAATAATGCACAATAAATGTGTGTGTATGTTTGTGTGCGTGTGTGTGTTTCTGTATACAGTTCTGTACCAAATTCTTGTAATTAAATATATTTAAATAAGTAAATAAATAAATGATGTAATTAATTTTTTTCCTACATAGAAAGGTTCTAGGCAGTGATGGCCTAGTACTACGGTGTGGGATTACTGATCCCAAGGTTGGGGATTCAAGCCCCACTGTCAAATGGTTACCACTGCTGTCCACTCAGTGCAGCTAACTGGGTTATCAAAGGCCGGCTATGTCTCCCAATGTCTATGGTGAGAGGCATGTAAAAGAACCATTGCTGACTTTCATCAAGAGTACACTGCATAACCATCAGTGTATTTCTGCCCTACAATGGTTCAAAGTATACTCTGCCCTCACCCAGAGTTGGCCGAGATGGGTGTCCGAGACTTTAATTAGGGTTAAACGATTCAGAAAATGAATGAATGAATAAATTCTATAAAGCACAGCAAAAAATGAAACAAACTCAACAGTTGGTGTTTTGTTTTTTTTTTTGCTTTAAAAATAGTCTTACAGTTTGTGCAGTTTTAGAAGTTAATGAGCTGTAAGTTTTATTAAAATTCTGGCGATTTTGACTGTCACACTTGCTTCTTTATTTGCATGTAAAACCCATCAGCCTCCATTATGTATTAGTCTGAATAGTAGTCCCTTATGAAATATTTCTGCTTTCTTTATTAACAAACTTTTGTAGCATTTAATTTTGTGCTTGAAAATGATTATTCATTAATGTACATCAAATAAAATAAAAATAACAAAATATGAATAAAAAATTTGGATGCCTAAGATTTTGTACTGTATCAGAATAACAGATTTAATATCCTGACTATGCTTCATAAGTCTGTGTGTCTTGGTTGTTGTGTTTAACTCGGGTATTGTGTTGCTGTGGTATTGGTTAACTTTATGAAACCAACGGCAATTCTGTTGCCTGTAAAGTAAAGAAAAAAATAAGTTTGAAATTATGTTTCAGAATAGCTTCTACATTATGTTTTTTTTCACTATGACGTCAACGTCTGACCTGACCACATCTTGTGTTTGTAAATTGGAAACACTCTTCGTGTTTGTGTGTGTTTATGTGTGTGTTTATGTGGGTGTGGACTAAATCAACCTTCTTAAATTGGGACGAACACAGCTGGATGGCTCAAATTGTATTTTAAATTTTTACTGAACATGATCCCATTGTAACGAACTCAAACTAGACTCGGCTCTCTGTGCAGACCCTCAATTCTGACTGCGGGCTTTAAGCGGTGTTTTAAAGGTTGCTAATTAAACAGAAATTAAACCAAAACGTAATAAAAACTTACACATTCCTTTGTATACATATATGTTTGATGTATATCAACGGAAGCATGTATGATTTTATATATGCATCCAGTTTTATTCTAGAAGTTCACTAGTTTATTTCTGATATTAGTTTAATATATATATACAGCACTATTATTTCCATTAACTTACCTTTATATGAACAGATAAATTCTCAGCCTAGTCTTGTAATTTTGCTCTCTCACAAGAGTGAAATGATAGCTTTTTAAAACTCATGCAAAATATCAAATGGATTTTAGCAGATTTGAACTTCAAAAATGTTGCAAAAACCAGCTGATTTTATATATATATATATATATATATATATATATATATATATATATATATATATATATATATATATTGGATCTGGAAAAAGCATATGACAGGGTGCCAAGAGAAGAACTGTGGTATTGCATGAGGAAGTCTGGAGTGGCAGAGAAGTATGTTAGAGTGGTGCAGGACATGTATGATAGATGTAAGACAGTGGTGAGGTGTGCTGTCGGTGTGACTGACGAATTCAAGGTTGAGGTGGGACTGCATCAAGGGTCAGCTCTGAGCCCCTTCTTGTTTGCTATGGTGATGGACAGGCTGACAGACGAGGTGAGACAAGAATCTCCATGGACTATGATGTTTGCAGATGACATCGTGATCTGTAGTGAGAGCAGAGAACAAGTGCAGGAAAATCTAGAGAGGTGGAGGTATGCCCTGGAAAGGAGAGGAATGAAGGTTAGCCTCAGAAAATCAGAATACATGTGTGTGAATGAGAAGGACCCAGGAGGAACGGTGATGTTACAGGGAGCAGAGATAACGAAGGTGGAGGATTTTAAGTACTTAGGCTCAACAATACAGAGCAATGGAGAGTGTGGAAAAGAGGTGAAGAAGCGTGTGCAGGCAGGCTGGAATGGTTGGAGAAAAGTATCCGGTGTGATGTGCGATAGGAGAGTGTCAGCAAGAATGAAGGGAAAAGTGTACAAGATGGTGGTGAGGCCAGCGATGTTGTATGGCTTAGAAACAGTGGCGCTGAGGAAAAGGCAGGAGGCAGAGCTGGAGGAAGCGGAGGTGAAAATGTTGAGGGTCTGCGGGGGAGCAACGAGGATGGATAGGATCAGAAATGAGTATATCAGAGGGACAGCCCACGTAAGATGTTTTGGAGACAAAGTCAGAGAGGCTAGATTGAGATGGTTTGGACATGTACAGAGGAGGGATAGTGAGTATATTGGTAGTAGGATGCTGAGGTTGGAACTACCAGGCAGAAGGCCTCGAGGAAGACCGAAGAAGAGATTTATGGATGTGGTGAAGGAAGACATGAAGGTCGTTGGAGTCAGAAAAGAAGATGCGGAGGACAGGGTGAGGTGGAGGCGGATGATTTGCTGTGGCGACCCCTGAAGGGAGCAGCCGAAAGTAAAAGAAGAAGAAGAAGAATATATATATATATATATATATATATATATATATATATATAGTAGGCCCTTGATTATTCATGGTTTTGCACTCGTGCCTGCGCATATTCACGGATTGCCGAGTAACTGTCACGTGATTCACCAATGGCTGTTTTCCCTCCTGCTGATTGTTGAGATGATGTAATGGCCCTTTTTTCCTCATTCGCGTACAAGTTGTCAATGTGCATTTTTTTAGTGTTTTAATTACTTAATATATATAATAAATATAGTTAAGCTCTATGATGTCACTCAAACGCTGGCTAAGTGCCAGAAAAAGGTAATGATGTTGGATGTCTCTTCTGAAGAAATAAGACTTTCTCCTGAAGAAACGAAAGTTTCTTCTGAAGTGCTTGAACAGGAATACTCATCTGAACTGTTGTAAAGCTGTAGTATTAAAGTCTTTTTCAATTATTATTCCAGTACAGTACCCAAGTTAATGTTTAGAATATTTGTGTGTGAGATTTTATGTACTGTGCTGTAGCATGTTTATCCGTTTGTTTTGTTTATCCAATTTATTACACTTCAAGTTATTTTATGTTTGTTATGGTCTGTGGTTGTTTTTTTTTTTTTTTTTTTTGGTGTTTGATTTTGGCGGCTGTGCCTCTAATTCAGTATTCTCTCCACTATGGCTGAGCTGCTTGGGTGGCTCACACCTGAATTCACTCCTCTCATCTACTCCCAATAAACACACGCTCACCTCTGTGTCAGAGGATTAACTCGCATCACGTCCCTGTTTCCCTGTGTTCTATAACTGTTTTCTCCCCGCTCCGGCTGAGGGATGTGGCTGAGCTGCTCGAGCTGATTGCAGTAGCTCACGCCTGAATTCACCCCTCTCATTTACTCCCTATAAACAAACTGCATGCTCACTTCTGCGTAAGAAGATTGTCTCACATCATGTACTTGCTTCCTTGTGTTCTCTCTGGCTCCTGGT
>CM045735.1:28697248-28859748 GCA_024760905.1 Plotosus lineatus
TCTGCAAAGTCGTCAGCGTGTTTCTGTTCCTTGCTAAAAAGGGTTGTGACAGGAAGGGCATCCGACATAAAAACCTCTGCCAAATCAAACGTGCGAATCAGATGATTCGCTGTGGCGACTCCTGAGTAAAAGGGAAAAAGCCGAAAGGAAGACAGACAGGACAGTATTCTTTCATCATTTTCTTAAGATGTGAAAACTTTTAATTGTATTTTTAAAAATTATTGTGCAATTATAATGATTATAATAAAAACTTTAGATATTATAACTGATTTGAAGTTTTCTTTTCTCTGGGTACGATTTACTCTGGCATTCCCTAAACTGAAAATAGAGGATGGTTTGGTATTAATGATATTATTGCTTTCTTTATGGTCAGAAAATGATTTATGGTGTTCTTCAATGAGTAGAATCATGTCAAGGCATTCAGAGTCATTTCGAATGTCGTATTATTAGTGATAGATGAGAAGAAACTAGAAGAAACTAGTGGAATCACAGATTAGCAGAAGATCAACTAAGATGGAGATGTAGCTAAATAGACAGGATCTTCGGGTTTTTACGGAGAGTTGTTGTTGCCAATATTTTTGGATGGACAAGGGCTGGGTTTATGTTAAAGGTCAATCATGCCCAGATGGTGGAGGAATTCTACCGCTTCCTCTTGTTCTCCTATGCATAGAACTTTAATGATGGTTTAAATTGGTTCAGGAATAAATAAGAAATTCTTTGCAACATCTTGTGATGTATAAGTGTCTAGAGTTATTTTGTTGAAGTGCACAAGAAAGATCAGCTTCTTCTTCTTACCTTTGTGAAATTACTAAGACAAGTAATGGTTTTCTTAAATTTTTTTTGCTACAATTACATTACGCTGACTGAAAACTCATCTGCACTTGTAATTGTGATTATCTGTGGTTTTACTCTAAAAAACTGTCCATGTTGTTTGCAATGTGACATCTAATCTAAAATATTAACATGGATATTTGCAATTTAATAGCTAAATATGTAGACTCAAGAAACTAAAGGCTACAGCAATCATCATACTTTCATATCAGCCACAGCCGAGCTACACGCCTGGCGCTCCATAGGATCTTTCTGTTCTTGTACTTTCCATAGCGTGCAACCCTTACAATGCGAAGATAGAAGTGATGGAGTCGCAACTCCACATATCGCCATCAGAAACATGCTGATGGCTATGCAGCCTACTCTTAACAAAAATCAGCATTGATTCTTTTAAATGCCTAACACCATAGACTTTGAGAGACATGGCCAGCCTTTGATAACCCAGTTAGCTGCACTGGGGGGACAGTGACAACCTGTTAAGAGTGGGGCTTGAACCCCCAACCTTAGGATCAGTGATCCAGCTGTCTTTACCGCCAGGTTAGAGCTGCTCAATCTACTGCAATCTTTCTGTGCAGATATTGCTTCAAACTCTTGTAGCAATGGAGGAATAGTATTGTATACAAATCTAACAATTTGGAAGTATAGTCACAAATCTGGTTGTGTGAGTGTTGGCCCTGTGGTGGCCTGGAAAGCTGTCAAGGTGTACCTTGTCCTCAGCCAGAGTTGGCTGAGCTGGGCACCAGCCTCCCCGCAACCCTAATTAGGATTAGGTGGTTCAGAAAATGAATGAATGGATGGTCACGACTCTACATGTAGGTGACTCATAGAAAATTCATGCAGTAAACAAATGAAGAAATGGCTTTCTTCTGACAAGAAAGAGTAATATATATATATATATATATATATTTCTTTTTCTTTTGGCTTTCCCCCCCTTTTTCTATGGGTCACCACAGTGAATCATCTGATTCGCATGTTTAATTTGGAATAGGTTTTTACATCGAAGATGCCTTCAAGGGTGTAGGCTGGTCTGACCGTGGGTGTGTGTGTGCGTGCGCACATCTTGGTTGAGCGGAACACAAGTCCCAGGGGCTGTAATTTTATTTATTATATTACTCAGCACTTTGGGGCAGTGGTGGTCTAGTGGTATAGGGTGCTGTACATTCTCCTATCGCACATCACACCGGACACTTTTCTCCAACCATTCCAACCAGCCTGCACAGGCTTCTTCACCTCTTTTCCACATTCTCCATTGCTCTGGATTGTTGAGCCTTACTTAAAATCCTCCCCGCTCCCCAGGCCAACTTCACTTGACTGCTACAGCCTGACAGACACATCCCCCTCCCTCTGCAGCCCACCCCAGCCCCCCCTCTCCCTCACATCAGACCAGGTGAGGAGACAGCTGAGGCGACTAAATCAGAGGAAATCTGAAGGACCAGATGGCATCAGCCCCAGGCTGCTGAGGACCTGCGCAGACCAGCTCTGTGAGGTACTATGCTACCTGTACAACCTGAGCCTCAGCCTGGAGAAGGTTCCCGTCCTGTGGAAGACCTCCTGTGTGGTTCCGGTTCCCAAAACGGCACAAGCGAAGGAACCGGCCCACTACAGACCTGTTGCCCTGACCTCCCACCTTATGAAGACCATGGAAAGGCTCCTCCTCATACACCTCCGCTCTATGGTGAGCCCCACCCTAGATCCGCTGCAGTTTGCCTACAGGCCCAACATCGGAGTAGAAGACGCCGTCAACTACCTTCTGCAGCGGGCACTCACCCACCTGGAGATCGCTGGCAGCGCTGTGAGGGTCATGTTCTTTGATTTCTCCAGCGCCTTCAACACCATCAGGTCAGCGCTTCTGCGGGGAAAGCTGGAGGACGTGGGAATGGACGGGCATCTTGCTGCCTGGATCACTGACTACCTTACTAACCGTCCACAGTACGTGCGGCTACGCAGCTGTAAGTCAAAGGTGGCAGTCTGCAGCACGGGGGCACCGCAGGGCACCGTCCTCTCACCCTTCCTTTTCAGCATTTATACCTCGGACTTTAGCTATAGCACAGACAGCTGCCACCTCCAGAAGTTTTCGGACGACTCCGCCATCGTGGGCCGTGTGTCAGAGGGGAACGAGCTGGAGTACCGGTCGGTCATCGTTGACTTCGTGGACTGGTGTGAGCGCAACCATTTGTGCTTGAACACCAGGAAGATGAAGGAGATGGTGGTCGACTTCAGAAGAGGCACACTAACACACACACACACACAATCACTAGTGAACGTCCTGGGACAGGACATTGAGATAGTGAACAGTTTCAAATACCTGGGCGTTCACCTTAACAATAAACTGGACTGGTCCCACAACACCAACGCCCTGTACAAGAAGGGCCAGAGTCGCCTCCACCTTCTGAGGAGACTCAAGTCCTTCGGAGTATGCAGACCTCTGCTCAGGACATTTTATGACTCTGTGGTAGCCTCTGCAATCCTCTACGCTGCCATCTGCTGAGCGCCGGGCAGCACAGAGCGGGACTGAACAAGCTGGTCAGGAGGGCCAGCTCTGTCCTCGGCTGCCCACTGGACTCTGTGGAGGAGGTGAGTGAGAGGAGGATGGTAGCAAAGCTCACATCCATCATGAACAACAGCTCTCACCCTTTTCACCAGACTGTAGAGAAGCTGAGTAGCTCCTTCAGTGGACGACTGAGACATCCTCAGTGCAGGAAGGAGCGCTACCGCAGGTCGTTCATTCCCACCGCTGTCAGACTGTACAACGCCACTTTGTAACTGTCTGTGAAAATACCGGTTATGTGCAATAAAAACCCCACGCACTTTAATCAACCACATCTACCCCACTGACTGTGAACCATATCAACCCATCTACTCTGCACTCAGATACATTACACTTTAATATAGGCCAGTCTATAAAGTCGTTCCCTTCTTTTCTTTTATTGTTTATTAATTTATACTATTTATGTATCTATTTATTTATTTACTTATATAATATATATGTATGTGTGTATGTTTGTATATGTATCTATTTTTGCACCCCCTACTGATGGTACCTCAAGAGCCTGTAACAGTGAATTTCTCCATTGTGAGATTAATAAAGCTGTGTCTTATCTTATCTTATCTTATCTCTGTTCCCTGTAACATCACCGTTCCTCCTGGGTCCTTCTCATTCACACACATGTATTCTGATTTTCTGAGGCTAACCGTCATTCCTCTCCTTTCCAGGGCATACCTCCACCTGTTTAGATTTTCCTCCACTTGTTCTCTGCTCTCACTACAGATCACAATGTCATCTGCAAACATCATAGTCCATGGAGATTCTTGTCTAACCTCGTCTGTCAGCCTGTCCATCACCATCGCAAACAAGAAGGGGCTCCTTGATGCAGTCCCACCTCCACCTTGAATTCATCAGTCACACCGACAGCACACCTCACCACGGTCTTGCATCCCTCACGCATGTCCTGCACCACTCTAACATACTTCTCTGCCACTCCAGACTTCCACATGCAATACCACTGTTCTTCTCTTGGCACCCTGTCATATGCTTTTTCCAGAATGCAGTTCCCTCTGACCTTCTCTGTACTTCTTTATTAACATCCTCAAAGCAAACATTGCATCTGTGGTGCCCTTTCTTGACATAAAACCAAACTGTTGCTCACAAATGCTGACCTCTGCCCTTCGTCTAGCTTCCACTATTCTTTCCCATAACTTCATCATATGGCTCATCAACTTTATTCCTCTGTAGTTGCCACAACTCTGCATGTCTCCCTTGTTCTTAAAAATAGGCACTTCTCCTCCGTTCACTCTCTAAGACCTTGTTGAATTTTCTTGTCAGAAAATCTACTGCTACCTCTCCTAGACACTTCTATACCTCCACAGGTATATCATCAGGGCCAGCTGCCTTTCCATTCTTCATCCTCTTCAGTCCCCTCCTCACTTCACCCTTACTAATCTTTGCTCCTTCCTGCTCCTCAATGGTCACCTCTTCTACTCTTTTTTTTTTTTTTTCCCTCTCATTTTCCTCATTCATCAGCTCTTCAAAGTAGTCTTTCCATCTTCCCAGCACACTTCTGTCATCAGTCAATATATTTCCCTCTCTGTCCTTTTATCAATCTAACTTGCTGCACGTCCTTCCCATCTCTAGCTCTCTGCTGTGCCAACCTGTATAGATCATTTTCTCCCTCCTTACTGTCCAACCTATCATACAAGTCATCATACGCCCTCTGTTTGGCCTTAGCCACTGCTGCTTTTGCCTTACGCTGTGTCTCCCTGTACTCCTGTTTACTCTCTTCGGTCCTCTCTATGTCCCACTTCTTCTTAGCTAACCTCTTCTTTTGTACACACTCCTGCACTTCCTCATTCCACCACCAAGTCTCCTTATCTACTTCCTTCCAGAGGACACACCAAGCACTCTCCTACCTGTGTCCCTGATCACATTTGCTGTGGTTTTCCAGTCATCTGGAAGCACTTCCTGCCCACCCAAAGCCTGTTTCAACTCCTCCTTGAAGACAACACGACCCGCTTTCTTTTTCAGCTTCCACCACTTTGTCTTCTGCTCTGCCTTTGCCTTTTTCACCTTCTTCAAAATCAGCGTCATCCTGCATACCACCTTCCTGTGCTGTTTGGCAACACAATCTGCCTCTGGGGCATAAGCACTAACAACATTGAATTTCACATCTTCAATTTCTAACTTGAGACTCATCACTCTGTCTGACACTTTTCATTTCTAGAACATTCCTTACCACCCCCCCTTCAAGATGACTCCTACTCAATTTCTCTTCCCATCCACACCATGATAAAACCGCTTAAATTCTGCTCCTAAGCTGCTAGCCCTGGTACCTTTCCACCTGGTCTTCTGGTCACACAATATGTCACCTTCCTCCTCTGCATTATGTCAGCCAGCTCTAAAACTTTTCCTGTCATTGTTCCAACATACAAAGTCCCTACTCTCAGTCCTAGACTTATGCCTTTCCACTTCTCTCTCTGCCTACGGACACGCCTCCTGCCTCTCCTTCTTTGACCAACAGTAGTCCAGATTCCACCAGCACCCTGTTGGTTAACAATGGAAGGCCAGCGGGCAGGATGTTGGGAGATAGCCAATGGGAGGCCAGCGGGGCAAGATGTTGGGAGATAGCCAATGGAAGGCCAGCGGGATGGAATGTTGGGAGATAGCCAGTGGGTCAGAAACTCATGCATTGTTTGAATTTTTTGAGATGGCACTTTCGTAACGTGATTTTTTTTTTTGTATCCAGAGATGGAAATTTTAGGTAAATGCATTTCGTAACCTGGATTTTTCGTTTGTTGGGACTTTCGTGAGGTACCACTGTACTGTCGAAAAAGGTAACTTTTCAGCCTTCATTTGAAGATACAGGGATCCCTTACTTTCTGCGGTTAATTGGGACCGAGATCCCCACGTGACCATCGAAATCTGTGAAGATCACCCCCATGTGACTTATACGTACTTGTATATGTGTGTATAATATCAATAAATACATATTCAATGCTATAAATGCTTATAATAACAATTAAATATTTAAAAAACCACAAGATGTAAATATAATATAAATACAAATGCTCCCCAACTTACCAACAAACATCTAGACATACGAACAGGTCTGTCCGAGGTCAAAAGTGAAAGTGAAATGAAATTGAAGAATAAGTTGTAATATAAATGGAATAAAATCTACAGAAATATATATCATAAATATAAGTATGAAATATGATTAACATTATCCTGAGGTACACGCAGTACTAGGCTCTGGCAGAGGGGGGCGTGGCTGATATGTGCTTTACACTGGTCCGGGAAGAGCAGCAGACGATACTTTTCAGAACTCATGCCAAAACTTTCAAAGAACAAACAAATTGACACCAGTATTACAATGAACAGGATAAGAGTGAAAGTCTCTTTAAATCTGATCAGATCCGTTGTGCTGAGCGTGAGAGGAATCAGGAGTTTAAACATGATATTGATAATATACAGATGATTATGGAGAGAGAGAGAGAGAGAGAGAGAGAGAGAGAGAATGTATATAGTACAAACTCGTATAGGTTACTTATACAAGGTTTAAACATAAGTTCCCCTCTAAAGAATGCCCTGTAACGACTTACAAACAAATTCATCTAAGAATAGCCATCCAGAACCTAACTCGTTCGTAAGCTGGGGAGCGTCTGTACACACACACATACAGATGGCATTGCATGACACACATACACACACATGCGCGCACACACGCACGCACGAGAGCAGGTGTGCCTGATGCAACAATGTATCCAATTTTAATGGGAGATTTTGGGTTGTTATTGTTTTGTGCTTGTTTAGTTTTTTTGTTGTTGTTGCATAATTGGCCTTGTTTTTGTGACATTTTCCGTAACTTTTCTCCCTATTCTTCCTTAATTTCCTTATGTTTTTAATTTGTTAAATATTTATCTATTTAAAAAAAAACGTGATGCACTGAAACTGCACTAATTGAAGCGTGAAGTAGCGAGAGATCCCTGTACCCAGTGACTCAGCTGTTCGGATGTTCCAAGGAAGTCCATTCTATCACCTTGGAGCCAGAACAGAGAAGAATTTAGAAACATTCTTTCCTTGTCCTTTGGTAGAGGGAGGGATCAGTCTCGCAGTGCTAGAGGAGCTGAGAGAACGCGGTGCAGTGTGAGGTGGGGTAAGTGCTTTGAGGTAGGAAGGTGCAGGTCCATTTTCGACTTTGTAGACAAGCATTAATGTTTTGAATTGAATGCGAGCAGCTACAGGAAGCCAGTGGAGAGATTGTAGCAGTGGCGTAGTGTGGGAAAATTTGGGAATGTTGAAAACAAGCCGTGCAGCTGTATTCTGGATTATTTTCAGAGATAAAATAGTGCTCAAAGCTAGATCTGCCAGTAGTGAGTTGAGATGACAAGGGATTGAAAAAGTATCTCAGTTTCCTTCTTGGAAATAAATGGATGAATCCTTATATAGTAGTAGGCAGTCGTCAGACTTTCATTTCCATGACTAGCGCAATTGCGACAAACACTTTCTCTCGTGGCTAAAAAGCCCAATTCTAGAACGGCAGACACAGCCGCATCCACTGCACGCAAAGACACATGCCGCTGGAACACACATTGCTTTGTTCATTTCTGCTCTTCTCTTAGCTCTCCTATCAACAGCCTCAGCTTTCAGTCTTTCCTCTCCTGCCTGGAGAGCCAAACTGCACACAGACCTCCAATCACTCCGATCTACAGCACATAGCTCCCAGTTATCTATTGGTAGGACAGTGGCGAGCATATCTCTCTTTCATACGTCCTTGAAATGCAGCTTAGGTCTACCAATAGGCCTCGAACCAGATTCCAACTCGCCATACAGCAGATCTTTAGGGATTCGCCCATCCTCCATCCAGTACACATGACCAAGCCACCTCAATCTGTGCTGTCTTAGCAGGGTGAACATCGAGGGGGTATTGGCTCTTGCAAGTACCTCATTGTTAGAGACCTTATCTGTCCATGAGATGGAGAGGATGCGACGGAGACATCTCATATGGAAGATGTTCAAGCGCTTCTCCTGACTAGCGTAAGAGGTCCAAGACTCGCTACCAAACAATAAAGTGCTCACGATGCAGGCACCATACACAGCAACTTTAGTTTGGGTAGTTAGCTTCTTATTCTTCTAGACACGGGCAGACAGCTTAGCCATGTAGGTTGCAGGCTTACCAATTCTCTTTCCAATCTCCACTTCAAGACAGTTGTTATTGGAGGTGGTGGAGCCGAGATGGGTAAACTCCATGACGGCTTCCAAGGTGTAATCTTTGATTTTTACGGCAGACGTGGCTGCATTTGCCTGGCACATGACTTTCGTCTTCTTTAGACTGATTGTAAGTCTGAAAGCCTCACATGCATCAGAAAACTGATTGAGGAGGAGCTGGAGTTTTTCAGTGCTGTGAGCAACGAGGACAACATCGTCAGCAAAGAGAAGATCACGGATGGCTACCTTGCGCACTTTGGTCTTGGCTCTAAGGCACGTAGGGTTAAAAAGTTTACCATCAGAACAAGATCGTATCAGGATGCCTTCTTCAAGGGACTTGAAAGCATGATTCAGTAGAACTGAAAAAAAGATGTTGAAGAGAGTTGGGGCTAGCACACATCCTACGCCGCTGTTAATATCAAATGCCTCATACCTGTTCCCGTCATACTGCACTATACCCTGAGACCCATCATGGAACGATTTGACGAAGCTCAGGAGTTTAGGAAGACAGCCAAGTAAGGGCAGAATCTTAAAAAGGCCGACTCTACTAACAAGGTCAAACGCCTTTGTCAAGTCGATGAATGCAATGTAGAGTGGCTGTTGTTGCTCTTTGCACTTCTCCTGGAGCTGTCTCAAGGAGAAGATCATGTCCGCAGTCAACCAATTAGAGCGGAAACCACACTGGGATTCAGGGTACACCCTTTCAGCAATCTTTTGAAGGCGGTATAATGCTACTTGGGCAAACAGCATTCCAGCAATGCACAGAAGTGAGGTAATTGTTACGATCACTGCAGTCTCCCTTGTTCTTGTATAGGGTTGAGATAATAGAATCCCTCATCTCCTGGGGAACATATCCCTCTTCCCAGCATTTGCAGAGTAGCTGGTGATTGTCGAGCAGTTGGTTTCCACTGCATTTGAAGACTTCAGCCGGGATACCATCAAGCCCAGGGGCCTTCCCAGATGATATATGGCTGATTGCCTTGGAGAGATCTTCCTTGGTGGGGGGCTCATCTAGTTCAAACATAATGGGAAGCCTGTCAATACAGTCAAGGGAAGAGGGTAAGACAGCTCAATCTACCATAAAGCTTGCTATAGTATTCCACCCAGCACTCCATCAGTCTTGATTTATCAGTAATGATTTCACCAGTTGATGTTTTGAGTGGTGAGGACTTGGACTGTGTAGGTCCAATCACCTTCTTGATACCCTCAAACATGCCTCTAGAATTTCCAGTGTCAGCAGCTGACTGGATTTCTGCACAGATTCATCCAAAAGTTGTTAGCACAGATCTTACATTTCACATTCGCACGACGCCTGGCCTCCTGAAGTGCTTCCAAAGAACTAGATGATGTATTTTGCTGGTAGTTCTGCAGGGCATTCCTCTTTGCTTCGATGAGCGGCTGAAGAGTCGCGATGTTTGCATTGAACCAATCCTGACTTTTGTGTACATTCTTGCCAAAGGCCTTTAACGCTGCAGCAAGGGTGGTGTCCTTGATATGGCTCCAGTGGTCCTCTGTGTTAAACTCCAGACAGTCTCCGAGTTTCGAGCTCAGAATATCGTTGAAAATAGAGACATTTTCAGGGATGGCGGTGGCAGAAGCATTAATACGAAGTATAGCAGATTGTTTGACGCGATGGGACTTCTTTGGGCGTAACTGGATCCTCGTGCAGACAAGCGAGTGATCAGAGTCACAATCAGCACTGTGGTATGCCCTTATAGTACGAATGTTTTTAAGGTGTTACCGTCTTGAGATGATGAGGTAGAGTTGGTGCCAGTTTTTAGAGCTGGGGTGGATCCACGAGGACCTATGGTGGAGCTTCACGCCAAAGAATGTGTTTGTAATACAGAGGTGATAATAGGTGCAAAGCTCCAAAAGGCATTGACCATTTTCATTGCATTTGCCCAACCAAAGTGACCAAGATAATTGGGCCAGGAACCTTGATTGTTGCCCACTCTAGCGTTGAAATCGCCGAGGAGAATCAGCACTTCCTTATTTGGGATATGTTTAATAGCATCATCCAATTGGCTGTAAAAGGTATCCTTGGCATCGGTACTCGAAGTCAGGGTTGGAGCGTCGACAGAAAGCAAGTTGGTAGGACCTAGATCGGTATTGAATTTTATGTGCATGATGCGCTCGGACTTGGTTGAGCCTAATTCCACCATCTGTACTAACTTGTTGCTAACAGCAAAACCAACTCCATGTACTCTAGGCTCATCTTCATTTCTACCCTGCCAGAAAAATGTGTATTCCTTTTCCGTTAGGCTTTCGCAACCAGCTATGTGCGTTTCCTGTAGAGCAGCGATATCAACTTTGAGCCTAGCCAATTCTCTGCTGATGACAGCTGTTTTGCGTGCTCCATCAATGTCGCGTATGTCCTTGATAAGTCCGGGCAAGGACATATATAATTTATTAATAAATAAATTTATTATATATTCAATTCACTTCATTTTTGCAACAGCAATGGTTACCATGCCTCAACTTCAGGAAGATATAACGTGAATACAATTTGCCCTTACAGGCTTTATTACAATTCATGGGCAACTCTGAAGACTACAGGAAAATATTTCTGCACTTCAACAACTACATTAAAATTTTAATCCAATACATTAACCCCACAGCAAAGTATTATATTACTGTGAATAGTAATTTAGGCGGGATGTTGGAAGATAGTCAATGGGAGAGCAACTCATGCATTGTTTGAATTTTTTTTAATTGACCATGTCTTCTTAGCAGAGTTATAATCTTACAAATGTTTATGCAAGGTTAAAAGCCTGAGCCAAAAAATAAAGTTGCAATGAGCACACTCGAAAAAGTCATGACACAAGCTGCTGCTCAAGGGAGCTGCTTCATCCCTCTTAGCCAATGGGAGGCCAGCAGGGCGAGATGTTTGGAGATAGCCTATGGGAGGGAGCTGTATTATCCCTCTTAGCCAAATGGGAGGCCAGCATGGCGGGATGTTGGGAGATAGTCAATGGGAGAGCAACTCGTGCATTGTTTGAATGGTACATTTGGCGCGTTTTGTAAGAACTAGTTTCGTATACAGAGACATAAAATTTTGGAAAATGTTTTTCATAACCTGGATTTTTCATTTGCTGGGACTATCGTAAGGTGAGGTACCACTGTATATAATTAGATTCACTTAGTATGCTGTATATAGTGTCCGATGGTATAACTGATCTGTTTTGGGTCTGGAATTTTCCATTAGGGAACCTTCGAGATGGACCTAGTTGTGCATGCGCCCTGTGGCGGGTCAGGTGATTTAGAAAGTTCTAGAATCGAATTTTCACAAACTTTGGGGAGGTTATATTAGGACTTGTTGCCGACCAGCTGACACAGATCATCTAAGGAAACTCATGTAAGGCAGATCAGCCAACGCACTTCGTCCAAGTTTCGTCGTTCAAGACTCCATTACCCCAGGTCCATCCTCCGCGCTCATCCACAGCCAACGCGAGGATCTTCATCATTCATTTCTTTCGACACGTGGGATTCCAAGCCTTTTACTGCCGGTGCATGCAACCTCTAAATTTGCCTTACTGCCGCTGCTTGGTGACTATCTTTATTGTGGGATCCTCGTTCAATTCGTGTGTTGTTCAGCTTTGAACTATACGTTATTATTCTGTCTTATTTTGTTCATATTATTAAATTGTATATATTGTATGTCGTGGTTTGTTGTGCTTTGCTGGTTTCACGGGGCAATTTCCATCTTCTAAATTCCATACGTAACAAAATGTCTCCACCAGCTTTGATTCTTAATTATATTTATGTCTGAACTTTGACTAAGCCATTCTAATACATAAATATGCTTTGATCTAAACCATTCCATTTCAGCTCTAGCTATATGTATAGGGTTGTTGTCCTGCTAGTAGGTGAACCTCCACCTTTGTCTCAAGTCTTTTGCAGACTCTAACAGGTTTTCTTCCAAGACGGCCCCGTATTTGGCTCCATCCTTCTTCTCATTAACTCTGACAAGCTTCCTTGTTCCTAATGAAGAAAAACACCCCCTTTATAACTGTAAAGACGCTTTATTTTAAAGTCATTGTGTTATACATTTGTTTATTTGTGGTCCTTCTAAGTAATTACGTGCCCTGCCACGGCTGGCTCACATCTTCCATGCTGAAGCTTCCGGATGCTGTGCATTGTCATCATGTTGGCTCTGAGGACCATTTGGAGAAACTAAGAATGAGTTATAACCTGCTTGTCAGTGAACTCTTGTCCTGTTTGCTTGCTGTGTTAGCCTAAGCAGAGCTCTCATGCCTTTTCAGTTAACAGATTATTGTCTGTTAGTTTGTGCCCTCAAATAAATATCTTTACTGCTGCATTTGTCTTACTTAATTGCAGTAACCATAAAAGGAATTATATAAATTATATTATTTACTTCATGTAACTGCCACAATACATTAAACATCAGCTAAATGACTATCTTACAAAATGGCAGATCATGGTGTGTTCCTGGTATGCATTAGTGAGTACCTAAAAGTGGTCCTAGGACGGACAACCAATGAACAGGCAATAGTGCCATGAGTAACCAAGATGCCCTGATGAATAATTCCATTATTATCATTATTCACAGAGGGTATTTAACAATTTGGTAAGAGCAGAAAAGTTGGCTACTTCCCAGTATTTGAGTTGCATATATGCTAAATTGGAAACAAAGGTTGTGTTTGCAGAAAATATTAATAAATAGTTCTGTGACAGGCAATATACTTTGATGTTCATATTTCTAGCCTCCCTGAACTATCCTTTGGGTAATCAGAGCTATTCTTATTAGCGAGTCCATTAGAATCTACAATAAAACTTAAATGAATGGGGTTCTGTTCTGTTGCTGCTGTTATTCAATTTCCCTTAAAACAGTTCCTATGATCTACGTAATTAAAACTATAGTATTTGATAAAAAAAAAAAAACAACCCCAAAGATTAATAATATGGCTATTTTTACATAATTAAATACAATGGTGTATATATTTAAACTAATGCATTTTAATAAACAAAAGCAGACTGTGGACATTCATGGCCTTATTTTGAGCTCATTCACCACCTTTTGGGATCTGTTATTTGAACGCTGCAATCTCTAAATCGCAGGCACTGAGAAGATCTCTAGAAAATGTGTAGGTGAGCACTTACTGGATTAAGGTCTTAACTAAAAGTCTGTCTCTATCTGTGTTTCTGTCTGTCTCTCCCTCACGCTACACTGTTATTACAGTTTATTTTAAAGGGAAACGTGCGGTTGCTTCCTTGTGCAGTGCTTATATATATAAACATAATTGCTGTATGCTCACCCAGTAAAATATACATCTCCAAACCTGCAATTACCGCCCTGTTTCTCTCCATCTTGCTCCCTCTGTCTATGTCCCTCTCTTCCTGTCTGTGACCGCCTTAGCTCACAAGAAGTACTATTTTTAATGGTTAGCTTTGTTAGCTTTTCTAGTTGAGAGTCAACTTTTGTGGATTTTAAAGAATCTGCTAGTCAAGTTCTTTTCTCAAAACATGTTTATGAGCCTGCATCTGTGTATTTTTTTTCTCCTTTTCGACTATTTCCCATTCTCGAGAGTCACTTCAGCGAATCATCTGATTCGCACATTTGATTTGGCATGGGTTTTTACATTGGATGCCCTTCCTGTCACAACCCTTTAGCAAGGGACAGAAACACGCTGACGGCTTTGCAGCCTACTCTTTACGAAAGTCAGCAATGGTTCTTTTACATGCCTCTCACCATAGACAGTGAGAGAGATGGCCCACCTTTGATAACCCAGTTAGCTGCACTGGGGGGACAGTGACAACAATGATGCCAAACAATTTAGGAGTTTCTTTATCTGCTTTGTAAAGAACGATTATGTATGGGTGTGTCTGCTAAATTGCAAAGCTATATACAGTAATGAACATTATCACCTTGTGAGTCAGAAATTCTACTTTTGTCCAGCAGGGGCAGCAGAGAGCATTTCTTGACTACTTTACACGTCATGGGATGATGCTTTTGAATGTGCAAATCAAGAAATTTCTGGCCATTTTCACTAAATGCATGCATTCAACACAGTCATATTACTTCTTCTATTACTATTGTATAATATTATGTAACAAAATTTTACTACTACTTTAAAAGGAACACAATGTCCAAGGTTACAGACTCCCTTCTTTTGGGACCCTAGTCTTTTATGCTGAAACAGTGGAAAAACATTGTTGCAGCCCTTGACATTGAAGCAGGCTTGCTGGCAGAGAGACCACCTCAAGATTGCTGCAATCTGGACAAGCCCCCAATTTATATGACGGACTGATGTGCATTGTAGAAATATCTCGAACAGGAGTGGCCAACCAGTCAGAGCCACATTTTAGTGTTACCACAAAGAGCCACATCATACACATGGGCACATATGAACATTGCCTATCCCTTTTCACACACACACACACACACACACACACACACACACACACACACACACACACACCTCTGCTCAGCCAGATTTATTTTAAATTCACACACCAGCATTCTCATAAAATTCTCACATCTTTGAAGGTAAGAGTGTTACTGTGATCCAATAGCCGTGATAATGTCCGATTATCTGTGTTCAACAGTGTGACGGGACAGTCAGACGGCCGAGGCATTTTTAACGAATTCTTCTTCATTGTATGACTTTTTAGCCTGTGCAATGTTCCAAGCCAGTTGATACGATGCAAGCATTACGGTCTCTGAGCACTTTGTAAATGTTTGGAAAAAACTGGATCTGCTTTTCTGCCTGACATTTCAAAGTGAACAACTTGTGCTTGTGAAGTTCAGTCCCTTTGGGAAATTCCTGGTCAAAGTTGGCATGAAGTGAGCTGAGGTGGCGCTGATTATTTGAAGCTTTGAAATGCGCCAATGACGGCTGACATATAACGCAGAATGGCTTTCCATTACGTTAAACAAAAAATGTAAACTCTCCCACTCTATTCAAAATGTCCCATGTTCATCTTCATATTTTCGTTTTTACTGTGCATTTTTTTCCCCCTGCAATTAAGAGCTAACAACACAAATTGTTTACTTAAATGATTTCGCCCATATTGGGAAGCTTTGTATTTTTTTCATCTCCCGCTCAAGCGCATTTAATGAAAATACCATATTAAACTCAAGCGAAGCAAACATGTACATTAAAAAAACACAAACTTTGATATGAACGTAAGAGCCGCATGAAATCAGGCAAAGAGCTACATGTGACCGGGAGCCGCGCGTTGGCTACCCTTGATCTAGAATAATCCAAGTCTGGCAGAGTTGGTCCATGTAACAATTTATTGAAACAGATAGAGAGAGTCAGAGGGAGTGGACAAAGGTTAGCAGTGGTTTGGAGTTTGTGGAGTTTCAGTAGTGTTTACAGTTGTCTGAGGTTTGGAACAGTCCATCTCATGAAGGCTGATGAAGCACAGCGCACTCTTCTCTTTTATAACTTTAAATAAATCTTCCCCCAGTGCAGCTAACTGGGTTATCAAAGGCCGGCCATGTTTCTTACTGACTATGGTACGAGGCATGTAAAAGAACCATTGCTGACTTTTGACAAGAGTAGGCTGCATAGCCAAAGGGCGAGTTTTCGCCCTGTGATGGCTGGCAAGCTGTCCAAGGTGTACTCTGGCCTCGCATGGAGTCGGCTGGGATGGGCACCACTCTCCCGCGCCCCTAATTAGGATTAAGCAGTTACAGAAAATGAAATGAATGAATGAATAAATCTTCAGGAGCTGTTCAGAATTTTAGAGCAATCCATTCAGAGTCCAGATGTAAACACTGTTAAAAAATCTCTGAAAGATAGCTGTACACATGAGATCCTTTTGCAGTTCGCTCTACATAGACAGATATAGAACTTAAAGAGAAGAAAATCATTATTTAAATTGTCAAATCAAGATGTGACTGTTGGAGAATTTTACCCAGGATTCCCTTTGTTGTTTTAGAAGGGGAAGGTGTTTTATGAAATTAATAGCTATACGGCTTGTACACTTATACAATCAGATCATTTTAATTTCTATTGTTTAATTTTTTTTCTGTGGCCCGGTGGAGTAATGGCTAGGTGCCAGGCTCATGGTGGAGACATTGTGAGTTCAAATCTCATCAGACCTCCACCGAGCTAAGATCCCATGGGAGGGTCTCAACCACAGGCATGCCTCTGCTCACTCAGCAGTATAAATGGGAATCAGTAAATACTGGGAAGGTAACCTGCAATAGACTAGGGTCAAATCCAGGAGCAGTTGAATTCTCAGTCTCTTCATGCTAGAGAAACTGGGAAAAGCTCTGGCCTGATGGGTCAATATACTTGTGTGTAAAGGTCCAACAGACTTTACTATATTTTTCTCAGGCATTTGTGTGTTAAAGGAAGAATGTGGAAAAATAATGTCTCTGTACAAAATCAAAACGTTATACTTTATAATTCTCTAGACAGCAAAGTCTCCCTCTCGCTCTCTCTCTCTTCTCAGTCACAACTTGCTGCTGCCATTTCCAGACTACAAACCCACAATCACACCATGCACATGACCAACTTATAACCACAAGATTGAGAAATAGAAAAGAAAGGAAAGATGTGAGGTAGTTATGATCAAAAGCAGTCAAACCTTAAAATAAACAAGAGCGAAAAGAGTAAAAATTGTTTTGACAATTCTAGGCCAGATTGTGAAAAAAAACAATATCAGAAGAGCAAACTAAAAGAGAAAAGAAAGTTCTTACTTCCAAGCATACATTTTCAACTGGAAAGCTGGAATATCTAAAGCTGATATTTATTCATTCATTCATTGATTTTCTAAACTGCTTAATCCTAATTAGGGTCGCAGAGAGGCGGGCGCCTATTCCAGCCGCCTCTGGGCGAGGGCAGAGTACATCCTGGACAGCTCGCCAGGCCATCACAGGGCAGAAACACACTGACGACTATGCAGCCTACTCTTGTTGAAAGTCAGCAGTAGTTCTTTTACAGCCTCACACCATAGACAGTGAGAGACATGGCTGGCCTTTGATAACCCAGTTAGCTGCGCTGTGACACCGGGACAGTGACGATCTGTTGAGAGTGGGGCTTGAACCCCCAACCTTTGGATAAGTGATCCAGCACCTTATCACCAGGCCACCACTGCCCTTCAATTAATACAGTATTTTAAAAATGTGGTAAATAAAATAATCTGGTAGAAATTGTATGATGAATGGCTAATGATGTCCCCATGACTCCGGACAATCAGGAAAATCTATCAAAAATCAGTTTTAACATTTTTGGCGCACTTAACCTTTTTGTCAACACCCTACCTGTGACCTGGGTGTATTTTCACAAGAATAATAGTGCTCCACTGTGCTCCTTATGTAAGAAGAAATGAAACAGCTCCTCTCTGTTTGACCCATATAATCACCTAATCTCTAACTAACTCCACCTTCCACACCCGTTCTCTTTCTCTGTCTTTAATATCATATAAGCCAGTCTGAATGCTAGCCAGAGGAAATGAAATGTTTGTTTCTTCTCTCTGGGGTGTGTGTGTTTGTGTGTGTGTGTGTGTGTGTGTGTGTGTGAGTGGGTGTGTGGGGAGGGGCTGTGAGTGTAATGGTGGTCATAGTAGTTGTATTGGTAACACATACACCTTTTAAACTTTTGTCAGTCATTAGTTAATAAATGAAGGTGAAAGCTTATGTGTTCTTGCGGGCATTTTGTATGGGTTAGTGCATGTACATGTCCAGGTGAAGGCTGAAGAGAAAACTGTGAGTGTGAAAAGCAAACATCTATCCAGTTGAGGACATTTGGACTGGTCCTCAATTCTTCAAAGCACTGTTTGAGGGTTAAAACTTGTTTAAGTGTTCAGGTTAGAATTAGGTTTAGGTTACAGTAAAGGTTGGGGTTAGGCATGCTGCTGTGATGGTTAATGTTTAGGGTAGAGGACTAAGTGATGCATTATGTCAATGTATGTCCCCACATCAACTCCGCTGTCGCTGGTCCCAAGCCCGGGTATGAACGGAGGAGGGTTGGCCGTGGGGTGCAGATACCGCGGCCGTAAAAATTTACACGAATGAAATCGATGGCTGTTAACCCTCAAATTATTCCATGCCGGCTCGGACGTCATCCGGTCAAAGAAGGTCCGCGTACCCAACTGGGAAACCAGGGTTGGATTGAGAACTATGTTTCTGGAATAAACCAGAACCAAAACCATCAACTCCGACACACCAAAATTGGTACTTGGAATGTATGCTCACTGGTCGAAGACCAGCAAAATTGACCTCCTGAAGCATGAAATGAAATCTTATGAGCATGACATACTAGGACTTGCTGAAACGCACTGGATTGGCAAAGGTGACCTCGAAAGTGGTGCCATCATTTGGTCTGGCGAGAAAATGCTCATCGCAACTGAGTCGGTTTCCTTCTTAGTAAACGTGCCAAAGATGCTCTTATTGGTTATAACCCCATCAGCGCTCGCATTATCACCAGCAGAATCAAGGGCCAGCCAGCCAATATCTTGATCATTCAGGCTTATGCCCCAACATCTGAGAGCACGGAGGAGGCAATTCAACAATTCTATGACCAAATTGAAGAAGTCTTGGACAGTATGCCACGCAAAAATACCCATGTTCTCATGGGTGACTGGAACGCCAAGGTAGGCAATGACAACACTGGATACGCAGAGATAATGGGTCGCTATGGGTATGGAGCCCGTAACGATCGAGGTACTAGAATACTTGCATTTGCCACTAAATACAACATGTACATTACAAACACTTGTTTTGAACAGAAAAGCTGCAGAAAATGGACATGGCAATCTCCTGGTGGCCAATACAAAAACATGATCGATCTTATCTTTATTGATAAACAATGGAAAATAGCAATCTGTAATTGTCGGTCCTACCAAGGTGCTGACATCATGTCAGATCATAGTCTAGTGATGAGTAAACTCAAAACCCACCTCAAGAGAAACTCACACCACAAAGTTAAAGTCAAACACGACATTGACCGACTCCAGGAGAACAGCATCCTCAATTCCTTCCAAACCGAGCTTAGGAAAAACATTGAGCAGATGAATCACGCAAATGACATCAATGAGCGCACAAACAACTTATACCAAGTCATAAATGATGCCACTGAAAAATCCATCCCACTAAAGAGATGCGCACGAAAACCCTGGATATCAGATAACACCTTGAGACTGGTGGACTGCAAAAGAGAACTTAAAAGCAACATGAACCAATCCCAAGAGAAACATGCTGAATACAGAAGACAATGCAACAAGGTTCGGACAGCTGCTAGAAAGGACAAAGAGGAGTGGTTAAAATTCAAATGCCAAAGTATCGAGAACATTGCTCAAGAGAATCGTTGCCGCGAAACCTATAAGCTGATCAAAGATCTTAATTGTAAGTTTCAACCTTGCCAATTGACAATCAAAGATGAATCGGGCAACATACTTCAATCAAAAAAGGAAGTCCTTAACCGTTGGACAAATTACTGCAAATCTCTCTACAAAGCTCAAAACACAAACTACAATTCTATTGTTGATATGCTGGATAAAATTGCACCGGTAGTTGAAGATCACTCTGACGACATAATGCTTGATGAGGTAAGACTAGCAATGAAACCGCTCAAACCCCATAAAAGTCCTGGTACTGATAACATCACTGGAGAAATTCTCCAGGCCGGTGGTGATGCCGTTGTCAAAGAAATCCACAAACTTTTGCAGAGAAATTTGGTCTGCAGAGTACATCCCCGATGAATGGACAAAAGCAATTATTGTCGCTATTCCAAAGAAAGGAGATCGCACAATGTGTAATAACTACCAGACTCTTTCCCTGATAAATCACATGACGAAGATCCTTCTCAGTATTATTTTTAAACGCTTGAAAAGCAGAACAGAGCCCTTTCTAGCTGAAAAACAAGTTGGATTCCGGCATGATAGAAGTACGGTGCAGCAGATACTCATCCTCAGACTACTGGCAGAGAGAGTCATTGAGAAAGGCAGAACAGCAGCTAACTGTTTCATCGACCTTCAGAAGGCGTTCAACCAATTATTCATGGAATTATTTGGGCAGTACTTAAATCTTACGGCATTGATCCCAAACTGATTAGAATGCTCAAAGCTATCTATGAAAGCTCTAAAGCAGCAGTACGCCTTAATAACGAAATCGGCGAATGGTTCAATCAAGAGCTTGGGTCCACACAAGGTGACCCGCTGTCGCCAACCATATTTATTATCTACTTAGAAAGAATAATGCAGGAGATCCAAGAAAATGGGAGTGGCATCTCAATCCATGGTTGTAAAATCAACAACCTGAGCTTTGCTGAAGACATCAATCTTATTGAGGCTGACATGGATTCCTTCCAGGAAGATGTTAACACCATCCACGAGAAAGGCAGCAAAATGGGTTTGAAAATCAACATCAAAAAGACCAAGATGATGGTTTTTGGGAATTAAGATGCCCTCAATAGAAATATCACTGTCAATGGAGAACAAATCGAAAATGTCACTGAGTTCGAATATCTTTGCAGCCTTTTCACTTGTGACAATAACTGCAACCGAGAGATAGCGAGGAGGATTGGTAAAGCTTATGGAGCACTTGGGGGTTTTAAAGTGTGGAACAGTTCAATGATAAGCATCAAGACAACTCCAAATACTGCACACATGTGTTTTTAGTGTCCTTCTTTATACAGCAGAAACCTGGGTGATGACCAAAACCACAATGAAGAAGTTGCAAGCCTTTGAAATGGAATGCTACCGCAGAATACTCAACATCAGGTGGTTCCACAGAGTCAGAAACAGAGATATCATCGACCGATTAGACATCAAGACCAACATCACCCAAACCATCATCAAACGTAAACTCTGTTTTTTGGCCACATCTGCAGGATGCACGACGCACGACTTGTCAAACAGGTTATTTTTGTGATCATTGAAGGGACAAACAGAAGGGGCAGACCTAGAACAAGATGGACTGATAACATCAGAGACTGATGCAATAACAGCATCAAGTGCTTTACAACAGAGCGCAAGACCGACCCTGCTGGCATAGTATTGTGAAGACAGCCTCCGACACCAACGGGCTCTGGACCCATGGAGATTAATGATGATGATGATGATGATTAATGATGTCCTCACATAGAACAACTTGTGTGTCTGTGAAAGAGAGAGAGAGAGAGAGAGAGAGATTACAGTAAAGAATGAGATATGGATATGTGTGTCCCATTCATAGACACAGAAACACACACACACACACACACACACACACACTTATAACACAAAATCTTACTCTCTGTCACTTCTTATTTTTGAAATGTGGATTTAAATTAGTCTATTTAATTTCCTACTTAAACTAGTTTGTTTTGCTTCACTAATGTGAACATTGCATGCGTTGTTTGAGCTGGCATGCTTGGAATGGGTCGGTTCAGGCATAGAGAGTCGACTCTCTAAAAATCAAAAATGTTTCTGTTTAGGGTCTATGTCATCCCAAAATGTATTTGCATTGCATTGTTTTATGGATTTCTTTCATACGTGAGCATTCGTAACCTCTGAATTTTTGGAAAAACTAGTCCTAAAAGCCATTTTTAGAAAACCACCCTTTATCAGGATCCACGCGGACCATGAGTGGTGGTGGCGGATTAGTGGATAAGGTAAGGGGGTTACTGATTCAGTGGTTCTATCACCACTGTTGGGTCCTTGAGCAAGGCCCTTAACTCTCAATTGCTCAGTTGTATTTTAAAAAATGACAATTGTAAGTCACCCTGGATAAGAGAGTCAGCCAAATGTTGTGAAGTTTTTTTTTACTATGATTTTTGCCTGCTGTTTAGGAGTGTTTGCTGCAGAGGATAGGAAAAAGATGCCGAGGATAGGGTGAGATGGCGGCAGATGATTCACTGTGGCAACCCCTGATACGAACAGCCAAAAGAAAAAGAAGTTTAGGAGTGTTTGCCAGTATAATTACTTTTGTGCTCACCCTCATTTTGGTCTGCGAGTGGATCCTCCTTTCCTCTTGTACAGTATAAGAAAAACCCTAACAGTATGATCTGGCCACTGTAGAACCAGTAGACCCAAACTGTTGGATGGACCCTTTGGTACACCAGGCAGTCAGAGGAGGTGATTAATAGGTCCAAGGTAGTCATAGCCACAGACAGGTTTGTTTGGCTGCAGCGGTGCAACAATCTCAACTCAATCAAGACCCACAACGACCACCTGCCCCAAAGCCAGCTCTATCACAGGCCACTCCTATAGTCTCAGAACCTCACCTGCCTCCTCCCGAACATTAATAGGTGAAATGAAGGATGTTGATAAAACCATGGCAATCATGTCGACAGCCATCACCAACATTCAGGGGTACTAAACTTTCAACTCTCTAAGAGCTCCCATCTGAACCTAAGCACGCTGCTACACCTGAAGCCACTTCAGTGCTCCTGTTGGACACCTTGTCTCAACTTGTATACGAGACCAAATCTGAAAATATTCTCGGAATTATATCTGAACTCTTAATTGAAATTAAAAACAAATTTGAACCTGAACCCTAATCAGTTTCAAAAGCCTACTCCAAAAGGGGCTAAACTTGAGCCTGACCTTAAAAAAAAGGCTAAAGTTGGAACTGCTTCAAAAGAAAAGGCCAAACCTGTACCTACTACAGGTCTGTGGTCACCACCATGAACAGCTTCACCTTAACTATAACCATTCATCCTAAATATTTATTGATTTATTTATTTGATATACATATCCATTTTATGAACCACTGCATTGGTTGGCATATCACAAATAACTGATAATGCTTTTCGGTTTTGACCAATGCTCCTACACTATTTTACACTGCTTCCATCCTGATTTAGCCTGATCCTTTATTAGGGTCACAGGGAGGCTGAAGCCTATCTCAACTAACTCTGGGAAAAGGCAGGGTACACTGTGAACCGTTTAGTAGTCCATCATTGGGGAAACACACAACCATTCCACTCGCATCTTGAAGCAATTTTGAACAATTAGGCCTAATGTACATTTCTTTGTACTGTTGAAGGAAGCCAGACCATTTGTGGAAAACCTATGCAATCAAAGGGAGAAAATTCAAACCCTACACAGAGATATCCTTGCCAAGTCTAGGACTTAAACCCAGGATCTTCTCACTGTGATGTTCTAAGCACTATGCCACCACATCACCACATTTCCATGCTGTTGTGCAAAATTACTTTATTATTAACTAAATTATTTTATATTACTATTGTAAAGTTTGTTAAAGTGGGCAGTGGTGGCCTATTGGTATAGGGCACTGGATCGCTGATCCTAAGGTTGGGGATTCGAGTTCCACTCTCCACAAGGTTGTCACTGTCCCCCGAGTGCAGCTAACTGGGTTATCAAAGGCCGGCCATGTCTCTCACTAGGGGGCCATGTCTCTCACTAGCCTCCCTTCAACCCTAATTAGGATTAAGCGGTTACAGAAAATGAACTGAAGTTTGTTAAACACACCTATTTTATGCCGTATTCACATAAAGAATGTTGTGTTAGTACCCAAAGCATTTTTGATTACTTTTAACACCAATTTATATTAATTATGTACTAAATTTAATAAAAATTGTAAAGTGTTTATTTTCAGCTTGTGAATAGATATATTACATGAATAATTAATTACTAAATAATTGTACTTCAATTGAAGTAGAGGTTTGGTGGGATCAACAGTGTGGAAATCAAAATTATCCAATTCTTCTGTGTGCCTCTGGTGAAGAACCTCACCTGGCCCCTGAACACCAACTTTATAGTCCAGAGAGCCCAGTAGAATCTCTATTTGCTGAAAAGGCTGAGGAAAGCCACCCATATCCTCATAACATGCTGAAGTATAATGACTACTGAAAGCATTTTGAGCAGCTGCATTACAGTCTGGTTTCGGAACAGATCGCAAGACCCTACAGCAGATAGTGATGACAGTTGAGAAGGTCACTGGAGTCTCTCTTTCCTCAATGTACATCACATGTAGCATTATGCAACACCACTAGCATTGTTGGTAACCATACATACCCATTACTCAAACTGTTCACCTTTCGGCAAAATTGAAAACGGTACCAAAACATTCAGGCCTTTACAGCCAGACTGCAACAGTTTCCCTCATGCAGCCCGACTCCTTAACTCTGATGGACTCACACACACACACACACACACACACACACACACACACACACAGAGACACACAGAGACACACACAGAGCCACACAGAGACACACAGAGAGACACAGAGAGAGAGAGCGATACCATTTCACTTCCTCTACAATCTTAATGAACTTCAGAAAAATATTTTGCACTGCACTGTAGCTTTTACACTGGATGCATAATATTTACAATTGTTTATTAAAAATTGCTTTTGCATATCCAAACCTCGACACATGTTTGCATTGGGTACTGGTCTTTCATGGTATTGTCTTACCAGCTGTGCTGTTTGCACATACTGCACACAAGCACTTTGTCATCAGATGATGCTACATGTAGTTTTAGTCTATTTCACACATGAATTGTACGTTGTAGTTTACCCATACCTTTTATGAATTCATATAGCATCACTGTTCTGGACAAACATTGAAATAGTGCAATAACCCAAAAAACGTGAGTGTGGGAAATGTGAGTGTACTTTCTAGAGCTACTTTTTCTCCTGACATAGAATCCACTGCCTGGCTGCACTTGTTATAGATTCTGGGGACATCATAGTGGCTATGGAGCAAGAAAAGAGGGAACTGGGGCAGATATTAATTACTTAGAAACCAGAAGCTATAAATAAAGGTTTGATTAATTGTCTACTTATTTGCCAAGATATTGCACAGCGGTTCACTATGATTTATTCATCTTGTTTTGGTTTTGTGTCCGTTAACAATTTAGCAGTATAGGATTGACATAGCTTGGTGTGGCTACATCAGCAAACACACACGCATACCCACACCCCTCACGCACACACACACACACACACACACACACGTGTACATCAACACACTAACAACACTGTGGCTTTTAAATTAACATGCAAAGCATCAGTCTGTGTGATGGTCACAAATGAAACACCTATATATAAACACATAAATGTACGTTTCTGTCGATGAACTTTTCTCCTGCTGTGTGTTTATGCATTTCCAGTTGAACTTGAAATTAGCATGAGGTTTGCAGTGATTTGTGTGGTGTGTGTATGGATGTGTATTACAGTTAAGAAGCGGAATGATTTAATCATTTAAAATGTTAAATTTGTGCTGCCAGTGTACAGGTGGATACGGTTGAAGTACTATTTTAATGTTGCAGGAAAACATGGAGACCGAATCCCTTCAGGTATGATTGGTCCATGGTTTGCAATGTATTTATGTTTATCTTATAATAGTATGGAGAAGGGTACACCAGATGTATCATTTAATGGATTATGGAACACTGGGGAGGTGGAAAATGGAAAAAATGGGCACCAGTGACATTACCAAGAACAGGATGTCACTCTAAAGTTGAATAAAGGGAAAAAGAAACTTATCGAGGAGAACTCCTAAAGATCTACAATAAAAATAATCAGAATCAGTATATTAATTCCGGAGGAAATTGTGTGCACACAGTTGCTTCAAACCAAATAAAGAAAAATATAAAGATAAAGTCTAAATATAAAGAGAATCTTCTACAGAGAGCAGACATAATTCAATAGCCACCCAACATTTTCGAAGGATTTTCTGGTGAAAGAAGGGGCTTGCGTCTTGCTGCCCAGCAATAATACGTGTGTGTGTGTGTGTGTGTGTGTGTGTGTGTGTGTGTGTGTGTGTGTGTGTCTAAAATTAGAAGTCACTAATATCTATATACACAGATTCAGAATGAATCATGTCAGTGAGTTTTCTGTACAGTATTATCAATATAATAAAAAGTAGAATGTTAAGTATAACAGTGGATGTTGTTTCTAAACAGAGGAGTTATACATCTGGGCAGTGATGGCTTAGTGTTGGGCAGTGGTGACTTAATGGATAACGTGATGGGTTTCTGATCCGAAGGTCAGCGGTTCAATCCCCACTGCCAGCACTGTCATGCCCTTGAGCAAGGCCCTTAACCCTCAATTGCTCAGCTGTATAAAATTGCTAATTGTAAGTTGCTCTGGATCATAGCATCTGTCAAATGCTATAAATATTTACTGGCTATAGGTAGGAATGATTTCCTGTGTGGTTCATTGTTGCATTTTGGTGGTATCAGTCTCTCACTGAACGACTCCTGTGACTGATCAGCAGGTTGTGAATTGGGTGAGAGAAATTGTTCACTATTGCCCTTATTTTGGACCGCATTAATCTCTCTGACACCACCATCAGAGAGTTCAGTTCTATAACCACATCGTTACTGGCCTTGTGGATCAGTTAGTTCGGTCTTTTCGCATCTGCAACCCTCAGCATGCTGCCCCAGTATGCAATTTCATAGAGGACAACGCTGGACACAATACACTCATAGAACATCAGCATATGACCTTGGCTGTCTATAAAAACAGAGGCAGCTCTGGCCTTTCTTGTACAGGATTAAATGACCAGCAGAAATATCTGAAATGTACTGGTCACTCATTACAGGTGCCTCTACCCTAATCCTACAAGTTAATACCCTTGCCATGTGTGCAGAATGTGGGTTTGCATTGTTTTGCTGAAATACATATAGGTCTCCTTGAAACAATATAAATACAAAATATCCTCCCACTTTTCAAAGGTAAATTAAAAAGGTTCATTAAAATTATTACACTCAAATCATTACTTGATGAGGCTGGAGAGGTTGTGCAAAAGTCTGTTGGTAGCCCACACCTACCTTGAACTGATTGAAGAACACAGCTTGAAGATCACCAAAGGTGCTGAGGTAATGTTTCTGGACAAGGTGATTTCATCACTTAGTGATGCTGGGTCGCTGACCCATTCCCATGACCACACCCCTGTGATTATTTTTTGTTCTTAAATCACAAGTGCATACTTATTGACCTTTTAAATTTTTAGCATTTGACATTTGTGGATGTAATTTCATATTTTGATTCTTGACATAGGTTTGTCAAAGTAATCGATCAGCAAACGCATGTGGTTACGTCAGATGTAAATGTATGGCAGCTTGTTATGCAGTGCTTTTTGAGGGATTGGTGATCATGGATGTTCAGACTAGGTTTGTGCCCTTTCTTTTTATGTGCAAAAAATAATCAAGGTACTTTGACTTGTTTAATGATATGGATGTGGTGAAGGAAGACATGAAGGTCGTTGGAGTCAAAAAAGAAGATGCAGAGGACAGGGTGAGATGGAGGCGGATGATTTGCTGTGGCGACCCCTGAAGGGAGCAGCCGAAAGGAAAAGAAGAAGAAGAAGAGCATCGAAGAAGAACTTTGTCAAATGAAGGATCTTTGTTCTTCAGGCATGTTCCTGGATACAATTTTTGGAAAAAATCATGTCACACAAGACAATCTCCAGCTGAAATCAAGTAATTATATGATTTGTTTCACATCATAACTTACCGGAGATTTCTCGTTTCCCTTTTATTGCAAGTCTGAAATGCAGGAATGAATGGATATCAATGAATGAACTTAAGTTAACCCAACTTAACAATGAACCTGTCAGGAGTGGAAAACAAATTGGAAGAAAGAGTTTATCATTCTTAATCCTCTATTCAAGATCAAGGTAAAACATTCTCATTATTATTATCTTTGAAAATATTTTGTATATTTTGGATTTCATGAGTTGTATCTCCCAAGCCGTCAGCATGTTTCTCTCCCTTGCTAAAGGGTTATGACAGGAAGGGCATCCAATGTAAAAACGCATGCCAAATCAAAATGTGCGAATCAGATGATTCGCTGTGGCGACTCTCGAGAATGGGGGAAAAAGCCAAAAAGGATAGAAGAAAGTATCTCCCAGTAGGTATATGTTGGCTTATTAAAGTAATAAACAGAGTGAAAATCTGTAGTACGTATCTTCTAGTGCAAGTTGCCTGTTTAAGAGTTAAGATGAAATATATTTTGTCTATCCTATGTTTATTTGCAATAAAATGTATATTTCAAGTAAATTTAGATATAGATTTTTACTTTTCTACTGAAGTATATAAAAAATTCCATATTGTCCCAACATTTTGTGATTTGCAATTCCAGATGTCTGGTGCAAATAAAAACTAATAAGATGCAATAAAATGGCCATATCAAGATGTAGTGATTTAGAAGGGCAAAAATGAGCAGTGAGGGGTGTAGTGCTTACCAGGTCTGCCTCACGGTGATAAAGTCTTTGTTCCATTCCCAAAGAGGATATTTCATTGTTGAGTTTGCATGTTCTTCCCATGCTTGCGTGGATTTGCTCCCACAGTTTAAAGATATGCACATTAGGATAATTGGATATTCTTGATTGCTGCGAGGTGTGACTCTAAGTGTAAATGGTTGTGGTCAGGTGTACCGGTCTTTGTCTGGAGTCAGAACATTCACCTGTTAAAATCTCAGGATTTGTTGATGTAAAAAAGTAAATCAAGATATTTTAACAACAAAAAGCCTGCAGTTTTATAACATAAGGTGGAGTTTTATATATAAACCAACAGACCATTGCAAGGCAAACATCCAAACAACCATTCACACTCACACTCACAATCTGGGGCAATTGAGAATATCCAAGTAGCCAAATGTTCCTGTCCTTGGAATGTGGAAAGAAACCAAAATACCCGGAGTAAACCCATGTACGCATGGGGGAAACAAGCAAAGTCTACACAGAAACACCCTCACTGGGCACTGAGCTAAAACCCAGGACTTTCTTGATGTGAAGCGGAAATGCTAACCACAACACCATTGTGCTGCCACCTACAGAAGTATAAAGTAGTAAATACATATATAGGATGGTTTGTGACCATAATGACCTTGATGCTTACCTTTACAGTAACCAGAGTTTGTAGATTTGAGCATGAATTTTTTAGGGTAGCCAATCAAGTACCATGAACTATAAGTCATGATGAGTCATGTCTTTTCTCTGTGGATTTAGAGCTCAAAAAGAGGCCAAGGTCAAGGCCAGTGAGGGGAAGTGACAGTGCTAATAGTGTATGATATTTTGTAGGATATTTTAGTTGCTCAGCATTTCCTCAAAGGACTTTTCTAGGATTAATACTTGATTGAACTAAAATTATGACATGGGGCTCAGGAGTGCATTGTTAGTGAGTGTCCACACAAAAGTGTGTGTGTGTGTGTGTGTGTGTGTGTGTGTGTGTGTGTGTGTAGGTTATTCTTGTGTTGTTATGAGAGAGAATGTTAGTGATTATGGCTTTAGACATAACCACACTCGGGTTTAAACCTCCACACATGGAAATGCCTGTGGCCTGTGTGTGTGTTATATGTTGTGGGTTTCTGTGTGCATCTATATATGGTTGCGTCTGATTTTACACATTTATGTTTGAGGATACCTATATGTTTATACGTGTTTATTGTTTGGGGTGCATGATCACATAGTGTGTGTGTGCGTGCACGTGCGTGCATGTGTGTGTGTGTGTGTGTGTGTGCATTTTTAAATCAGTTTCTCTCTGAATAACAACGTGCCATTCAGGGTGGAACCATCCACACACCCTGACTGTCTTTTATTTGTTTTCTTCCTGTCTGTATCTATCTTTCTACATCTTTCTTCTTACTATTTATTTTTTACAGTCAGAAAGCATGCAGGACAGTACAGTGGCATAGTGGTTAGCATGTCTGTCTCACAGAAAGAAGGTCCTGAGTTTGATTCTTGGGCTTGGCAAGGGTGTTTCTGTGTCGAATGACCATGTTCTCCGGAACTTGTTTGGGTGTCCTCTGGGTACTCCAGTTTAGTCCGACATTCCAAAGACAAGTGCATTAAGCAAGCTGACCGTTTCAAATTGTCCCTCTGTGTAAGTGTGAATGGTTGTTTGTGATGGTCTGGTGAGCTGGTTAGGGTACGCTGCCTTCATCCAGTATCAGCCGAGATAGGCACTCCTGCGACCCTCATGGGATTAAAGCGGTTCGGTGAATGAGCAAATATTTATGCAGCTTTCGTGTACATTCATATTTATTCTTCTTCAATAACGGTCTTATCCTGGTAAGAATCACATTACAACGGGAGCCTATGCCAGAAGCAATGCTCGTTAAGCAGCCCATACTAGTAACCAGATCAGCATCTACTAGACATGGGAGGAAATCAATTTAGTTATGTATTAGCTTTCTTTTTGTGCGGTGATTCGTGTATCACTGTACTTGCCCTAAAATAAATAAGTAAATAAAAAAATTAAAAGGTAATTTGGAATTTATTAAAGAGCAAAAACTCCTCAATGCCAGTATCACTAATGTGAAAGAATAACTGTCCTTGTTTTATGAATTGACCAAAAAGGAAATAAAAAGAAGCAAATTTTTCCACAGTACAGTATTACATTTTTGTGGGCTGCATCATGATGTAGTGGTCAGCACATACACCTGACAGCAAGAAAGTCCTTAGTTTGAGTTCCATGCATGAGCTTTTTGGAGTTTGCATACGCTTGTGTTAGCTTCCTTTGGGTGCTCTGCTTTCTTGCTACATACCCAAGAAGATGCTCATGAGGCTGAAAAGCTGTTTTAAATTTAGTAAGACAATTACATTCATATTGGTGTAGTCTTGGGTTACAGCCCCATAGCGGAAAAGGTCTTTTAGTGCTTTTGGATAAAGAACAATATTTGATCTTTGCATTATATATGCTTTAACTATACTCTTATGAGATCCCGCTGGGTAATCTGGTTTCCTCCCACAGTCCAAAGACATGTCTTTGAATGTAAGTATGAAGAATGCAGGTTGGCTGTTCCAAATTTCTCCTACTTGTAAATATGAGTATGAATGGATGTTTGTCCTAGAGCAGAAGTTCTACAAGGGGCTTACAGCCTTTCTAGTAAAATCATACTTCAACAGAAACCACAAAAGTAGCCCAATGCATTATGGGTACAGAATGGAAAGCAATTGATTCATATCAGGTTAACATCTGGCATAGCAATGCAAATACTTACTCTCACTGAGGTAATATCCTCTTATTTCTGTTGCTATAATAATGGTCAGCTAATAACACTCAATTTCTTTCCTTTGCTATCTTCTCGCAGACACGTGTCTTCTATGGACCCTGAGCATGCCAGGTAGATACATACATCAAATAATCAATAAATCACTAAATTTAAAAAACTGAGTTGATTGAGTTACTGTATATCTCTGGAGATGCAGACCATATCAAGACCTTGTAATCTCCCTTTCTGTTCCTACAATGCACACAAACTTGGTGTAGTTCTGTCATCCATCACTGACTCATCATGATTGTAACCTAACACTGTTAATGGGTGGTATGGTGGCGTAGTTGTGAGCACTTCCACCTCACAGCAAGTAGTTCCTGGGCTCAAACCCAACGTTTTAACCCAACGTTCAAACCCAGCGTTTCAATGTAGTTTGCATGTTCTCCTTGTGCTTATATGGGCTTCTTCTGAGTGTTCCCACAGTCCAAAGACATGCACATTAGGCTAATTGGATAGTCTCAATTGACCCTAGGTATGAGTGTGACAGATTATGTGTATGTGTTGGCCCTGCAATGATCTAGCAGGCTGGTAAGGTTCTTTGCCTGCTGTCAATTGGGATGGACTCCAGCCTTCCTGGTACCCTAATAAAGAATTAAGTGGTTTTTGGAAAATAAAATGAAATTGACTCAGTTATGCAGATTTCTCCTTTGCGGTTCGATCAATAATTTCTTTCCACATTTCTCTCCACGGAGTGTTTGCGCAGTCACTTTTTATCTTGAAACTAGACTATGGAAACTGTGTTTCCAATTGACCCTTGAACCGTTGACAAAATGCGGCTGTACAGTATGACTAAATTCCAATTAACACAAATTTTTACTCATTATGTACACTTTCAACAGATTTTAAACACTTGTCTCCGAACAGGATTTTAGCTTGATTGACACTGGCTTTTTGTAATAGCATGAAGGTATCTTTATGGTAACGGCATCAAACCTTTGTAAGTAGTTCCCTCTGGATCAAAGCATTTATGAAATCCTATTTATGTTTTAACTGTTCATTAAAAATTCAAAATGTTTAAATGCAAGTGTGACTCTAAATCTGTGTCCATTTAAAAATATTAAATAAGGTACTGGTTAACTAAACGCAATAATTTTTGTGAACATCCTTATAGCTGGCAGTGTGGAAGGAAATCGTTTTAAAGTGTCTTCAACATTTTTAGTCCAATAAACTGTCTTGTTACAGTTTCATTGTGTGCCTAGTTTAAGGATGTGATCAATTTTTTCCCGAGGCTTCATATTATCTTTAAATCATTATTAATAAAACATAAAACACTGAAAATAAAGTTATCATCAAAATTGTGCAAGTATTTTTCTTCAATATATTCATAAACTCATTCACTCATTCATTTTTTAAACCACTTAATCCTAATTATGGTCACAGGGAGGCTGGTGCCCATCTCGGCTGACTCTGGATGGGGATGGGGACGGAGTACACACCGGACACCTAGTCAGACCATCGCAGGGCCTGGCGAGTTGTGCCTCCCTCCCTCCCCCAGGGTGGGCTCTTTTGTTCAGGCACGGATGGGGGGGGTGCATGGATGTGTGCTTATTTCATAAGCTAATTACTGCTACTAAGGTTTAGAATAAAAAAGATAAAGAAATTCAACATAAACAAAAAAATAAAAATAAAGAAAAGAACTCTTTCCTACTTGCTTTGTAAGTTTTATGTCATTCTAAAACCAGACTTCAGTCTAAATGATACTCCAGATACAAGATGAAATTGAGATGCTAAACCATAAAGAAAATGTTCATGTTCAAATTGTTCACGGTTCGAAAAGTATTTGTTTCATCACCCAGAAGTTCATTTTTGTCCTGTAGAGGCAAAAAAAAGAACACGATGTTATGCCCTGCATTGATATTTCATCCAAAATGTCAGACTCAGTGTGCAAAGACCTTGATATCAATACACTACAATAAAAGAGTTCTTGTCTTAATCTGCATTTATTTTACATTTCTTTGTGTGTGCATTCAGTATTAAGACAAGATCGATCAATATAGTATGAATTTGGTTCAATTATTTTATTTTAAACGTTAAAGTTCCAACCGTATGTTACTTTTTTATATCTCATTTGTCACCTGATTATTCCAGTCTCATATTATGATTACATTTGAGTATTTTTGCTATAATCAATATGGATAAAAAAATCTGTTACTAAATATGTCAATTAATCAATCTAACTGATCAAGAAAATCAATGATTTATTTCACCCCATAGCAGCAGCAAAGCTGAATTAAGGGACACAGCAATACACGCTACAGTACATAGTAACCACACAGGAACAGCTTATCCATAGATATAGCAGATTGCTGGCTAGAAGATATATAGTTAACCACAATTTTTTTTTTTGCATGAAAGTAATCTTCTGAAGTCAAGAGATTCAAGATCAGCAAAGCCCAGAGCTGTTCCATTTGGTACACAAGAGCAAATTATACAGAGGGCTTTTTCTGTACCAAGATAGTGCCGCCCGAGCCGGGAATGTGTACTCCAAGACTCAGTGAATTGTACAATGGTAAACAGTGACCATGTCAGTAGGCAAGTCTATAAATGTGCTTTATGGCTTTATGACCTGGCATCAGTCTTTAGTTCGCTGGGTTTCACTTTCATTTATATCCATTTCACAGCAATTTTTTCCAAAAGGAAGGCTACCCTGCAGATTATTGTGTTAACCTTCAAGTTGAATCAGAACCACTTATAATTAATAAAATAATATTTGATGTGCTTACAAAAGCTTGCAAGAGCCAAATGGATTATAATGGAAAGTATCCTGTGTAACAGCTCTAAAATTCATAGCACAAAACGAAGAATACGCTATTATTGTGAATTCATAAAAGTAAAAAAGGGTTAGTATAGAGTCTGTGATTTATGTTTTATAAACACCTGGAATTCTATTTCATTCCGTGATGCTCAAAATACCGTTAAGGTTTTCTAGCGGAAACTAGCGAGAAAGTCCAAGGTTAGGCAAATATTTACATTTACAGCATTTAGCAGATGCTCTTACCCAGAATGACATACAGAAGTGAATTCCCAAATGGGGAAGCGGCCCATATGCTGGCAACATAGCAAAGTTAAGAGTGGTGTCTATTTGATGATGTGTAAGGGAGATTTGCAATGTACTTACCTGTATAGACTGCATAGCCATCAGTGTGTTTCTGCCCTGCGATAGCCTCGTGAGCTGTCCAGGGTCTACTCTGCCCTCGCCCAGAGTGGGCTGAGATGGACACTAGCCTCTCCGTGATTAGGATTAAGCGGTTAAGTATATGAATGAATGAATGAAACATACCTGTATATGTGTGTGATTCATAGAAGAAAATACATACCCGTGTTAACGTTCCGAGATTATACTGCACATAGTAGGAAGGCTTTTAGTGTGTAGCTGTTGACACTTTCAAATCGATCTTGGACGGACAGAGAGACACACATTGGGTTATTAAAATACAGAAATATAATCACAATGAGCACTCCAGGAATGGCTACTTGAGATCAGTGTCGGGCTGTGTGTTTGATACCAGGGTCTTCAGTGGGACTTAATGGACTTAATACATCTCTTAATACCACCACTTTTCCTTTGCAATTATAAAAAAATATCAGTAATATTCAAAAACAGTGGGGCAGTGGTGGTCTAGTGGTATAGGGCGCTGGATCGCTGATCCAAAGGTTGGGGGTTCGAGTCCCACTCTGCACAAGGTTGTCACTGCCCCCCCCCCCCAGTGCAGCTAACTGGGTTATCAAAGGCGGGCCATGTCTCTCACTGTCTATGGTGAGAGGCATGTAAAAGAACCATTGCTGACATTCGTAAAAGAGTAGGCTGCAAAGTCGTCAGCGTGTTTCTGTCCCTTGCTAAAGGGTTGTGACACGAAGGGCATCCGACGTAAAAACCTCTGCCAAATCAAATGTGCGAATCAGACGATTCGCTGTGGCGACTCCCGAGTGAAAGGGAAAAAGCCGAAAGGAAGACAGACAGACATCAGTAATATTCAAAAACACAATATGACAAGATGTGGCAGAGACAGAGGCATTTCGCCCATTTCTGCTAGTAACGCCGAGCAGTAAGCAATGGCGTTTACCGGTGAACGTTTCCATTGAATTTGGTGATTGGTCAAATTTAACAAGCTTAAACCTTACCCCCTTAAGCTCTCCTTACGATGTCTAGCCTTCCAGAAACAGTTCTTCAAAATTAATTTTTAAGACACCAAGTCAATTTTTCCTCCTCTCTCAGCCACTGTAGGTGTAAAAAAATTCTTAACTGTATCGTGTACAAATCACTACAGACTATTCATCTAGTTTTTCTCTGACCATCCAATCAGAGGACAGAAAATGCTGACATTATTGTGGGCCAGCTAGCTGACCCTGTGAGGCGAATATGAAATCTGATTGGTTAGAGAAACAGTCCCATTGCCAATATAGTTTAAGTAACATCAGTTAGCACTGCTGATTCTGAAGGCCCAGCACATAGAAACTGAAATCTGATTAGACAAAAAATAATTTAAATATCTACATACATACTGAAAGCAGTGGCATGCAATGAAAACAAAGAGAACAGACCATTGGAATAAATTAATACTATTAATGAAACAAATACTGGAGTTTAAGTTGTAATTGTAGGTCAGTGCTTTTGATAGTGTTTAGGCCAGCAGAGAATGCTTTGCTGACCCTGACAGCCCATCATTGTTTGAGATATCGACCCCAAGCAACTTGTATGTGGAAATCCTTTCAATAAGGGTGCCACCTTTTGAGTAATCGGACTCCACAGGTGGATTTGTCTGTCTTTCTTCCTTTCTGCTTTTTCCCTTTTACTCGGGAGTCGCCACAGCAAATCATCTGATTCGCACATTTGATTTGGCAGAGGTTTTTACGTCGGATGCCCTTCCTGTCACAACCCTTTTTAGCAAGGGGCAGAAACACGCTGACGACTTTGCAGCCTACTCTTTACGAAAGTCAGCAATGGTTCTTTTACATGCCTCTCACCATACACAGTGAAAGACATGGCCCGCCTTTGATAACCCAGTTAGCTGCACGGGATGGGGTGGTGGTGGTGGTGGTGGTGGTGGCAGTGACAACCTTGTGGAGAGTGGGACTCGAACCCCCAACCTTTGGATCAGTGATCCAGCACCCTATACCACTAGACCACCACTGCCCCCTCTGATTTGTACTAGAGAAAATTTAAAAAAAATTCTTTACATTTTCTGGTATTATGACAGATTTTACACTGTGATGCATACTGAAATTTACATTCAAAAATAATAAAGAGCAAATAAATGGGAGCGTTCCTGGAGATTAGTTCAGTGATGGATGCATAATACGTAAGTCATGTGTTCCAGTCTTTGGAGTAGAGTTGATTGATGAGAACTGCAAATAGCAGAGGTACCAGATTAATACCTTGTGATATGCCACCTGGCAGCATGATAACAAATCAGAAGTGACTTTCAATCCTAACTTTCTTATGGTAATCTAAAAAGGACCAATCCTATGGGACATCCCAAATCTCAAATTCATTAAAAAGTGTAGGGGTCGATAATCCTATAGTAAAATCTGTGTGGAACATCCTCACATAGCACTCCTTCTATCTTTCAGAATGATGTGTAAAACGTATACAGTGTATCGATGATTCAGTAGTTGAGGCTCTGGGTTACACATCTGAAGGACCGGTGGTTTAGTCTCCACTACCGCCAAATAACCAATTTTGGGCTCCTAAGCAAGGCCTTTAACCCTTAATTACTCAGTTGAATAAAAACGTTAGATTTGTATAAGGGCTTCTGCCAAATACCATAAATGTAAATATACAAGTGCATGTGTCGTTAACTTGACTGCCAGACAAATAATAGCTGAACAGTGCTCGAGTATTACTATTAATTCACTCATTCTTTAAACTGCTTAATCCTAATTAGGGTTGTGGGAAGACTGGAGCCCATATCAGCCAGCTCTGGACAAGGAAAGAGTACACCCTGGACAGCTCGCCAGGCCATCGCAGGACAGGAACATGCTGATGGTTATGTCGCTACTCTTGATGAAAGTCCGCAATGATTCTTTTACATGAACCTCTCACCTCAGACAGTGAGAGACATGGCCAGACTTTGATAACCCAGTTAGATGCACTGGGGGACAGCAGTGACGACCATTAACAGTGGAGCTTGAACCCCCAACCTTGTGATTGGTAATCCAGCACCTTACCACCGAGCCACCACAGCCCTGGAGTATTATTAATTCTAGCAAAGTTTGAATGCATGACCAAATTAAAGGATTTTACTGAAGGTTTGTAAAAATAAATTGTGTAATTTTCATTTTGTAAAGTTTTGTAAAGATTAGTGTGAACCTAATGTAGTCTTCAATTCGAAGCCTCTAGTATGTACACATGTACACAGTTAATATTATCATAAAAATAAAGATTACTGCTTTAATAAATCAGAAATGAGCGGGGAAAAAAAACATGCAATTTTGTTCAATGATGAAATTATTGCTAACAGACCATGGGATGCAGTTTGTTTCTGGCAATAGAAGTTTGCTGTGATTGGAAGAGTAGTATTGGCGGTTTTAACAGGCGTGGCCTGCTTAATGATGGTGTGCATGTGTTTGATCTGGTCTAGCTAGGTTATTTGGAGAACATGGGGATCGTTTGGTTTGGAGTGTAATTAGAGCATTGAGGTTAGGAAGAGCATAATCAAAGCAGTCTGGGTGCTGAACGAGAAGCGAGTACAGACACAGAGGCACACACATACACATAAAACAGCCTATAATTTAGTACAACACCAAATAACCCCCAGATTGAAGCACAGGGGGGAGTAAAATAAGGATAAATGATTGAAGGAGAACTTTAAAGCATGTGCCATAAAAGCCAAATGAATGTGGTATGGGTGTGTGAGTACAGTATTATGTGTATGGCTTCTTGTGTTGCAGTAGAATAGAATGTCTCTCTGTCTCTCTCTCTCTCTCTCTCTCTCTCTCTCTCTCTCTCTTTCACACACACACACACACACACACACACACACTTTGAGCGCTGTCGCTTATTTTGATACAGTAGGCCCTTGATATTCACAGGGGTTCGGTTGCAGCGTCTCCCGCGAATGAAGATAATCCGCGAGTTCTGTACCCGGAAGTAAAACCCCATGTATCATATTACATGTGCGAATGAGCAACCGGAGGTAAAATACTGCGTATCTATTACATGAGCTAAAATATGCTTTGTAAACACATTCTATAGACAGTCTTATTAATACAGTGTTAATGTAGTAAAATGTAGTAGTGATTAAAAAAAACTTCTCAATTTTTACTGTTATATTTATTGATGATAAAATATAAACATTATACAGCATATACTGTTGTAAAGCACTAGTATTAAAGTCTTTTTCAATTATTATTCCAGTACAGTCCCTAAGTTAATGTTTAGAATGTTTGTGCGTGAGATTTTATGTTCTGTACTTTTATGTTTTATGTACTGTAGTATGTTTAACAAATGAATGCAGCCATGAGGTGGGGGGGGGGGGGGGGGCACTAACCAGTGTCTCTCCCCCTCATGCCGGTCCCAAGCCCGGAGAAATGCAGAGGGTTGTGTCAGGAAGGGCATCCGACGTAAAACCAATGCCAAACATTTATGATGCAAATCAGAAGTATTACCCCCATACCGGATCGGTCGAGGCCCGGGTTAACAACGACTGCCATCAGTGCTGTCAATCAACAGGGTGCTGATGGAAATTGGACTGCTGTTGGTCGAAGATGTCGAAGAAGGAGAGGTGGGAGGTGTGTCCGTAGGCAGAGAGAGAGAAGAGGAAAGGCATGAGTCTAGGACTGAGAATGGGGACTTTTGAATGTTGGAACTATGCAAAGAAAAGGTAGAGAGCTGGCTGACATGATGCAGAGGAGGAAGGTGGACATACTGTGTGTTCAGGAGACCAGGTGGAAAGGTAGCAAAGCTAAAAGCTTAGGAGCAGGGTTTAAGCTATTTTATCACGGTGTGGATGGGAAGAGAAATGGAGTAGGAGTCATCTTGAAGGAGGAGTTTGTCAGGAATGTTCTAAAAGTGAAAAGAGTGTCAGACAGAGTGATGAGTCTCAAGTTAGAAATTGAAGGTGTAATGCTCAATGTTGTTAGTGCTTATGCCCCACAGGCAGGATGTGAGCTAGAAGAGAAGGAAAGATTCTGGAGTGACTTAGATGAAGTGATGCAGTGTACCGCCAGAGGTGAAAGAGTGGTCATTGGTGCAAACTTCAATGGACATGACAGGCAACAGAGGGGACGAAGAAGTGATGGGCAGGTTTGGTATCCAGGACAGGAACGCAGAAGGACAGATGTTGATAGATTTTGCAAAAAGGATGGAAATGGCTGTGGTGAATACTTTCTTCCAGAAGAAACAGGAGCATGGGGTGACTTATAAAAGCGGAGGTAGGAGCACACAGGTAGACTACATCTTATGTAGACGATGTAATTTGAAGGAAGTCAGTGACTGCAAAGTCATAGTGGGTGAGAGTGTTGCCAAACAGCATAGGATGGTGGTGTGCAGTATGACTCTGATGGTGAGAAAGGTGAAAAAGGAAGAGCAGAAGACAAAGTGGTGGAAGCTGATAAAGGAAGAGTGTCGTGTTGTCTTCAAGGAGGAGTTGAAACAGGCTTTGGGTGGCCAGGAAGTGCTTCCAAATGACTGGACAACCACAGCAAATTTGATCAGGGACACAGGTAGGAGAGTACTTGGTGTGTCCTCTGGAAGGAAAGTAGATAAGGAGACTTGGTGGTGGAATGAGGAAGTTCAGGAGTGTGTATAAAGGAAGAGGTTAGCCAAGAAGAAGTGGGACATTGAGAGGACCGAAGAGAGTAAACAGGAGTACAGGGAGACACAGCGTAAGGCGAAAGTAGCAGTGGCTAAGGCCAAACAGAGGGCGTATGATGACTTGTATGATAGGTTGGATAGTAAAGAGGGAGAAAATGATCTATACAGGTTGGCACAGCAGAGAAATAGAGATGGGAAGGACGTGCAGCAAGTTAGATTGATAAAGGACAGAGAGGGAAATGTATTGACTGATGACAGAAGTGTGCTGGGAAGATGGAAAGAGTACTTTGAAGAGCTGATGAATGAGGAAAATGAGAGAGAAAAAGAGTAGAAGAGGTGACCATTGAGGAGCAGGATGTAGCAAAGATCAGTAAGGGTGAAGTGAGAAGGGCATTGAAGAGGATGAAGAATGGAAAGGCAGTTGGTCCTGATGATATACCTGTGGAGGTATGGAAGTGTCTAGGAGAGGTAGCAGTAGATTTTCTGACAAGAACATTCAACAAGGTACTAGAGAGTGAGCAGATGCTGGAGGAGTGGAGGAGAAGTGTGCTGGTGCCCATTTTTAAGAACAAGGGAGACGTGCAGAGTTGCAGCAACTACAGAGGGATAAAGTTGATGAGCCATACGATGAAGTTATGGGAAAGAATAGTGGAAGCTAGACTAAGGGCAGAGGTCAGCATTTGTGAACAACAGTTTGGTTTCATGCCAAGAAAGAGCACCACAGATGCAATGTTTGCTTTGAGGATGTTAATAGAGAAGTACAGAGAAGGTCAGAGGGAGCTATATTGTGCCTTTGTGGAAAAAGCATATGACAGGGTGCCAAGAGAAGAACTGTGGTATTGCATGAGGAAGTCTGGAGTGGCAGAGAAGTATGTTAGAGTGGTGCAGGACATGTATGAGAGATGTAAGACAGAGGTGAGGTGTGCTGTCGGTGTGACCGACGAATTCAAGGTGGAGGTGGGACTGCATCAAGGGTCAGCTCTGAGCCCCTTCTTGTTTGCTATGGTGATGGACAGGCTGACAGACGAGGTGAGACAAGAATCTCCATGGACTATGATGTTTGCAGATGACATCGTGATCTGTAGTGAGAGCAGAGAACAAGTGCAGGAAAATCTAGAGAGGTGGAGGTATGCCCTGGAAAGGAGAGGAATGAAGGTTAGCCTCAGAAAATCAGAATACATGTTTGTGAATGAGAAGGACCTAGGAGGATCGGTGATGTTACAGGGAGCAGAGATAACGAAGGTGGAGGATTTTAAGTACTTAGGCTCAACAATCCAGAGCAATGGAGAGTGTGGAAAAGAGGTGAAGAAGCGTATGCAGGCAGGCTGGAATGGTTGGAGAAAAGTGTCCGGTGTGATGTGCGATAGGAGAGTGTCAGCAAGAATGAAAGGAAAAGTGTACAAGACGGTGGTGAGGCAAGCAATGTTGTATGGCTTAGAAACAGTGGCGCTGAGGAAAAGGCAGGAGGCAGAGCTGGAGGTAGTGGAGATGAAAATGTTGAGGTTCTCTCTGGGAATAACGAGGATGGATAGGATCAGAAATGAGTATATCAGAGGGACAGCCCACGTAAGATGTTTTGGAGACAAAGTCAGAGAGGCTAGATTGAGATGGTTTGGACATGTACAGAGGAGGGATAGTGAGTATATTGGTAGTAGGATGCTGAGATTGGAACTACCAGGCAGAAGGCCTCGAGGAAGACCAAAGAAGAGATTTATGGATGTGGTGAAGGAAGACATGAAGGTCGTTGGAGTCAGAAAAGAAGATGCGGAGGACAGGGTGAGGTGGAGGCGGATGATTTGCTGTGGCGACCCCTGAAGGGAGCAGCCGAAAGTAAAAGAAGAAGAAGCATGTTTAACAAATGATAACAAAAGGATAAACTTTATTACGCTTCATGTCCTTTTTCATTGAACTTGGAGTGAGGTCTCCATGATAGCGCTGCCTAGAGGGCAATGTGACAGAGTTTTCAGAGTCAAATTGTTTTTTTGTTCATTTTAATTTTTTTATTTGTTGTTTTGTTTGTTCATGTTTTGCACTATGCTCATCTATGACCAGTCGACTCTACTACAGCTATAAGCTGTAGGCTAATATGCTATCCTGAGCTAATGTGCTATGGTAGCTCAATGCTAGCCACACCCCAGCTAACAATAAGCCCAGGTGGAGTTCTCAGAGTCTCCGGCGCTTGGTTAGAAACAGAAGGTTTGCACTTCCAGTCATACTGCTTGAAAATGTTCAGTCCCTGCGAAACAAGATGGACGAGCTTCATGCTCAGATTGCAGCACAGAGGGATCTACAGGACTGCTCTATGCTGTGTTTCTGTGAAACATGGCTTGAGGAGTGTACACCCAACAAGGCGATTGCACCAGCCGGCTACATCGCCTTCATTCCCTGCGATCCCAAATGCCGGAGTAGTTGTTCCCGCCTGGGTTTATTGTTAGCTGGGGTGCGGCTAGCATTGAGCTACCATAGCATATTAGCTCACGATAGGAGTTGAGCGTGCTTAGTTGCCCGAAGACTCCAATCTCATAGCTGTAGCAGGGTTGACTGATCATAGACGAGCATAATGCAAAACATGAACAAACAAAACAACAAATAAAACAAATTAAAACGAACAAAGAAATAATTTGACTCTGAGAACTCCGCGACATCGCCCTTTAGGCAGCGCCATCTTGGAGACGTCACTCCCAGATGTCACTCCAAGTTCAATGTAAAAGGACATGAAGCGTAATAAAGTTTTATCCTTTTGGTATTGTTTGTTAAACATGCTACAGAATATAAAATCTCACACACAAACATTCTAAACATTAACTTAGATACTGTACTGGAATAATAATTAAAAAAGACTTTAATACAACAGTTCAAAGGAAACTGTCGTTTCTTCAGGAGAAAGTCTTATTTCTTCAGAAGAGACATCCAGCGTTTTCTATCGCTTTGCCAGAGAAGACGCACAGCGTTTGAGTGGCATCATAGAGCTTAACTGGTAATTAAAACACAAAAAAAAGAGTCTCATTGACAACTTGTGCACGAATGAGGAAAAAGGGGTGTGTTACATCATCTCAACCAATCAGCAGGAAGGAGGACAGCCATTGGCTGAATTTGAGTGACGTGTCAGTTGCTTGGTAGTCTGCGAATACTCAAACCGTGACTGCAAAACCGCGAATAGTCAAGGGCCTACTGTTCATTTAATTAGTATTTTATGTACCATAACAGTTTTAAGTTACAACTGAAACATTTTTCATTCATCTGACTATCATCAGTACTTCTTATCTCTCACCAATTCTAGCTGACTTCGGGTGAGAGGGGGGTATATCTTGAAAACGTCACAAATTTATCTTGGAGTAATACATAGACAAACTGGAGGCCTATGCATTCACAGGAAAAACATGCAAACTCTGCAAAGAAAAGCCCCAATGAGTAGGGAAGTTTGTATCCATTATCATCTTGTTGTACGGCGATGGTATTAACCAGTGCACTACAGTACAATGCTGTACATGGGTTTTTACATACAATAATAATAAAATCAGGCATTATAAATTACAAACCGGATTCCAAAAAACTTGGCACACTATACAAATTGTGAATGAAATCTGAATGCAATGATGTGGAAGTGCCAAATTTCAATATTTTATTCCAAATAGAACAGAGATGACAGGGTCAAAACTTTAAACTGAGAAAATGTATCATTTTAAGAGAAAAATATGTTGATTTAAAATTTCATGGTGTCAACAAATCTCAAAAAAGTTGGGACAAGGCCATTTTCACCACCGTGAGGCATCCTCTCTTCTTACAACAGTCTGCAAACGTTTGGGGAGTGAGGAGACAAGTTTCTCATATTTAGAAATAAGAATGCTGTTCCATTCTTGTCTCATATAGGCCTCGAACTGTTCAACTGTCTTGGACCTTCTTTGTTGCACCTTCCTCTTCCTTCTCCAAATGTTCTATAGGTGAAAAATATGGACTGCAGGCTGGCCATTTCAATACCTGGATCCTTTTCCTACGCAGGCATGATGTAATTAATGCTGCATGTGGTCTGGCATCATCATGTTGAAAAATGCAAGGTCTTCTTTGAAAGAGACACCTGGATGGGAGCATATGTTGTTCTAGAACCTGAATATACCTTTCTGCATTGACAGTGCTTTTTCAGATGTGCAAGCTGCCCATGTCACAAGCACTCATGCAACCCCATACCATCACAGATGCAGCCTTCTGAACTGAGCGCTTATAACAACTTGGGTTGTCCTTGTCCTCTTTCGTCAGGATAACATGGCATCTCAGTTTTCCATAAAGAACTTCGAATCGTGATTCGTCTCACCACAGAACAGTTTTCCACTTTGTCACACTCACTTGTAAATCACCCCAGGCCAAGAGAAAAAAGTCTGTGCTTCTGGGTCCTTTTTAGAAATGGTTTTGTCTTTGTACTGTAGAGTTTCAGCTGGCAACGGCGGATGGCTCGGTGGACTGTGTTCACCCACAATGATTTCTGGAAATATTGCTGAGCCCAGTCTATGATTCCCCTTACAGTAGCATTCCTGTTTGTGTTGCAGTACCATTTAATGGCCTTGACCCTTACGCACAGAGATTGTTCCAGATTCTCTGAGTCTTTGGATGATGTTATGCACTGTAGATGATGATAACTTCAAACTCTTTGCAATATTTTGCTGGGAAAAACCTTTCTGATATTGCTCCACTATCTTTACGTGCAACATTGGGGGAACTGGTGATCCTCTACCCATCTTTGCTTCTGAGAGACACTGCCACTCTGAGCAGCTCTTTTTATGCTCAGTCATATTACCAAAGGACCTCATTAGTGGTAATTGGTCTTTCAGCTGTTTGTTATACATGCAATTGACTTTTCCAGCCTCTTATTGCTACCTGTCCCAACTTTTTTGAGATTTGTTAACACAATAAAATTTATAATCAACATATTGTCCCTTTCAAATGATACATTTTCTCAGTTTAAACTTTTGGCCTGTCATCTATGTTCTATTCGGACTAAAGTATTGAAATTTGGCACTTCCACATCATTGCATTCAGTTTTTATTCACACTATACAAATTGTGAATTGCGCTGGTGCCCATCTTAGCTGACTCTGGGCAAAGGTGGAGTACACTCTGTAACTTTTTGAGAACATGTTTTATATATTAGGTATTCACATATACACTACATCTCCCAAAGTATTTAATAATCTGCCGCTACACGCTTATGAATTTAAGTGACATTCTATTCTTAATCCATAGGGTTTAATACAGGCTTGTACAAGCTACGGCCCATGTAGAGTGATTGGTACCAGGGTTGTATTCGGGCGTAAACGCAGGTACATGCCATATACTTACTTATTTTATCAAGCATGAAGTGTTTACACACTTGTTTGGCCTTGTGAGATCGTTTATCAAAGTGTATTTTTTTTTTTTTACAAGTGAAAAGGGTTTTTTAAATATTGCTTTGTCACTTGTCCCAGCTTGTAATGATGTCACAACCGTGTTTCTGTACTCTATCTCAATCTCAATCATTCAGAAGTATGTAGAGAGCCCGGTATAATAAAAGCCATGCCATGATTGGGCAGTGTGGATTGTCTTGAAGGTCTTTAGCCAATAGAATTTGTTCTTATACCAGATACGGAAATTCCCAGTAAAAACAAAACCACGACTCATGTTGCTAATTGCTAAGAAATGTAGTGGCCTACTACATCTATACTTTCACTTATAAACATTTACTTTAAAATGAACAAAAGAGGGAAGCAGTCCCATGAACCTGGTCACAAACAAGGCACATTAACGCTGCAGGTTTTTTTGCTAAACATGGCAATATATCTCTGCGAACTCTGAAAAACATTACGTCACACAACTTGCGGACTCAGCCTCAGGCTCAACATGCTCCAAATTGGTCCCAGATTCCAGTAAATTACTTTCCACTTCTCTCCAGCATAATGATCCTATTAATTTGATATACAGTATATCATAAACAATATAGCATGTTATTATTGTAAAGTTCTAAAGTTTGACCAACTTTCCTGAGCCGTCAGTGTCACTGTAAGTGTTCTACAAGCCCAGCAGACCTGTGGGCATCGCTATGATGGCATTAATACATATATAATGTTAATATTGTTGCATGTAAATAGATCCATCTACTGCTCATAGGGTCACAGGTCTAATGAGGACTAGTCGTGCATGGTACAGTTATGCGTATGTGAGGATGATGCTCCACCTTTAATCCTGCCTTAGAAATTTAATATGCATGCATTCATGATTAAGGCTTCACAATATGCTACTAAAAGTACTAGATGCACTTACACTATTCTAATGTTTGTTATGTGTATTTAATGTTTGAATAGCTTATTCTGCTCAATATGCAGTTCTATTTCAGTATTAATGTTGGTGCCAAAGTTTAAAATATAAAATTTTCTTAAGTAGATTTTTCTGATGCTTAGAATTTTTATTTTAATGACTTAGAGTAGTTTTGCATTTTCTGAATCTCAATAGCTTATTAAAGATTAAATTTATTAAATACAAATGTACATACCATATTCAACGTGATAAGTGCCCAGGACACTTAAAAATTTGAATTTTTAAAATGTTACCAGCAGAATGGAACCGTAAGTGCTTCTTACCATCGAGGTGGAAAACATGAATAATAACAGAACAATAAAAGAGTTTTACTGGTATTTGTGTTATTCATTTTGTGGTATCAACTAAACTACTTACACGAAAGCTGAAAATAAACAGAAAACAGCATAAATTTAAAAAAGACCCCTTGCTTTTCCCTCCCGGTGCTGTTCCTTTAAACATTTTCCCAGAAGTAAAATAGCGCCAATCAACATGATGTCAACTTTAGCACATGGCACATTGAACCAATCAACACTAACATAAACAAAAGCACATGGCCAGGAAGGTCTTTAAATGTATGAAGCTAGGTAGCAGGAGAATCGGGTGAAAAATACTCGTCATCACGTTCTGATAGGTCTATAGCAGTTTTGCTGTAGCAGTTTCTAATGGTTCATCAGTTTTTGGACATTCACCAAGAGAACAGCAAAATATTTTCCTGTTTTTTAAAGCAGGGCGGAAAAAATCAAATGTGTTGTTATTTATGAACATCATAAACATTCCCCAGTGGCAGGGGGTCTTGAAGTACCATGTAAACTCACTTCTACAGTCAGTCAATGCCTCATTTTACGGTTACAGAGACTGATTGAAGTAAATTGGCAAGTTTGATCTACCATTTTGCTCCAAGTACACATGGGTGGCTATTAGACGTAAGATAAAAAAACACTGAAGGGGCGCGTATTGGAGCAGGGTGCTTATTACATCGAATACGGTAATTTTAATTACTGTATAGAAACATTAAGCAATACAGTACTTGATTCAGTATAATAGTACCACATGTACATCTTGTAGTTGTCCTACTTTGAGATTTCCTTTTGGCTTTTTCCCTTTATCAGGGGTTGCCACAGCGAATGATTCACATGTTTGATTTGGCATAGGTTTTTATGTCAGATGCCCTTCCTGACACACCCCTTTAGTAAGAGATAGAAACACGCTGATGGCTTTGCAGCCTACTCTTTACGAAAGTCAGCAATGGTTCTTTTACATTGCTCACACCATAGACAGTAAGAGACATGGCTAGTCCTTGAAAACCCAGTTAGCTGAACTGGGGAGTACAGTGACAACCTTGTGGAAAGTGGGACTCGAATCCCCAACCTTAGGATTAGCGATCCAGCGCCCATTTCTACTAGACCACCACTGCCCCGTAGTTGTCCTACTTTATTTAATGTTATTTTTGCAAATATCAAATTATGTATGTTCCAAGTTTATAAGCACATCAGCAGGTATTTGTACAGCTATTTAAGTGCAGACTTGAAAATTTCAAGTTTGGCATGGACCATGTATGCATTATGTGGTGGTGTACAGCTACACTTCAGTTAATTTACAATGATATTATATCTTGAATCTTTGTCTATAATGTAATCAAAAGCTGTTAGTACTTCAAATTATCTTCGTTTCTTTACATTTTAGATTTTTAGTTTGGCATCAGTATATAAAACCGTGGCGCTCAGACACATGGCAACAATTACATGTATACTGTAGGATAAAATTTATGTACAGATTCTATACTATATATTTCCTATTACATGCTGCAAATGGTTGCCAAACAGCATCTAGAGCATTACAATAAAAAAAAAAGTCCCCCTCTCACACCCTCCCCCTGCGCTTTGCGCACCTTGGGTATATGGCACAAAGGCGCTGCTACGTGCCGTCTCATCCGGCTGCCGAAGCAGCCTCATAGTAGTATACCCACTTATTTTATTATTTTATTTTTTTTACCATTACAGCACTGATTGGTACAGAATTCATGTTTGATGTGAATGAGTGATCAATTGCATTCATTTGACTTTGACTTGTAATGACAGCATTTCAACACCAGTGGCGCATTAGGCACAGTCAGTTGAGGCATAAACCACAGTTTGTGGCGCTTGAGCCACTTCCGGTTATGACTCTTCTACTGCACAGAGCCCATCAGCAGCAATGTCAAAGAAAAGAAAAGTTGACAGTGAGTGCTGGGTGATTCATAAAGAATGGACAACTAAATACTTTTTTACTAAAGTTCAGTCAAAGGCTCATGGTTCATTTTTTGTAACCACTTAATCCTAATTAGGGTCGCGAGGAGGCTGACCCCCATCCCAGCCAACTCTGGGCGAGGGCAGAGTACACACTAGATAGCTCGCCAGGCCATCGCAGGGTGGAAACTCACTGACGGCTTTACAGCCTGCTCTTTTCGAAAGTCAGCAATGGTTCTTTTACACCCTTTCACCATAGACAGTGAAATGCAGTCGTGACTGAGTGCACAAGCCAGTGTTCATCCCAAGCCCGGATAAATGCAGAAGGTTGTGTCAGGAAGTGCATCTGATGTAAAACCTGCACCAGATTTGAGATGCGAATCATCAATATGACTTCCATACTGGATCGATCGAGGCCTGAGTTAACAATGACTGCCATCAGTGCTGTTAACCAATAGGGTGCTGGTGGAAACTGGACTACTGTTGGCTGAAGAAGGAGAGGCAGGAGGTGTGTCCGTAGGCGGAGAGAGAAGAGGAAAGACATAGTAAATATATTGGTATTAGGATGCTGAGGTTGGAACTACCAGGCAGAAGGCCTAGAGGAAGACCAAAGAGGAGATTTATGGATGTGGTAAAGGAGGATATGAAGGTAGTTGGCATAAGAGAAGAAGATGCAGAGGATAGGGTGAGATGGAGGCAGATGATTTGCTGTGGCGACCCTTGAAGGGAACAGCCAAACGGAAAAGAAAGAAAAATGAAGAAAACACCATAGACCAGTGGTTCCTAACCTGGGTTCGATCGAACCCCAGGGGTTCGGCGGAGGTCAAGACACACAACTGACTCATATTCACGACGACACGCCCCGCTTTGCCATCACTGGCTGCAGGTGATCACTCTACATTGCTTGGCCAATCTGTGCTGCAGGAAATTTGGTGCGCTCAGTAGTCGAATTGTGACTGTTGTTATGGTACGTCGTGTGATTTCTTTCTTAATGTTTTAATCCATACTATGTTGAGTAAAAAAGAAAGTGGTCGGGTGAATATGTACAACATGGATTCACATATGTAACGGAACGTGATATTCGTCGGTTATATACCCCTCCCTGAATCGCCACCTTATCGTGGTGGAGGGGTTTGCGTGACCTAATGATCCTAGGAGCTATGTTGTCGGGGGCAAATGCCCCTGGCAGGGTCACCCAAGGCAAACAGGTCTGGGGTGAAGGGCCAGACGAAGTGCGATTAAAAAAAAAACCCTATAACACATGAGAGAGCACAGGAAGCAGTCTCCCTTGCCCGGACGCGGGTCACCGGGGTTCCCTCCTGGAGCCAGGCCCAGGGGAGGGGCTCGAAGGCGAGCACCTGGTGGTCGGGCTTATGCCCATGGAGCCTGGCCGGGCTTAGCCCGAAAAGGAGACATGGGTCCGCCCTCCCATGGACCCACCACCCGTGGGAGGAATTTTAGGGGTCGGGTGCAGTGTGAGTTGGGTGGCAGCCAAAGGCATGGGTTCTGTCGGACCGATCCTCGGCTACTTACTCTGACCCTCGGGACATGGAATGTCACCTCTCTGGCGGGAAAGGAGCCTGATTTGGTGCGTGAGGTGGAGAGATACCGACTAGATATACCGCAACGCATAGCTTGGGCTCTGGAACCATCAATCTTGAAAGAGGCTGGACCTTCTTCTATTCTGGAGTTGCTCATGGGGAGAGGCGGCGAGCCGGTGTGGGTATTCTTGTTGTCCCCTGTCTCGGTGCCCAAATGTTGGGGTTCCCCCCGGTTGACGAAAGGGTAGCTTCCCTCCGTCTTCGGGTGGGGGTCGGGTCCTGACTGTTATTTGTGCTTATGCACCAAATGACAGTTCAGAGTACCCACCCTTTTTGGAGTCTTTGGGGGGGGGTGTTGGAGAACGCTCCCTCGGGAGACTCGCTCGTTGTCTTGGGAGACTTCAACGCCCATGTGGGCAACGATAGTGTGACCTGGAAGGGTGTGATCGGTAGGTACGGCCTCTCCAGTCTGAATCCGAATGGTGTTTCGTTGTTGGACTTCTGTGCTCGTCATAGTTTGTCTATCACGAACACCATGTTCGAACATAAATGTGCCCATAAGTTCACTTGGCACCAGGACACCCTAGGTCGCAGTTCGATGATTGACTTTGTAGTCGTGTCATCGGACTTGCGACCATATGTTCTGGTCACTCGGGTGAAGAGAGGAGCTGAGCTGTCTACCGATCACTACCTGGTGGTGAGTTGGCTTCGGTGGTGCGGGAGGTTGCTTTCCAGACCTGGCAGGCCCAAGCGTGTAATCAGGGTCTGCTGGGAACGTTTGGCGGAGTCCCCTGTCCGAGAGGCCTTTAACTCCCACCTCCGGCAGAGCTACAACCACGTTCCGGAGGAGGCGGGGGACATGGAATCCGAATGGGCCATGTTTCGTGCCTCCATTGCTGAGGCGGCAGCTCATAGCTGTGGCCGTAAGGTCGTCGGTGCTTGTCATGGCGGTAATCCCCGAACCCGGTGGTGGACACCTGCGGTGAAGGGGGCCGTCCAGCTGAAGAAGGAGGCCTATCGGGTTTTGTTAACCTGTGGGACTCCTGAGGCAGCAAACGGGTACCGGCAGGCCAAACGTGCTGCAGCCGAGGCTGTCGCTAGATGCAAAATCTCGGGCATGGGAGGCGTCCGGTGAGGACCTGGAGAGTGATTATCGGTTGGCCTCAAAAAGGTTCTGGGCCACCATCCGACGCCCCAGGAGGGGGAAGCAGTTCTTCACAAACACTGTTTACAGTGGAGGTGGGGAGCTGCTTACCTTGACTGGGGATGTTGTCGAGAGGTGGAGGGATTACTTTGAGGACCTCCTCAATCCCACCAACACGCCCTCCGTGGAGGAGGAAGACCCTGGGGCTTCAGGTGAGGGTCCGCCCATCACTGGAGTGGAGGTCACTGAGGTTGTCAGAAAACTCCTCGGTGGTCGAGCTCCGGGGTTGGACGAGATCCGCCCGAAATATCTCAGGGTTCTGGATGTTGTAGGACTGTCTTGGTTGACACGTCTTTGCAACATTGCGTGGTCATCAGGGGCTGTACCTCTGGATTGGCAAACTGGGGTGGTGGTCCCAATTTTTAAGAAGGGGGACCGGAGGGTGTGTTCCAATTATCAGGGAATTACACTCCTCAGCCTACCTGGGAAAGTCTATGCAGGGGTACTAGAGAGGAGGATCCGACCGATAGTCGAACCTCGGCTTCAGGAGGAACAATGTGGTTTTTGTCCTGGCCGCAGCACTCTTGACCAACTCTATACGCTCCACAGGATTCTGGAGGGGGCATGGGAGTTTGCCCAATCTGTCCACATGTGCTTTGTGGATTTGGAGAAGGCTTTCGACCGTGTCCCTCAAACGATCTTGTGGGGCGTGCTCCGAGAGTACGGCGTTCCGGATCCGTTGCTACGAGCTATTCGGTCGCTGTATCACCGGAGCCGGAGTTTGGTCCGTATTGGTAACAGCAGGTCGGTTTCGTTTCCAGTGGGAGTTGGAGTCCGCCAAGGGTGTCCTTTGTCACTGATTCTGTTCATAATTTTTATGGACAGAATTTCTAGGCGCAGTCAAGGCGATGAGGGGTTCTGGTTTGGTGGCCATTGGATATCGTCTCTGCCTTTTGCGGATGATGTTGTCCTTTTGGCTTCATCAAGTCGGGCCCTCCAGCTCTCATTGGAGCGATTCGCAGCTGAGTGCGAAGCAGCCGGGATGAAGATCAGTACCTCCAAGTCCGAGGCCATGGTTCTCAGTCGGACAATGGTGGAATGCACCCTCCGGGTCGGGAATGAGGTCCTGCCCCAAGTGGAGGAGTTTAAGTATCTTGGGGTCTTGTTTACGAGTGAGGGAAGGATGGAGCGAGAGATCGACAGACGGATCGCTGCAGCCTCTACTGTTAAGCGGTGCCTGTACCGGTCCGTCGTGTTGAAGAAGGAGCTGAGCCGCAAGGCAAAGCTCTCAATTTACCAGTCGATCTACGTTCCAACCCTCACCTATGGTCACGAGCTTTGGGTAATGACCGAAAGAACAAGATCACGGATACAAGCGGCTGAAATGAGCTTCCTTCGCCGGGTGGTGGGGTTCTCCCTTAGAGATAAGGTGAGAAGCGCCGCCATCTGGGGAGAGCTCGGAGTAGATCCGCTGCTCCTCCGCATTGAGAGGGGCCAGTTGAGGTGGCTCGGGCATCTGGTCAGAATGTCCCCTGGACGCCTCCCTGGTGTAGTGTTTCGGGCATGTCCAACCGGGAAGAGACCCCGGGGTCGACCTAGAACACGCTGGAGGGACTATGTCTCTCGGCTTGTCTGGGACCGCCTCGGTGTCCCCCCGGGAGAGTTGGAGGAAGTGGCTCGGGAGAGGGACGTCTTGACCTCTTTGCTTAGGTTGCTGCCCCCGCGACCCGACCCTGGACTAAGCGGAAGATGATGATGATGATGATGATATTCGTCGGCGTCTTATCTGCATGATTTGCAAAGTCGGATCAACCCTGTGCTGACTGACGTATACGTACATGTATATGTACATATAATATAAATAAATACATATTCAATACTATAAATGCTTATAATAACGATTAAACATTAAAAAATAATGCATAAGATGTAAATAACACAAATACACACACATACAGTTGCACGCACGTGTTCACACACAGATGCACGTGCACGCACTCGGATGCGCACCTCACATAAAAATGTAAGTAGTTGTGATGGCGGAGTTCATGCATTGTATTGGTTTTGTTCTTTGAACACAGTGATGTTAATGCACGGTTCATTTTGGTGCCCTAGTAAAAACATATACCTATGTCTTGAATTTGAAAAAAAAAAAAAATCACATTTTATTTTTCACTAAAGAAGGGTTCAATGAATAAGCATATGAAACTGGTGGGGTTCAGTATCGCCAACAAGGTTAAGAATCACTGCCATAGACAGTGAGAGACATGGCCGGCCTTTGATAACATAGTTCACTGCACTGGGAGGACAGTGACAACCCATTGAGAGTGGGGCTTGAACCCCCAATCTTGGGATCAGTGAGCCAGCACCTTACCACCAGGCCACCACTGCCCTCAAGTCAAAGGCTGTATATCCTATCATCAGCCGCCATTTTTCCACCAAGCATGCTAATTACACCAACCACGTGTCACTGCAAGAACGTCAGGCTACCGCTGATAGGTTGGTCGCGAGCTTGCAGGCTCAGCAAAACACCTTTATCAGAGCAAATTCCATCCAAGAATCAAGCACAAGGATATATGCATAATTCACCAGAAAGCACTGTGTAAATCCGTGTTGCAGCTTGACCATGTACTGAAGCCGGTTGTGAAAATTGTTAATGTTATTCGAGCGAGGGGACTTCACCATCATTAGTTTATTCATTTTTCTGACCAGTTTGAACCGGTTCCGATCGGTTTGGACTGGCTCTGGCCAGTTTGGACCGGTTCCGGCCTGTTAACTTGGTTAACTTTATTCGAGCGAGGGAACTTCACTATCGTCAGTTTACTCATTTTCCTGAAGAAACTGACGCTGATCACATGGACTTGCTGTACCATTCTAATGTTCGCTGGTTCCATTTGAGGAAAGAATATCAACGAGTGTGGAGGTTAAACAGAACATTATTTAATTTTTGGAGCTCCCTGAGAACACAGACAATGTTCCTGAGCTGAAAGACACAGATTGGCTGTGATTTCACTTTTACTGTGGACAAACTGACCCACATGGACGAGGTGAATGTGAAGCTCCGAGGGAAAAACAGTTTGTGCATGAAATGCAAGCAACCGTAAGAGCCTTCAAAGTCAGGCTAGTTTTATTTTCAAAGCAAATGTCAGACAAGTCATTTCCCCCACACTGGCCACATTAAAAGAGCCCTACAGCATGTGAACAAATCCAGGAAAGCACTGGATGACCTGCATGAAGAATTCTGCCGTCGGTTTTGTGATTTTGGAAAAATTGACAGAGTGCTTCAGTTGGTGTCAGGTCCCTTCTCACAAGAGCCTGAAACGTTACCACAGGAGTTGCAGTTGGTACTGATTGATCTCCAAATGTGACATGATGTTAAAGGAGAAGTTCAACTCCCTTTAAGTGGATGAGTTTTATGCTTCATTAAGTGCAGCCAAATTTCCAAACATCCAGAAGATGGCACAGAGGATGCTGGTGTTGTTTGGCTCTACATGTGTGTGAACAGACTTTTAGTGTGATGAACACCAACAAAGCACCCCACAGACCCCAACTGAGTTATGAACATTTCAAATTTGTTCTGAGAGCCACAACAGAATTACCATCAGAGCTCGATGCACTGGCAAAAATGGGTCATCAACAACATTGTTCCCACTAAAAGGTATTTGAATATTTTAATGCTTTTTTCTGTTTATGTTTGATATGCACTATTAAAAAATGCATTTTTATCGTATCTTGCTGACCCGGCCCGTTTGTCAAATTTTAAAAGTCAATGTGACTCTCTCTCAAGCTAGATTGAGATGGTTTGGACATGTACAGAGGAGGGATAGTGAGTATATTGGCAGTAGGATGCTGATGTTGGAACTACCAGGCAGAAGGCCTCGAGGAAGACCAAAGAAGAGATTTTTGGATGTGGTGAAGGAAGACATGAAGGTCGTTGGAGTCAGAAAAGAAGATGCGGAGGACAGGGTGAGGTGGAGGTGGATGATTTGCTGTGGCGACCCCTGAAGGGAGCAGCCGAAAGTAAAAGAAGAATGTGACTCTCAAGCCAAAATAATTGCCCACCCCTGGTTTAATAGGATGTCGGCCTGCCCTTTGCAGCTTTAAATCTTCTGGCCAAGCTTTCCACATATTCCAGGAGTATGTTTATACTGTAGTAATTTTTTACCATTCTTCCAGCAGCGCATTTGTGCGCTTAGACACTGATGTTAGATGACAAGGCCTGACATGTAGTCTTCACTTTAATTCATCGCAAAGATGTTCTTTTGGGTTGAGGTCAGGACTCTGTGCAGGCCAGTCAGGTTATTCCTGAGTCATCCATGTCATTATGGACCTTGCTTTGTGCACTGGTGCTTTGTGTACTGGTGCACAGTCATGTTAGAACAGGAAGAGGCTGCTCCCACAAAGTTGGGAGCATGAAATTGTCTAAAATCTCTTGGTATGCAGAAGCACTCAGAGTTCCTTTCACTGGATCTAAGGGTCCAAGCCCAGCTCCTGAAAAATAACCTCACACCATAACTTCCTCCACCAAAACTTTACACTTGGCACAATGCAGTCAGACAATTACTGTTCTCGGCAAACCAATCGGCTTGCCAGATGGAGAAGTGTGATTCATTACTTCAGAGAATGCGTTTGCACTGTTCTAGAGTCCAATCATGGTGTGATTTGCACCACAGTGTCCGACGCTTTGCATTGGACTTGATGATGTATGGCTTGAATACAACTGTTTGGCTATGGAAACCCATTCCATGTAGCTGGCTGGACTTGCTGCACAAGTAGCATCCTATCATGGTACCACACTGGAATTCACAGCGCTCCAGAGAGCAACCCACTCTTTCACAAATGTTTGTATCCACAGTCTGCATGCCTTTGTGTATGAATTTATATACCTGTGGCCATAGAAGTAATTGGATGAATTAAATTATTTGATTGGTGAGTGAATACATTTGGCAATATAGTGTAGATACAAATGCAGTTATAAGCGTGCTTTACATGCTACAACATGATAGAGCAGTGGTGACCTAGTGGTGAAGGTGCTCGATCACTGATCCTAAGGTTGGGCATTTGAGTCCCACTCTCCACAGGTTATCACTGTCTCGCCAGTGCAGCTAACTGCGTTATCAAAGGCCGGCCATGTCTCTCACTGTCTATGGTGTGAGGCATGTAAAAGAACCATTGCTGACTTTCGACAAGAGTAGACTGCAAAGCCATCAGCATGTTTCTGCCCCTTGCTAAAGGGTTATGTCAGGAAGGGCATCCAATGTAAAAACCTATGCCAAATCAATCATGCAAATCATAGATTTACTGTGGCGACCCCTGAGAAAAAGGGAACAGCCGAAAGGAAAAGAAGAAGTAAACCACAACATGACATAATACAAAATCAAAGTTATAGTGAAACCAAGGGTCAGGCAATGAGCAAGCAAGCATACTGTACACTAGGCCATGCATGAACAAAACTAGGAAACCAGATATGAGATCAAAACCAGAACAACATTAAACAACAAGACTTGGTATTGACTGGCATGTAAACATTAAGCGTATATGTCGCAGTGCATGATTTTTTTGGAATGAGTTTATGAAAGTAAAATGGTGATTGAGACCACGTGTATGTTATTAGTAGTCAGGAGAAATTGAACGTCAGAGCATCCATAATAGTTTATAATCTTTGGCAGCCATGCTGTACTTTTGAGCTGAACAGTAACATTGATTCTGACATTAATACATTACGATTATGGATATGTGTATGATTTCTGTGTGCAAATTCAATGTCAAGCTGGAAATTAAGTTTATTCCAGGTGCTGGTGAGCCTGTTCCCATACTATGTTGGATTTTCTTAAAAAAATCTGTACACTGTGAGAGAATCAGAGATAGTAATATTCCAAATAAACATAAATGGTTTGTACCCTAGGAAAAGTGTATGCTTGGTTACTAAGTATTTGAAATAATTCATGTTCAAATCATGGGAACAATTGCACAAAATCCTCTTGGCTATTGGAGGAAATTGTGCACATCTGCTTCATCTTAACTCCCAATTAGACCACTGAGACACCCAGTTTAAGCAAACTGAGCGCTCTGCTTTCCATATTGATGGAGAGGGTGGAGTGCTTTAAGTTGCTTTGAGTCCACATCTTTTCTGACTTTACTTGGACCACAGACATCTTCCACTAGGTGGGGAGGGCATAATGAAGGATGTACTTCATTTACAGCATTTAGCAGACACTCTTATCCAAAACGACTTACAATCAAAGTCACTGAGCCGCACCAGAGAGGTGAAACAGTTGCATGTGACTCCAGAGCTGCGGGTTGCCGACCCCTGGCCTAGACCTACTGCCTTGCAGAGATGAAGCCTTCTTCGTTGGAATATACATGTACTTTAATAGATTTTATTACTGAAGAGTAAAACGTTATCTACACAGTATATTCTTCATTATTATATCTCTGGGTAAAAGTTTGTAATATTGATATTAGTTTTGGTTTCAAAAACCTACATAAACAATGAATGCAATGTTAATGATAGTTAATATTAAGGTCAACCAATTTTAAATGTTCAGTTCATTTTCTGTAACTGCCTCATCCTAATTAGGGTCGCGGGGAGGCTGGTGCCCATCTCAGCCAACTCAGGGCGAGGGCAGAGTACACCCTGGACAGCTCGCCAGGCCGTCGTAGGGCAGAAACACGCTGACAGCTATGTAGTCTACTCTTTATGAATGTCAGCAATGGTTCTTTTACAGCCTCACACTATATCCAGTGAGAGACATGGCCAACCTTTGATAACCCAGTTAGCTACAGGTGAAAGTCTCCTTTCCAAAATCCTGATGTTGATTTTTGCTTGGGGAATGATGAGTGTGACTCCCCTATGACTGCACCCTCTGGTTCGTTCTCCTTAAATAATATGCCACCAGATTTCCATGGAACCCTACACAACCTTAGTCCTGTCCAGTACCTTCAACATGTTGGCCTGCTTTGCCAGAATGGTTTGTTATAACACTTCTGGAACCACACAGGCCCTTCCCATGGCCTGTCATACCCTGTCCTGCCTACAGTTTTGCAACTGCGTCTCCTTTGACTTCTTCTGTCACAACCCTTCTGGCTCAGATATACAGTGAATCGGAAATGTTCTGTAAGCCTTACTTAGAATATTTCTTTTTCAACTTGATGGCCTCCTTCACCACAGTCTTCTTCTTCTACTTTTCCTCTTGGCTGCTCCCTTCAGGGGTCGCCACAGCGAATCATCTGTGTCCATTTCACCCTATCCTGTGCATCCTCTTCTATTACATCAAGTACCTTCATGTCTTCCTTCACCACATCCAGAAATCTTCTCTTTGGTCTTCCTCTAGGCCTGCCGCCTGATATTTCCAACCTCAGTATTCTACTACCAATATATTCACTATCCCTCCTCTGTACATGTCCAAACCATCTCAATCTAGCATCTCTGACCTTGTCTCCAAAACATCTTACATGGGCTGTCGCTCTGATGTACTCATTCCTGATCCTATCCATCCTCATTACTCCCAAAGAGAACCTCAACATTTCATCATCTCTGCTACCTACAGCTCTGCCCAATGTCTTTTCCTCAGCGCCGCTGTTTCTAAACCATAAAACATCACTGGCCTCATCACCATCTTGTACACTTTTCCTTTCATTCTTGACAATACCTTCCTATCACACATCACACTTTTCTCTAGCCATTCCAACCTGCCTGCACACGCTTCATCACCTCTTTCCCACACTCTCCATTGCTTTGGATTGTTGAGCCTAAGTATTTATAATCCTCAACCTTCTTTATCTCTGCTCCCTTTAACCTCACCGTTCCTCTTGGGTCCTTCTGTTCACTCACATGTATTCTGTCTTACTGAGGCTAACCTGCATTTCTCTCCTCTCTAGGGCATACCTCCACCTCTCTAGATTTTCCTCCACTTGTTCTCTGCTCTCACTACAGATCACAAGGTCATCTGCAAACATCATAGTCCATGGGGAATCTTGTCTAACCTCGTGTGTCAGCCTGTCCATCACCATAGCAAACAAGAAGGGGCTCAGAACTGACCCTTGATGCAGTCCCACCCCCACCTTGAACTCTTCTGTCACACCGACAGCACACCTCACCACTGTCTCACATCTGTCATACATGTCCTTCGCCACTCTAACATACTGTTCTGCCACTCCAGACGTCCTCATGCAATGCCACACTTTCTCTCTCGACACCCTATCATATGCTTTCTCCAGATCCACAAAGGCACAATGCAGCTTCCTCTGACCTTCTCTGTACTTCTCTGTATTTTTTATTTGTCCCCTCAACCGTATGTATATTTTAGGTATGTACCCTATTAAATTAATTTAAATTACACCTCCCTATTCTGTCTTATCAGGACTACATGAGATGTGCATGCGCAGAATATCAGTTCGCTTGAGTAGAATGTCAGTGTTCAACAAACTTTTTATCTCTGCTATGGGTTTTGAAATTTCTCTCGTTAGAAGTGAAAGTTCAAAAGAACTTTTAGAGGACTGAGTGTGATTCTTTGTTTGAAGTCACTTTTGGAGACTTTTAGCTGGTTTGCTTGAATGACAGCTGTGAATTTGACCACGGGTCATGGGTCGTGGTCAGCCCAAAGGGCACGCTAGAACAATGGCGACACAAAGGGTGTCCAACAACAACCCTGAAGGGGTAGAGGCTCGTGAGGGAGCATTTGACATTGTACAGGGCATGCCGTCAATTTCCAAAAGTGGAAAGAGAATGAAATCCTCATGTGAAAGGAAAGAGCAGCCAAATGTCCAGGACATTGCTGCCTCAGACGGAGAAATTGAATCGGGTGGTGAGACCCCTGATGATCTAGTTTCGGTCAAAGCTCGAGGTGACAAGCCAGTGAGCAGCAAGGAAGGCGAGGTCACTGCTGATAACCATCTTATGAAACGGTTAGATTTTATGGTGAAAAATCAAGTGACCCAGACTGCAGCTATGAAGAAAATCGAAAAGACTTTAGAAAATGTTGGAAGAAATTTGCCAACTTTTCACAGTGACGGAAACTCCCGATCGTCTCCGATCCCGACCACTTCCGATTGTGTGCTTGGCAGAGTAAACAAACAATGGCGGAATACAGATGAGGAAGAAGGCTATGAATTTGATGTTAGTGTCTCAGGTTTGTGAGAATGACAGTGAAATCGGTGACCCAGACATAGAAGACTCTAATGCCTCATTCATGTCTTCATTAATGAACGAATTTGCAGATTTCTTTGGTAACGATGAAAAGACTTCGGACGGTATGAAACCGGAGTTAGCGAAGTCGATTGGGGATGGACTGGCCAAAGCGCCAAATTTCACAAAGTTGAAAGGACAATTATTTTTGTCCCAAGAATTGTGAATGCTTAGTGGTGCCAAAAGTAAATGAAGAATTCTGGCACAAAGCGAAAGCATACAACAAAACAAGAGACATAAAAAAGCAACATGTGCAAGGCTTACTGGTTAAAGCCATGATCCCCATCATTCAAGTTGCCGACATGCTGATGAGAAGCATTATACAGCGCAAACACATGAACAGCAAAGTAACTTTGCAGAAAATAACAGATGGGCTCAGACTGTTGACAGGTGCACAAGCAGACATGAATGTGAAAAGGCGAGATGCATTTAAGCAGGACTTGACTGGGCCATATCAGTGCCTTTGTACTTCTGGTATGATCACCACCAGTAAGTATTTGTTTGGTGATGAACTGCATAAGAAAATAAGGGACATTAGAGCCTCTAAACAGATGGGAAATAAAGTTTTTGTGTTCGACAGACCAAGATATCGTCAGGACAATCCACTGTTTCATCCATATAACAACAGTGGTTCTGGAAGTTACCACCAACAAAATTTCAAGAAAGACCATAGCTACAGAGCTAAGCAAAGTCAAGGTGGTGGAAAAGGACAGAACCCTTTTTTACAGACGTGTCAGCATGACGAAGGGTTCCGCAAATAATGGCAGAATTGTCAAAATGTAACAAGGTGAGGCACATACCTAAGGAGTTTTTTGTGATAAACACTCCTGAAAACTTTTATGCTGGGAAAGTGCAACATTTTGCAAGTAAATGAGCTGACATTTCATCTGATCCTTGGATATTATCTAATATTGAGGGTGTAGATATGGATTTTACCACAACACCATCCCAGCAGACTATACTTAATGCTATCAAGTTTACAAAAAATGACAGCATGCTCATTACAGAAGAACTTTCCCACATGTATGACAAAGGTATCATAGAGGCATGTGAACATATAGATGGGGAATTTATATCAAATATATTTTCTTGCATCAAGAAAAATGGTTCCTTGAGAATTATTTTGAACCTCAAAACATTGAACGACAGTGTTGAAACCTGCCATTTTAAAATGGATACTTTCAAATCTGCCATTTTTCTGGTGGAAAAAGACTGCTATTTTGCCTTTTTAGATTTAAAAGACGTGTACTTAGTATTCCAGTAAGAGATGAAGATAAGAAATATTTGAGATTTATCTGGAATGAGACTTTATTTCAGTTTACTTGTCTCCCAAATGGGCTTGCGTCTGCACCTAGAATCTTTACTAAGCTGATGAAATCAGTCTTTTCATCGCTTAGAAGTCAGGGGTTTCCAAACACCTCCTACATTAACGACTCTCTTTTGGTTAGTTTGACAAAACAACACTCTAAGGAAAATGTGGCAACCACAGTGAAACATCTCAACAGTTTTACTGTACATCCTGATAAGTCTGTCCTTACCCCAATTAAATAAATTACTTACCTTGGATTTGTTACCGACAGTGAGAGCATGACTGTTACATTGACGGATGACAAGAAGAGCAAAATTGTTCAAAAATGTTTGGAATTACTACATGGTGAACGAGTCACCATCAGAGATTTGGCTGTTTTGATTGGTCAATTTAATGTGGCTGCACAAGGAATGAAACATGCCCCTGTTTTCTTCAAGCGAATTGAAATTCTCAAAAATCATGGATTGAAATTAGCTAAAGGCAATTTTGACTCCACAGTGTTGCTTGATTCAGATTGTGTGAATGATTTGACTCGGTGGATAAACAATACAGGCAATTGCCCCAAACCAATTTATGTTTCTCAGCTAGGCGTGGTAGTTAAGACTGATGAATTAAAAACTGGTTGGGGAGGAGTGAAAGACTGTGATCAAACTAGTACTCCGGGTTTATGGTCTGCTGAAGAAAGTGAACTTCATATCAATATTTTGGAATTAAAGGCAGCCTTCTTCTGTGTACAAACTTTCTTTTCAGCCCAGACATATATTCATATCAAGCTAATGTTAGATAATACAACAGCGGTGTCATTAACAATATAGGTGGGATGAAGGTTGGATGTAACAGTGTCACTAAGGAATTGTGGCTATGGGCCATTGACAGGACTATTTGGTTGTCAGCTGCTCATTTGACTGGGGTGTGTAATTATCAAGCAGATGAGTGTTCAAGGAAGTTCCTAGATGACAAAGAATGGCACTTAAACGAACAGGTATTTAAACAAATGTGTGATGTGTTTTGGTAGCCGGTCAGAGATTTGTTTGCTTCCAGGCTAAATATACAATTGAACAGATACAGAGCTTGGTACCCTGACCACGGTGCAGAAGCTGTTGATGCTTTTACTGTGTTTTGGGGAAATTCTTATGACTATATATTTTGCCCTTTCAGTGTGATTAGCAGAGTTCTTCAGAAAGTAATCAACGAAGAGGCAGAAGTGCTCATGGTAGCACCAATATGGACAACTCAATTTTGGTTTACGAAGTTACTGGAATTGTCAATAGACTGTCCAAGATTGCTGCCAAAATCTCAATCCCTGTTACGACTCCTCAATTGGCCACAGTTTTGAAATCCACTCCACAATAAACTCAAACTAGCAGCATTGAGGCTTAGAAAGTCAAGGCCTTTCACCATCAGTTACAAACATTATCCTGCACTCATGGAGACATTTGACACACCAGCAATATGGGACATATTACCGAAAGTGGTTGTGTTTTTGCAGTGCAAGATGTGTTAATCTCTTTTCACCACCTTTGAGTGAGGCTTTACATTTCCTGTCAGTGTTATATGACTCTGGTTTTGGATACTCTGCAATTAATACAGCTAGATCAACTTTATCTAATTTAATAACTGTTGGAGATGCTCCCTTTGGAAAACATCCACTAGTGATCAGATTCATGTGGGGCATTTTTAATATCAGACCTGCCCTACCTAGATATAATGTTGCTTGGAATGTACAGCATGTGTTGTTGTATTTGAGAGATCAATTGGCCTGTGATTTGTTAAAAGGATTGACACTTAAGTTGGCCATGCTTACCCTGCTTTTATCAGGGCAAAGAATTCAGGCCCTCCATCTTATTGACATTAGAAATGTAGATATCTCAGATGATTTTGTGTTAAAATTAGATTTGGGGATCTCCTCAAACAGACTCGAACTGGTTTTCACCAAGGTGAACGCTCTCTCCAGAGCTATATGCCTGATCAGAGACTGTGCATTGTCAGTGTGATGAAGCTATATCTGGATATAACTAGCGAGCTCAGAGGAGACGCGACAGCTTTGTTCATAAGCATTACTATGCCTCACAAAAGAGTGAGCAAAGACACTATAAGTAGATGGATAAAGTTTGTTCTCAAAAGTGCAGGTATTGATATGTCAATATTCAAACCACACAGTGTAAGATCAGCCTCTACTAGTGCAGTATTAGCCTTCAATGTGCCAATTCAAACTGTTCTGCGGATGGCAGGTTGGAGCAGTGAATGCGTTTTCAGACAGTTTTATAACAAACCAGTTTCTCAGAACAGTAGTTTCAGTAGTGCTGTATCCAAATTCTGGATCCAATGTTGGTATTTGATCATCTCGCCATAAGCGTTGCATGTTTTCCTGAATTATCAGGAATGTTTACTTATGTGACTGAGTTAATTTGTGCATTTCCACAAAATAAATGTTAAATATGGAACTAAGATTGGGCTTGATGATTTATTGATGGAAATATGATTTACTCTAAATGTCTCATGTAGTCCCGATAGGACAGAATAGGGAGGTGGAATTACACAATTAAGTGAGACTTACCTGTAAGTTGATATTTGATTGTAATTCCACCAACCTATGAAGTACTGAGGGATTATGTGCCCACCCTTCCCACCCTAGCTGGGAAATCATATTTCTACACTCTAAAACCTGATATTCTACTACTATTCTAGTACTTCTAATACTGATATCTCACGTAATCCCTCAGTACTTCATAGGTCGGTGGAATTACAGTGAAATATCAACTTACAGGTAAGTCTCATTTAATTGTGCAATTATTTTTCAATTAAAAAAGTATAGCTTTTAGTTTTTCACAATGGGTATGGGCGGATGCGGATAAGGCTCTAGGTTACTCATAAGATGGTTGGAGGCTCAACAAATAGTACCACCATGTTACTGATGCGAAGGTGTCAACAACTTGGTAATATGAAGGTATGAGTTTTTTTGAATAAGGATCACTGGTAAATGCCATGAAAGTAAATGCAATCATTCACAAATTTGGTGAACCAGCAGCCATGAGGGGGGGGCAGTAACCAGTGTCTCTCCCCCTTATGCCGGTCCCAAGCCCGGATAAATGCAGAGGGTTGCGACAGGAAGGGCATCCGGCGTAAAACTTCTGCCACATTTAAAAATGCAAATGATCAATACAGAATTCATACCGGATCGGTCGAGGCCCGGGTTAACAATGACCGCCATTAGTGCTGTCAATCAACAGGGTGCTGATGGAAATTGGACTACTGTTGGTCGAAGACGTCGAAGAAGGAGAGGCGGGAGGCATGTCCGTAGGCAGAGAGAGAAGAGGAAATGCGTGAGCCTAGGACTGAGAGTAGGGACTTTGAATGTTGGAACTATGCACGGAAAAGATAGGGAGCTGGCTGACATGATGCAGAGGAGGAAGGTGGACATACTGTGTGTTCAGGAGACAAGGTGGAAAGGTAGCAAGGCTAGAAGCTTAGGAGCAGGGTTTAAACTGTTTTATAGTGGTGTGGATGGGAAGAGAAATGGAGTAGGAGTCATCTTGAAGGAGGGGTTTGTCAGGAATGTTCTAGAAGTGAAAAGAGTGTCAGACAGAGTGATGAGTCTCAAGTTAGAACTTGAAGGCGTGATGGTCAATGTTGTTAGTGCTTATGCCCCACAGGCAGGATGTAAGCTAGAAGAGAAGGAGAGATTTAGAAGAGAAGGAGTGACTTAAATGAAGTGATACACTGTACCCCCAGAGGTGAAAGAGTGGTCATTGGAGCAGACTTCAATGGACATGTTGGTGCAGGCAACAGAGGGGACGAGGAAGTGATGGGCAGGTTTGGTATCCAGGACAGGAACACAGAAGGACAGATGTTGATCGATTTTGCAAAAGGATGGAAATGGCTGTGGTGAATACTTTCTTCAAGAAGAAACAGGAGCATAGGGTGACTTATGAAAGCGGAGGTAAGAGCACACAGGTAGACTACATCTTGTGTAGGCGATGTAATTTGAAGGAAGTCAGTGACTGCAAAGTAGTAGTGGGTGAGAGTGTTGCCAAACAGCATAGGATGGTGGTGTGCAGGATGACACTGATGGTGAGAAAGGTGAAAAAGGCAAAGGCAGAGCAGAAGACAAAGTGGTGGAAGCTGAAAAAGGAAGAGTGTCGTGTTGTCTTCAAGGAGGAGTTGAAACAGGCTTTGGGTGGCCAGGAAGTGCTTCCAAATGACTGGACAACCACAGCAAATGTGATCAGGGACAGAGGTAGGAGAGTACTTGGTGTGTCCTCTGGAAGGAAAGTAGATAAAGAGACTTGGTGGTGGAATGAGGACGTGCAGGAGTGTGTACAAAAGAAGAGGTTAGCCAAGAAGAAGTGGGACATTGAGAGGACCGAAGAGAGTAAACAGGAGTACAGGGAGACACAGCATAAGGCGAAGGTAGCAGTGTCAAAGGCCAAACAGAGGGCGTATGATGACTTGTATGATAGGTTAAACAGTAAGGAGGGAGAAAATGATCTATACAGGTTAGCACAGCAGAGAAATAGAGATGGGAAAGACGTGCAGCAAGTTAGAGTGATAAAGGACAGAGAGGGAAATGTATTGACTGATGACAGAAGTGTGCTGGGAAGATGGAAAGAGTACTTTGAAGAGCTGATGAATGAGGAAAATGAGAGAGAAAAAAGAGTAGAAGGGGTGACCGTTGAGGAGCAGGAAGTAGCAAAGATTAGTAAAGGAGAAGTGAGGAGGGCATTGAAGAGGATGAAGAGTGGAAAGGCAGTTGGACCTGATGACATACCAGTTGAGGTATGGAAGTGTCTAGGGGAGGTAGCAGTAGATTTTCTGATAAGAATATTCAACAAGGTCTTAGAAAGTGAGCAGATGCCAGAGGAATGGAGGAGAAGTGTGCTTGTGCCCATTTTTAAGAACAAGGGAGATGTACAGAGTTGTGGCACCTACAGAGGGATAAAGTTGATGAGCCATACAATGAAGCTATGGGAAAGAATAGTGGAAGCAAGACTAAGGGCAGAGGTCAGCATTTGTGAACAACAGTTTGGTTTCATGCCAAGAAAGAGCACCACAGATGCAGTGTTTGCTTTGAGGATGTTAATAGAGAAGTACAGAGAAGATCAGAAGGAGCTGCATTGTGCCTTTGTGGATCTGGAGAAAGCATATGACAGGGTGCCGAGAGAAGAACTGTGGTATTGTATGAGGAAGTCTGGAGTGACAGAGAAGTATGTTAGAGTGGTGCAGGACATGTATGAGAGATGTAAGACAGTGGTGAGGTGTGTTGTCGGTGTGACAGAAGAGTTCAAGGTGGAGGTGGGACTGCATCAAGGGTCAGCTCTCAGCCCCTTCTTGTTTGCTATGGTGATGGACAGGCTAACAGACGAGGTTAGACAAGAAACTCCATGGACTATGATGTTTGCAGATGACATCGTGATCTGTAGTGAGAGCAGAGACCAAGTGGAGGAAAATCTAGAGAGGTGGAGGTATGCCCTGGAAAGGAGGGGATTGAAGGTTAGTCTTAGTAAGACAGAATACATGTGTGTGAACGACAAGGACCCAAGAGGAACTTTGAGGTTACAGGGGGCAGAGTTAAAGAAGGTGGAGGATTTTAAGTACTTAGGCTCAACAATCCAGAGCAATGGAGAGTGTGGAAAAGAGGTGAAGAAGCACGTGCAGGCAGGTTGGAATGGATGGAGAAAAGTGTCCGGTGTGATGTGTGATAGGAGAGTATCGGCAAGAATGAAGGGAAAAGTGTACAAGACAGTGATGAGGCCAGCAATGTTGTATGGTTTAGAGACAGTGGCCCTGGGGAAAAGACAGGAGTCAGAGTTGGAGGTAGCAGAGATGAAAATGTTGAGGTTCTCTTTGGGAGTAACGAGGATGGATAGGATCAGAAATGAGTACATCAGAGGAACAGCACATGTTAGATGTTTTGGAGACAAAGTCAGAGAGGCTAGATTGAGATGGTTTGGACATGTACAGAGGAGGGATAGTGAGTACATTGGTTGTAGGATGCTGAGGTTGGAACTACCAGGCAAAAGGCCCAGAGGAAGACCAAAGAGAAGCGATGCAGTGCGGTGAAGGCGGACATGAAGGTCGTTGGAGTAAGAGTAGAGGATGCAGAGGATAGGGAGAGATGGAGGCAGATCATTTGCTGTGGCGACCCCTGAAGGGAACAGCCGAAAGGAAAAGAAGAAGATATAATCTTTTTAGGGTTGAGGAGAGGCTGGAGTCTGTCTGTCTTCCTTTCGGCTTTTTCCCTTTTACTCGGGAGTCGCCACAGCGAATCATCTTGATTCGCACATTTTGATTTGGCAGAGGTTTTTTACGTCGGATGCCCTTCCTGTCACAACCCTTTTAGCAAGGGACAGAAACACGCTGACGGCTTTACAGCTACTCTTTACGAATGTCAGCAATGGTTCTTTTACATGCCTCTCACCATAGACAGTGAGAGACATAGCCTGCCTTTGATAACCCAGTTAGCCGGAGTATCTGGACAAAATGGGTTACATTAGCTTGTCAGTCCACCACATAACTGTAAATATGTAATGTAAATAGAGATTTTCACAAAGAAACTTCAGACTAAGTATATCTGGTTTAAAATGTAAATGTAAGCATGTCTACACCTGTGGGATTTTACTGTGCCATGACGGACAGGCCCCCAGTGCAGCTAATTGGGTTCTCAAAGGCCGGTCCTGTCTCTCGCTGTCTATGGTGTGAGGCATGTAAAAGAATCATTGCTGACTTTTATCAAGAGTAGGCTGCATAGCCGTCAGCATGTTTTTGCTCTTCAATGGTCTGGTGAGCTGTCGAGGGTATACTCTGCCCTCATCCAGAGTCAGCTGAGATGGGCACCAACCTCACTGTGACCCTAATTAAGATTAAGTGGTTCTCAAAATGAATGAATGAATGAATGAATGAATAAATGAATGAATGAATGCCAGGATATTTTTTACTTTACATCAGCATGGTCCTGGGTTCAAGTTCTGGGTTCTATGCTTCCTGTGTGGAGTTTGAATGTTCTTTCCATGCTTGTGTGGGTTTCCTTCTACAGTCCAAATACATGCACATTAGGTTAATTGCCTATTCTAAATTGCCCCTTGGTGCATGTGTGTGAGTGTGTGTGCGTGCGTTTGTGTGTGTGTGTGCGTGCGTGTGTGTGTGTGCGCGCGTGTGTGTGTGTGTGTGTGTGTGTGTGTGGGAGGGGTCCACCCTGCAATAGTCTGATGAGCTGGTCAGCTGGGATAGAAAGGAGCCTCACTGCAAACCTGGTAGGTTCGGTGAATGAATTATTGTGTGAATTATAGCAAGACTGATGAATGATACAGATACTGTGGATAAAATTTCATTGGTGCACTTTAATGAAATGCAAAGCTCATCTCATATAGTTTAAAGACAACTTCTACTGCATTATTTAATCGAAAATTACAGTTTAAAAGTCTTAAAACAGGTATGGGTAAGTAAAGAGGGTGTGGGTTTTTTGGGGAGTGGGAATGGGGGGCTGAAAATGGGCAATTCAACACTAAATTCATACTGTTTAATTTTCCATGGAAATTCACACCATGATAAAGTAGCTAAAAGTACACATAATGAGAGGCATCTGTATTGCACGGTAAGCTTCTAAAAGACTCTTTTCTTGTGCTGTGAATATTCTCAACTGAGAGAAATAAAGCCCTCGATTCTTTTCGGTGGGGATGTTTGCTTTAGTGGGAAGCAAATTTCCGGATAACCTAAATGCAGGTCTATGTTCACTCATGGTAGCATTTTTTTTTGTCAAACATAGGTTGAGGGACTACTGTCAACAAGGTAGTAGACAGTCTTGCATGGTTCATTTGTCAGGTTTATTCAGTAAAAGAATTTTGTTTATGGGAAAACAATTCCAATTAAATATTTTATGTGCAACCACTACCAGTCACACATGGTTGCATATAAAAGGGGCTTAGTCACTAGTGAAAAGCCAATATGTTTTATTGGCCATTATCAACTAATTATTGTATTTATGGCTAAAGTATCTCTTATTCACCAGTTTTACATTTTGTTTTGGTTCTTTATCTGTTTACATTAACAATAACAACAACAAAAAAGACAGCCTAACCAGTTGTACGATCATGGGCATGCACAATAACCTGACAGCCCAACACCATCTTCACCTTCATCTTCATTTTCTTCTGCTTCTTCCGGGGTCAGGGCATCGGGGGCAAAGCAGCCAAAGCACTGAGGTCCAGGTGTCCCTCACTCCAGCCAATTCTTCCAGTCAAACAGCTGAGGCGTTCCCAGATCAGCCAACAGATCTAGTCCATCAAGTTCAGCATGCTCTGGGTGACCCCCAGGGTCTCTTTAAAGTTGGACATGCCCGAAACACTACACCAGGGAGGTGTTCGGTGATAAGTGTCTACAGGCACGTTGATATTAGTAAACATTGCCAACTTACTTAATAGAAATTAGTTGAAATTGACAATTGTTAAAAAACAGAAGGCATACGATTTGAAGAGAAATAAAAAAGTTGACAGTGTTTATTAATATCAACTGAGCCATTGACACTTGAGTATAGGAGTAAGCGATTGGTTTCTGAAAGACACACTTGGCAATTCTATTATATTTCCAACAGATATCACTGTATTTCAGTGTTTATCAAATATACGTACCAACTAAACAAATCAGCCCCTTTAATAATGTGCCAAATTGAACATTTACTTAATGCAGTTTGTCTACTACAGTCACTGACAAAAAAATGTTCAGCTGCCTTATGCTACTGGGGTCACAACTTAGCTGACACGGGCAAAGGTGGAGTTCACCCAGAACAGCTTGAAAGACTATTCCATGGCCAGCACATGCACCTAGGGGCAACTTGGAACAGCCAATTAGAGTAATTTACATGGCTTCGGACTGTGGGAAGAAACCAGGGTTTTCGGAGAAAATTCATGCCGGAACCCGGGATCTTTTTGCTGTTAGGCAGATGTTCTAACCACTCTGCCAACGTGCCACCCAGAATTGACCCCCCCCCATTATTAAATATTGTTGCTGTTTATTAATACCACTTATTTTGGTGTTCTCTGAATAGTTATTTTGTGTGTATGTAAATACCAACTACTGATTGTTCCATTCAGGTACATCCTATTTGAAAATAGAATAAATATATCACATCATATGAAGAGTATGCTGGAGCTGGTTATTCATTCATTCATTCATTCATTCATTCCTAATTAGGGTTGCAGAGCGGCTGGGGCCATCTCAACCGACTCGGGGCGAGGTAGGGTACACACCCTAGACATCTCACCAGACCATCGCAGGGCCTGGGGCTGGTTAATCTTTAGATATTCTGCCTGCACATCAACTTGAAGATCAAATATCTTGTGGAGAGACTGGAAGCCTATCACAGCTGAGTCTGGGTGAAGGCAGGGTACACCCAGGACAACTCACCAGACCATTGCAGCATCAAAATCGACATGACTATTCAGACTCATACTCACACCTAGGAGTGATAGAGAACACCAAATTAATCTAAGATGCATGTCTTTGAACAGTGGAAACCGGAGTATCTGGAGGAAACCCATGCGAACACAAAGAGAACATGCAGGGGCTCAGGCTCAGAATCCTTTTCTGTGAGACAGAATTACTAACCACTACACCAATATGCAGCCCTTTCTGGGGTATTTCCTGGATAAAAATAGAGATTCATTGGAGGGTTCCACACAGTTGCAGCCCCACAACTTAAAGGACATCATCGTCCTCCAGAACTTACTGATAGTAAGGAGCAGCAGTGCTGTCCAAGTGTGTATATATGAACATTCTTGCTAGGATGCTGACCTCAGGCAAGAGGAAGTAGGATGCGGGTAACCAGCAAGTGCTCATCATAAAAACTGCTTTAGAAGAGTAGAGGGATTTGCTATAAGGAAATACATAATCATTCATATTACAGATCATCAAACCTGTAATGTCAAATCCTCAAAAAAAAAAGAAATAAATAAACCCTTGCAAAGTAACGTGGGCCTTATTTTCCACTGGATTTAATTTTATATTGACATGCAGAATATAGACCATAAAAACTAGAATCACCCCTCTTACTCTCTTTACAATATACTGAGAAATTATGGAGCAGGGACAAAGAGAGCCGCAGAAATATACCAGAGCATCTGCCAACAAAAGTATGTGCGCCTAGTGGGTGCTTCATTGGGTCTACACACTCCCCAGCTCGGGACAACCTGAGATACACAAAACACAAAGGTTGTCTTAATTAATGACTTAATAAAGAGAAATGAGCAGACTTGGGAGACTGCCCATGTAAGACACCAGAGGGTTGTCCATTAGCAAAAAGTGATTGGCCAATCAACACTAACTACCTGCTTCTCTACAGCTAAATTCGTAAGCATTTTCTTCATATCCATCTGAACTTTCTTCTGCTTTATCCTTTATTTGGGTCATTGGGAGACAGGAGCCCATCCCAGCCGACACTTGGAGACAGCACTGTGTACCCAGAACTGCTCACCAGACCATCTCAGGGCCGACACACTCATAACCATTCACAGTTACATCCACACCTAGAGACAATCAAGAATATCTCGTTGTAGACTAATGTGTACGTCTTTAGACAGAAATCCAAAGCACCTGAAAGAAACCCACATAAGCACTGGAAGAACAAACTTCATACAGAAACACCCTTGCCGGGCACGGGGCTCAAACATAGGACCTTCTCACTATGAGGCAATAGTGCTGAACACTACAGTTGCACGCCATGCCAATTATTCCAACACGCACAAAAAGTACCAATATTTTATGTTGTATTGCTAATACCAAATTATCTCAGCTTTTGTAACATCCAACTAGACCGCCAGAGGGTGCTACACTGTAGAATATTTTTTTAAAATACAGTATCTTATTTATTTGTGATATTAATTACTATATATATATATATATATATATAGTGTGTGTGTGTGTGTGTGTGTGTGTGCGTGCGTGCGTGCGTGCGTGTGTGTGTGTTAAAAAAGCACAGAACTATTACTTCCTCATTAAAGTTGAATCCCAAAGTTTGTCTTTGTGTGACCCTGTTTCATCTCATCCTTGCCTTTGCCTGATGCTTTAGATCTGATACTCTGTGTGTGTGTGTGTGTGTGTGTGTGTGTGTGTGTGTGTGTGTGTGTTGTTATGCAAGCCTATATATTAATCACTGTTTATCATAGCTTGGGGCCAAAGGTTGAAATACGTTTTTCAAAACATCGCGATAGGTCAAGAAGTTCTTCTTCTTCTCCTTCTTTTTCTTTTCCTTTCGGCTGTTTCCTTCAGGGGTCGCCACAGCGAATCATCTGCCTCCATCTCACCCTGTCCTCTGCATCTTCTATTACACCAATTACCTTTATGTCCTCCTTCACCACATCCAGAAATCTTTTCTTTGGTCTTCCTCTAGGCCTTCTGTTTGGTAGTTCCAACCTCAGCATCCTACTAATAAACTCACTATCCCATGTCCAAACCATCTCAATCTAGCCTCTCTGACTTTGTCTGCAAAACATCTTACATGTGCTGTCCCTCTGATGTACTCATTCCTAATCATATCCATCCTCGTTACTCCCAAAGACAACCTCAACATTTTCATCTCTGCTACCTCCAGCTCTGCCTCCTGTCTTTTCCCCAGGGACACTGTTTCTAAACTATACAACATCGCTGGCCTCAATACTGTCTTGTACACTTTTCATTTGACTCTTGCCGATACCTTCCCATCACACATCACACCGGACACTTTTCTCCAACCATTCCAACCTGCCTGCACACGTTTCATCACCTCTTTCCCACACTCTCCATTGCTCTGGATTGTTGAGCCAAAGTACTTAAAATCCTCCACCTTCTGTATCTCTGCTCCCTATAACCTCACCGTTCCTCTTGGATCCTTGTCGTTCACACACATGTATTTTGTCTTACTGAGGCTAACCTTCATTTCTCTCCTTTCCAGGGCATACCTCCACCTCTCTAGATTTTTATGCACTTGTTCTCTGCTCTCACTACAGATCACAATGTCATCTGCAAACATCATAGTCCATGGGGAATCTTGTCTAACCTCGTCTGTCAACCTGTCTATCACCATCGCAAACAAGAAGGGGCTCAGAGCTGACCCTTGATGCGGCCCCACCTTCACTTTGAACTCTTCTGCCACACCGACAGCACACCTCAGCACTGTGTTACATCTGCCATACATGTCCTGCACCACTCTAACATAACTCCTACCTCTGCCACTCCAGACTTCCTCATGCAATACCACAGTTCCTCTCTTGGCACCCTGTCATATTCTTTCTCCGGATTCACAAAAGCACAATGCAGCTCCCTCTGACCATCTCTGTATTTCTCTATTAACATCCTCAAAGCAAACACTGCATCTGTGGTGCTCCTTCTTGGCATGAAACCAAACTGTTGTTCACAAATGCTGACCTCTGCCCTTAGTCTTGCTTCCACTATTTTTTCCCATCGTATGGCTCATCAACTTTATCCCTCTGTAGCTGCCACAACTCTGAACATCTCCCTTGTTCTTAAAAATAGGCATCGGCACACTTCTCCTCCATTCCTCCGGCATCCTCTCACTCTCTAAGACCTTGTTTTATGTTCTTGTCAGAAAATCTACTGCTACCTCGCCTAGACACTTCCATACATCCACAGGTAGATCACCAGGACCAACTGCCTTTCCATTTTTCACCCTCTTAAGTGCCCTCCTCACTTCACCCTTAATAATATTTGCTACTTCTTGGTCCTCAACGGTCACCTTTTCTACTCTTTTTTCTCTCTCATTTTCCTCATTCATCAGCTCTTCAAAGTACTCTTTCCATCTTCCCAGCACACTTCTGTCATCAGTCAATACATTTCCCTCTCTGTCCTTAATCACTCTCTAACTTGCTGCACATCCTTTCCATCTCTATTTCTCTGCTGTGCCAACCTGTTTAGATCATTTTCTCCCTCCTTACTGTCCAACCTAGCATAAAAGTCATCATGTGCCCTCTGTTTGGCCTTTGACACCATTACCTTCGCCTTACGCTGTGTCTCCCTGTACTCCTGTTTACTCTTTTCGGTCCTCTCACTGTCCCACTTTTTCTTAGCTAACCTCTTCCTTTTTACACACTCTTGCACTTCCTCATTCCACCACCAAGTCTGTTTATCTACTTTCCTTCCAGATGACACACCAAGTACTCTCCTACCTGTCTCCCTGATCACATTTGCTGTAGTTGTCCAGTTATCCAGAAGCACTTTCTGACCACCCAAAGCCAGTTTCAACTCCTCCTTGAAGAAAACATGACACTCTTCCTTTTTCAGCATCCACCACTTTGTCTTCTGCTCTGTCTTTGCTTTCTTCATCTTCCTCACAATCAGCGTCATTCTGCACACCACCATCCTATACTGTTTGGAAACACTCTCACCTGCTACTACTTTGCAGTCACTGACTTCCTTCAAATTACATCGCCTACACAAGATGTTATCTACCTGTGTGATCCTACCTCCTCTTTTATAAGTCATCCTATGCTTCTCTCTCTTCTGGGAGAAAGTATTCACCACAGCCATTTCCATCCTTTTTGCAAAATCTATCAAAATCTGTCCTTCTGTGTTCCTGTCCTGGATACCAAACCTGCCCATCACTTCCTCGTACCCTCTTTTGCCTGCACCAACATGTCCATTGAAGTCTGCACCAATGACCACTCTTTCACCTCTGGGGGTACACTGCATCACTTTATCTAAGTCACTCCAGAATCTCTCCTTCTCTTTTAGCTCACATCCTGCCTGTGGGGCATAAGCACTAACAACATTGAGCATCACACCTCCAATTTCTAACTTGAGACTCATCACTCTGTCTGACACACTTTTCACTTCTAGAACGTTCCTGACAAACCCCTCCTTCAAGATGATCAAGATGACTCCTACTCCATTTCTCTTCCCATCCACATCATGATAAAACAGCTTAAACCCTGCTCCTAAGCTTCTAGCCTTGCTACCTTTCCACCTAGTCTCCTGAACATACAGTATGTCCACTATCCTCCTCTGCATCATGTCAGCCAGCTCTCTACCCTTTCCTGTGATAGTTCCAACATTCAAAGTCCCTCCTCTCAGACCTAGACTCATGCCTTTCTTCTTCTCTCTCTGCTTACGGACACGCCTCCCACCTCTCCTTCTTCGACCTCTCCTTCTTCGACAGCAAACTGGCAAACTTTGAAGGACAGCAAACTGGTCGTCATTTGTTTAGTGCCTAAGTAGTGACTGGTGCCGAACAGCTCCTTTCATTACAAAACTATTATTCTCAAATCAATCAAAGTTGAAATAATCTGGTAAGTACTTTTTCACATGGAGAATAAAACATTTTCCCCTTCAATGAATAAAATGTGTTTTGTGTTTCTCATGTTCTTTTGGTTCAATATTACTCTAGGTATGAGAATTTAAAACGAAAACCTATTTGGTGTGACAAATGTGCAAAAACAGGGAAATCATGAAGTGGCTACCTGGGGATTTCGCAGACCTTTTGATGCTTTTCCTTATAAGTGCCATGAGCTCTCCAGACAGACACAAATAGCCACTTCAGAAAAGTTTAACGTTATTATCTTTGTACTTGATTTGGCATACTGTATATTTTATACATGCCACAACCAACTTTTGGTCACATATTTATTCCCCAACATCATTGTTACTATTTTTGTCATATTGTTGTCTTCAAAGGGCAGTGGTGGCCTGGTGGTAAGGTTCTGAATCACTGATCCCATGATTGGGGGTTCAGGCCACAACCTTGGGATCTGTAATTCAGCACCTTACCACCGGGACACCACTGTAGTCAATCTGTATATCTTAGAACTAATTCATACAGTTGGACACTGCTAAAAAGCAAAGCTTCTGAGAGCTGTCTCTATTAGTGGGTGTCTGAGCGCCATTCCTTTCACGCTGATTTCCACTTTCATTTGTATAGCCTGTCTTGTTAGCTGAAGTATCTATTTAATAAGTTCATGTTCTTTCAAGCATTTTCTCCATGAACATTTGTTTCCTTGCAAGTTTCTTTGCTTAAGTTCAAATATTTGCTTTTTATTCTGTGTGAGTCTGAGCAGTGGTGTATAACTCTGTAGTATTTGTTTCATTATTATTATTATTATTATTATTATTATTATTATTATTAATAATAATAATAATAATAATAATAGTGTTTATTATTATTATTATTACTGCCTGGCTTCATGCAAGTCAGCAATAAATAACAGTCAGTCAGCACCTCAATGATGAGGCAGCCTTATTGGGTCTCCTTGGGTTTCATGAATAGACAACAATACAACAGTAAGACTTTTCATAAATGTGCAAAGTATAATATGGAAGTTACGCTTCAAGATATGTTTACCTTGATTATAGTGCCACCTTTTAGTCTACGCGTCTCATTTTTGGCATGTAATGTCTACAAAGCAACCTCTATCAGTCCTGTAAATTTGACTGCATTCAGGTGAATCTGACATATGATTTTTAAACCTTGTAAATGTTAGCATAATAGGCCATATCCACTCTGAGCAGTCTCACTAACATGAAGATTGCCAGAGACTTTATTGACCAAATTGTGTAAAGATCGAATGAACCACTGTTGATAGACTTGTCATATTTATAGCGTCCCCTAGTGACCAGTGCTGGCCAAATTTAACCCAGAGTGTCAGAATATCTTTATATATATATATATATATATATATATATATATATATATATATATACACACACACATATACATATAAATACATAAACACACACACACGCAGTGGTACCTTGACTTACAAGTGTTTTTATAACGAATTTTTCATGAGACAAGCTTCAATCTCACCAAAAATCTGCCCCATCCAACGAGCAAAATTTTGATTTACAAGCTCTGCTGGGGAAATGGCTTTTCTGGGCCAATTAGCATTGTATTCTTACATGTGTATTCCTGTGCGCTCTCAGAATGCCTTGTGCAGTGCTTCTCAATTATATTCTGTGATACATCCTATGGGAAGAAAAAAAAACATTTCACGCCCCACAGCGCGACTATAAATAGTGTTTACTGCACTTCATATTGTTTGCTAGGTGCTTTTTCCCTACACCATGGGGAACACAGAGAGCACCACTGCCACCTCCTGTAGAGGATGCACAATTACACTTAATTCTAGTACAGTATGACAAAAAAGCATGTTTCCCAGGGTTCCTCTGTTACACAGAACCTCATGCCAGCCCACGTGACATCTTCGTGCCCACGTGACATCTTTGCCACAGATCAGAAGGGTTATTTGACCCTTTTTTAGTATTGTTTATTCTTATTTTATTCTTATTTATTATTAATTATTATGATTGTTAATGTACATGTATTATTATTATTATTATTATTATTATTAATAATAATAATAATAATAATAATAATAATAATAAATATTTATTGTTTTTACATGTTTATCTTTAATATATTAGGTCAAACATACGTGTTTGTGTCAAGTTATGAGTTTGGGAGGGGGTTGGAATGGATTGATTGGTTTTCTATTAGTTTCTATGGGAATTTTTTTTTAATCTAACATTTTGACTTACAAGCTTGTCCTCAGAATGGATTCATTTTCTAAGTCATGGTACCACTGTATAGTCGTCTTTGGCCAACATGTGATCCATATATAAGCTATAAAACATGTTTGTAAATAATGGGGCATTTGTAAATAAATATTATTTTGAAATATTTTTTTCAGGTCACTCTCAAGATTCTATATTCAAAGTTTCATACAGATTGGGCTTTGAATATTTTGTGATTCTATAAAAAAAAAAAAAAAACAGGTTGAAATGGGTATGATTCAGCTCAATCGAGTGAACGGAGGACTATAAGGGTTCTGGATGTGTGACATACTGTTTGGGAGTTACCCTAGGTTTATTTTGGGGCACAATGTCTGCAATCATTACAATTTAATAAAAACGTGATGATTGTTGGGGTTCGAGGAAACAAATTGTGATGATCTTGCGGGAACTTGTTGGAACTTGATGTCTGCACTCATTGTGGCAAACGTTTAACTGTCCGAATGATTTTTGGCGTGATTATTCTGGGTTTACTCCAAGTTTTACTGGAACATGATGTCCGAAATCTCCGTGATTGAAATAAAATGCATGGAACTCCATGATATAACCATGCCTGAAGCACAATTCGTGTATAAATTGGAGGCAGGGTGCACTCCACTGTGCTCTACTACGATTCCCACATTCTACCACAATTGACATTTAAATTGTAATACATCATAATAATCACAGCATTGATTGTCAATACGTTTCCCACAATCAGTGCGATCATCGCGATTCCACCAAATTCCCTCAAGATTAACAGAAATTCACCAAGTTCCCTTGAAATCATCCTGATTTGGTCCCATGACCCTCCCCACACTTATCACAGTCCTCTAAAATTGTGCACATTGTTTCATGTTGGAACCCAATCATAATAGAACGTGGGGGTCGGTAGAGCTTAGCAGGCCTTAAGAGAGTGTCACAGACCTTGATGCACCATTGTAGAGGATTTTGATGAATTTGGAAACACGAGACCTTAAAGTTCCATTTCCTGGATGCATTCTGCTTCCGTTTTCTACCCCAGTGGAGCTCCAAGTGTATTCCTAAATCATGGAGCTCCACAGTCTTTTCAGTTGAGTAGATACCAAGTTTATCAGTTTATCAATTTTATCCAGTGTGTTTTGGCCATCACATGGCCCTCGACCAGAGTCGGTTGAGATGGGCGCCAGCCTTCCCGTGACCCTAATTAGAATTAAGCAGTTCAGAAAATGAATGAATGAATGAATGAATGAATGAATGAATGAATACAAAGGGCAATGGTGGCCTAGTGGTATAGGTGCTGGATCACTGATCCTAAAGTTGAGGGTTCAAGCCACACCCTCCACAGGTTGTCACTGTCACCCCCAATTCAGCTAACTGGGTTATCAAAGGCCAGCTATGTCTCTCACTGTCTGTGGTGTAAGGCATGTAAAAGAACCGTTGCTGACTTTTGACAAGAGTAGCTGCAAAGCTGTCAGTGTGTTTCTGCCCTGTGATGGCCTGGGATGCTGTCCAGGGTGTATTCTGCCCTTGCCCGGAGTCGGATGGGATGGGCACCAGCTTCCCCGTGACCCTAATTAGGATTAAGCAGTTACAGAAAATGAACTGAATTGAACTGAATGAATGCATCATTTTCGGAACTGCTTAATCCTAATTATGGTCGCATTGAGTTTGGCGTCCAACTCAGCCGACTTTGGCCGAAGGCAGAATGCACCCTGGACAGCTTTCCAGGCCATCACAGGGCAATAATAAGGATAATGATAAGAATAAATACTGCAACAATAGGGTTTTTGCGTGGACTTAGAATAATAATAATAATAGAGAGCAACTTTGTGCAGTGAAACGTGACACCACCTGAGAAACATTTCTCTGCACAGCTCCAAAGGTGTGTGTATGTGTGTGTGTGTGTGTTTGTGTGTGTATGTCTGTGTGTGTGTGTGTGTATGTGTGTATATGTGTATGTGTGTGTGTGTGTGTGTGTGTGTGTGTGTGTGTGTGTGTGTGTATGTGTGTGTGTGTGTGTGTGTGTGTGTGTGTGTGTGTGTGTGTGTGTGTTTGTGTGTGTGTGTGTGTGTGTATGTGTGTATGTGTGTGTGTGTGTGTGTGTGTGTTTGTGTGTGTTTGTGTGTGTTTATGTGTGTGTGTGTGTGTGTGTGTGTGTGTGTGTGTGTGTGTGTGTGTGTGTGTTTGTGTGTGTGTGTGTGTTTGTGTGTGTGTGTGTGTTTGTGTGTGTGTGTGTGTGTGTGTGAGGGGCGGGTGGCTGTGTAAAAGAGAAGAGGGACGACGCCGGTACTCTCGTGCTTCCAGAAGCCCGTGTGGAAAGCGAGCGCGCGCGTCTTGTCCGCATAGATGCCGAGTTCAGAGCGGCGGCGGGACGACAGCAGACAGGAGAAGCGCTCGCGGACTTCTGTGGCGCGAACGGATTACACTTTGCGGGTTGTTTGGCGGGGTTAGAGGGCAACCCCAGGATTGTTCCCTGGATCACCTGCGACCTTCCCATCGGCTGGTGACGGCACGTTAACGGATCAGGACTTTGAACTGGCAGGACCAATGAATACAAATGAATTTAGCGACCCGAAGGAGAGACCGCGGTACCGCTCACCTCCACGCAAAGTAAGTGAACCGCAGCAAAACTGAGGAGGCTCGCGCGGTGCCGGGTATCATCCGGTTGTTTTAATTGTGTGTGTGTGCGCGCGCGCGCGTGTACAGGCGCTGTATGAATGGGGTGTTGTGTTAAAGCCTCCAGCAGTGCTGTTTACCTAAATTGACGGCAAACTGAGTATGATTTTTTGGGTTTTTTTTGGGCTTTTGGACGGATTAGCCAAGGTCCGATTCCAATCAAATGTAGTGCACAAACTCGGGTGCAACACTAGCTAAGTTCCCCTGAATTTCTTAAGGTCTTTGTTGTTCTTTATGTTCCAAGCAATGCCCAAAATCCCTGTTGATTTCATACAGCAGCACTGCGCATGCGTGGGTTTGCTCAGGGTCGTCTGTTTCCTTCCACTTTCCTCCATATTCCAAATTGCCAATGTGTGTGTGTGTGTGTGTGTGTGTGTGAGAGAGCGCGAGAGAGAGAGAGAGAGGTGTGGGGGGGGGGGGCGCCTTGGAACTGTGTTGGTCTGGCAAACTGATCTACCCTAGTTCAACCAAAGTCGGGCAGATTGGATCAATCGGAATGAGTGAGAGAGTGGATTGTAAGATTGTTGTAAGATTCTGCACATGACCCTGAAGAGTTCCTCTGAGGGGACAATCGAATATCATTAATGGTTATAAATTTAAGAGATTTGTACATACATACAAGTGTCCATGGATAACTCAGAGATAGAGATGTCTGTATACTGTATGGGTATAACATTGTATTGTAACGCACTATGTGTTTTACCAGAGAAAATGTTCTCAGGGGAATAAAAAAATAAATAATAATAATAAGAAGAAGCAGGAGGAGGTCTGAAGTTCTTTACGATCAACCACACACACACACACACACTTCGATTTTTTTGCATTTTAAGGGGAGGCAACCTTTCATTCATAACAGTGAGAGATGTTCATTGTTTAAAAGACTGTGTGCGTGTGTGCAGTGCGTGCGGGGTGCGTACGTGCGTGTGTGTGCTTGCATGCGTGAGCGTGCGTGTGTATGTGTGTGTGCGGGTGTAAACGTGCGTGTGTGTGTGTGTATGTGTGTGAGCGTGCGTGTGTGTGTGTGTGTGTGTGCGTGCGTGGGTGTAAGCGTGCATGCGTGTCTGTGTGTGTGAGCGTGCGTGTGTGGGCATGCGTGTGTGTGTGTGTGTGTGTGTGTGTGTGTGTGCGTGCGTGCGTGGGAGTAAGCGTGCATGCGTGTGTTGGGTGTGTGTGTGTGTATCTGAATGTGTGCGTGAACGTGCGTTTGTGAGTGTGCGTGCGTGCGTGCGCATGCGTGTGAGTACGTGTATGTGCGTGAGCGCGCGCGCGCGCGCGTGTGTGTGTGTGTGTGTGTGTGTGTGTGTGTGTGTGACTCATACGTGTTACATATTGAGGACCAGGATATGTTTTAAACCTCCACCCTGAGTTTTTTTTTTTTGCTTAGGAAGTGTCAGGATTTGGTGTGTGAGGGTCAGGACTAGGTTTTCGGTTTCTGGTTTCATTTAGTTTTAGGTTAGGATCAGGACTATGGTTAGAGTTAGGTTAAGTCGTGGTTGAGATTAGAACCAAATAATGTCTCCACCAAGCAGAAGTAGAAAATAAGTGAGATATTATTCGTGCTAAATGACACTGTCCTGTAATGCTTTATATAAATTACAGTGCAGATGGACGTTTCCGTTTTTTGGCAATCTACTTCTCCTTCTGCCCAGAATTTGGAGACGGGTCACGTGGGGAGTTTCCCTGATTTGCTTTACGACTATTGCACTTGAAGCGTTATTTGAATTACAAAAAATTTTGAATCGGCTGTCCTTTAATCAATAGTTTATAGACTCACTTTTGTCTATTTGTGTGTGCGAGAATTTTCCAATTTCAGCTGATTGACATCAAATAAATGACAAGTATCATGTGTCAAGTTTCAGAATTAAAACAAGTAGACTTTAACAAGGAGTGAAATGTTAGAATGCTACAGTAAGTCGTGGTTTGTGACCTGCTATGATCACGGTTGTCCACTAGGGGGCAATTGAATTGCACTTTATCTGAACCCACTTTATTCTAAGAGTAAAATACAGTATGCTCTCAGGGAAGAGTCTAATTGTGTAACAACAGTTAAAAAAAAATAAAAATTCCATGTTTTGCCCAAATGTATAATGCATCTGGTTTTCAGAAGTTAAACTAGTTTCGAAAATCAGAACTGAGCCATCATAGCTTTTACTACCTTTTGACATACAAACAAAAAAAACTCTACTAAAGACAGGTCTTGTAAAACATACTGGTAAATGTTTTTAATAAAAAAGTATCAGAAAACAGTTTTTATCAATACTACAATACTATTCTAATGTTTACATATTAGCATTAACCCACCTGTCCTTAAAAGTTTCAGAAAATCAAGCAGTTCTGCATCTAACTGGTGCAAAGCAGCAACACTCAGCAACACTACAGTCTCAGTAAAAAAACAAAAAACAAAACAAACAAAAAACAAAACAAAAAAAAAAAGAGAAACCTGAGGGCAGTGGTGACCTGATGGTAAGGTGCCGGATCACTGATCCTAAGGCTGAGGGTTCAAGCCCCACTCTCAACAGGTTGTCACTGTTTTCCCAGTGCAGCTAATGGGTTATCAAAGGCCAGCCATGTCTCCCATTGTCTATGGTGAGAGGCTGTAAAAGAACCATTGCTGACTTTCGTCAAGAGTAGGCTGCAAAGCCGTCAGAATGTTTCGGCCTAGTGAGCTGTCCAGGGTGTACTCTATGCCCCCGCCCAGAGTCAGCTGAGATGGGTGCCAACCTGCATGCGACCCTAATTAGGATGAAGTGGTTCAGAAAATCAATGAATGAACAAAAACCTGAGATTAAATTACTGTTCACATTTTGTCCAATCCATGTATAATGTAGAGTACTGTGGTATAATGCCTTTCATGTGGCTGTGTGTTTGGAAAGAGTTCAAGTGTTTTTGGTTCCTATTTTAGTTTTTGAGTTGTTCATTATGTAACTGAAGCTGAAACTGTGCATGAGTGTCCTCTACTGCCTCTACTGGACACACACACACACACACACACACACACACACACACACACACACACACACACACACACACAATCTCAGGCTTGTCTGTCCATGGTTAGTTAGTATGTGTGAGGTCAAATGAGCTCTGCGGTCAGACGCTTTACTTCCTGCTACAGATATGCCATTCCATAGGGCGTGTGGGAATAAGTGTGTATTTGTACACACACACACACACACACACACACACACACACACACACACACACACACACTATGTCGGGGTGTTATGCTGGTGTTGTACTCAATTAATATATGAGTCACATATCATCAGACAGGCAAACAGACAGACAGAAAGACAGACAGACACACACACACACACACACACACCCACACACACACACACACACACACACACACACACTATGTCAGGGTGTTATGCTGGTGTTGTACTCAATTAATATGAGTCACATATCATCAGACAGGCAAACAGACAGACAGACAGACAGACACACACACACACACACACACCCACACACACAAACACACACACACACACACACACACACACACACACACACACACACACTTATTGGAAGCAGATAATGTATAAAACAGCTGGTAGAAAAAAACACCTTTGGGGTCTTGTGAACCATCACTATAGTGTTTTTGCATATTCCATGATTCTGCATAAACGATTCTATTTACAAGAGCAGCAGTAAAATATTTCCAACAGCTCTGAGTTCACAAATTGTGGAGCAATGCTTATGTTTCTCTATACGGGGGACGCATTAATGCTCGATAATAGCCAGTGCTTGAACGATATTTGAAAGGGGTACCAATAATTTTATCTGGATCTTTGTTCTAAACCGACTGGCTACTTGCTCATAGCTAAATTGTTAGTCCCAGCAACTAGATTATGTGATCTCTATTTGCCAGGTTTACCAGTTCCCATAACCTTAGCAGCTAGATGGTAGCATTTCTCTTTTCATCTCAAAAGCCCAAATTCACACTAAATAGAATTGAGAATAGTACTACATTATCTGTTAGAACTGTTGGTCTAGTACAGTGCTTCTCAATTATTTTCTGTTACGCCCCCCCTAGCAAGAAGAAAACAATTCGCGCCCCCCCACCACCCACTTTCCGCCGCAACTATAAATTATAACTTTTTCTATAATATAGTTACAGGTATATCTCTTCATTATATCGTATCCTTGTTAACATAAATAAAACAAAAAGAAAGAGATATAGTTCAACTTACAAGAATAACTTTTTTAACATTTTTTATTAGTCTGTAAAAGAAAGTACATCAATTTGCCTTAAATTTAAAAATAATAATATCCTTGTTACATTTTTGACAAACTTACCACACCATTTGCTGCTGAAAATAAAATCAATAAATAATTAATTCAAATTGACTTCAGAAACATTAACTCAGGAAGCACAATATATAAACATTTTAACCTACAAAACAAGAACAAATAGAACAATTTGTGCTGATTTTTTTTTCTCAAAATGAGGAAGCCAAGATTAATGGCTACAATGAGCACGTTTTGCAGCGCACAGCTTCTCAAAGCGATGTTTGAAGCATGACACTGCAACTCTCAGCTCCTGCTCAATGTATATACTCGCTGCGCACAATGGGCAATGAGGGCGCCACTGCCAACTACTGGAGTGGATGTGCAATTACACTTTCTTGTAGTATGGCGGAAAAAAAGCATGTTCTCCTGGGTCACACGCGCCCCCCGCGCCCCACTATTTGAGAAGCACTGGTCTAGTAGCATGGACATAAGAAAATAATTTCAAGAGGATGGTTGGCATGGTAGTGTAGTGGTTAGCACAACCGGCTCACAGCAAGAAGGTCCTGGGTTAAGTCCTGGACTTGGGCATTTATGTGAGGAGTTTGCACGTTCTACTTGCGTTTGTGTAGATTTCCTTTGGGTATTCCAGTTTTCCCCCACAGGCCAAACACATGCCCATTAGGTGAATTATTATAAATTTCCCCAAGGTATGAATAGTTCTGTATTTACTCTGTGATGATCTGATGAGCTCTTGAAGGTGTTCATTGCCTTTGCCTATTATGGCTGAGCTAGGCTCCAGTCTCACCACCAACCTAACTGAATTAACAAGCTCAGTAATTAGATGAGTATGTAATTTAAGGAATATAGAAAGATTTGGTCAAACAGTAGTGTGTTTAGTCTATCAAAGAACAAAAACTGTCTTACATTTGAGAGATTTTGCAGATGTCTTATCCAGAGTGACTTATGTTGATCATTTTCATACATCTGAGCAGTTAAAGGATAAAGGCTTATTTAAGAGCCCAACCTGGGGCTAGAACTATTACCTTTGGATCAGTAGCCCAGTGCCATAACAACTAAAATGTGTGACACTGACCTTTCACATTTTCTGCAGATTTAGAAAATATAGTTTTCCCCATTTTTAATGTATGAGGCCGATATGCACTAAAATCTTGTAGATGCAGGATAATATTTCTTAGAGAAGCAACATCATAAAATTATCAGTAGGATGACTCAAAAAGTCAGTGTGTAACACAGACAGAATGAACAGCTTTAGATAATAATTGTGTAATTAGTTACACTATATCAATTGATAGTGCTTGACATGTTCAACTTTTCTTTATTATTTAAAGTTAATAAATGGCAGAAAAATCAGTGATTGGTGGGAGCACAAGATACACCATGTAACACGAACAGGAAAAGTTACATCAATCTGGTTTTAAATCTGCTGCTAGTTTACCAATTTTGTCAATTGTGTGGCACCTGTGGTCCAATTCATGAGGATATTGAACTTAGCAAAGGCTCAGTGGCATGTGAAAACAATGAGGTCTTTCTCTTGTCACAAAATTTAAACTAACTAAGAGGAATTTGAATAATTAAAAAAAACGGTGCTCACCATATGTGCATATTTTGATATGATATTATCTCTCAGGCATGGACTAATGATTTTGATGCATTGATTCACAAATAAATTTGGTGGGAATATTTATTCAAGTTTGAAGTTGAGTAGCTGGAAAATGTATGAGTTTCATGATCAGATTCATATATGTATGTATGCATGTCTGTATGCTAGTGATTCTCAAATAGTGGGGCATGTATACGGTATGATGCGGACTGGGGGGTGGGGGGCGTGGTATGATGCGCGTGGGGGGGGTGGGGGTGGGGCGTTTGAAGCTGGGAAACATACTTTTCTGGAATAGTGAAGGAGAATGCCGTGTAATTGCACCTCCACTCCACTAGGTGGCAGTGGCGCTCTCATTGTCGCGCTATGGTGTAGCAGGTTTTCGCACGAGAAAACGATATGACGTGCGGTGAACAATCCCTCAAGAAACAACACGGAGAAAATTCTAACAGGAACGAAGAGAAAGTTGGAGAGAGCTGGAGATATTAAGACATAAGTAAGTTGAATGAGTTTAAATAAGGTATTAATGTAAATAATGTATTTTTTTTTAATTTCAGGCACATTGGTGCACTTTAAATTTTTTCTATTAAAGATTAAAAAACAATGTTAATGAACTCTTTCCAGATGACATTGTGATCTGTAGTGAGAGCAGAGAACAAGTGCAGGAAAATCTAGAGAGGTGGAGGTATGCCCTGGAAAGGAGGGGAATGAAGATTAGCTTTAGTAAGACAGAATACATGTGCATGAATGACAAGGACCAAAGAGGAACAGTGAGATTACAGGGAGCAGAGATAAAGAAGGTGGAGGATTTTAAGTACTTAGGCTCAACAATCCAGAGCAATGGAGAGTGTGGAAAAGAGGTGAAGAAGCGTGTGCAGGCAGGTTGGAATGGATGGAGAAAAGTGTCCAGTGTGATGTGTGAAAGGAAGGTATCGGCAAGAATGAAAGGAAAAGTGTACAAGACGGTGTTGAGGCCAGTGATGTTGTATGGTTTAGAAACAGTGGCCCTGGGGAAAAGACAGGAGGCAGAGCTGGAGGTAGCAGAGATGAAAATGTTGAGGTTCTCTTTGGGAGTAAAGAGGATGGATAGGATCAGGCATGAGTTCATCAGAGGGACAGCACATGTAAGACGTTTTGGAGACAAAGTCAGAGAGGCTAGATTGAGATGGTTTGGACATGTACAGAGGAGGGATAGTGAGTATATTGGTAATAGGATGCTGAGGCTGGAACTACCAGGCAAAAGGCCCAGAGGAAGACCAAAGAGACGATTCATGGATGTGGTGAAAGAGGACATGAAGGTCGTTGGTGTAAGAGAAGAAGATGCAAAGGATAGGGTGAGATGGAGGCAGATGATTCGCTGTGGCGACCCCTGAAGGGAAAAGCCGAAAGGAAAAGAAGAAGTTAATGAACTCTTTCTTTATTATAAGTTGAACTATATTTCTTTCTTTTTTAATGTTAATAAAGATAGAATGCTATGCAGAGGTGTACTAATAACAATTTTATAGACAAATAATACGTATTTATAGTCGCTCGCGGGGCAGTGGGGGTGCCACAGAAAACAATAAGCTGTATGTATGGCAGTGTTTCTCAATTATTCCCCCCGCCCCCCCAAAGAGGAAAACATTTCCCGCCCCCCACTATAAATAGTGTCATTTGTCTATAAATTAGTTATCAGTAATCCTGTGCATAACACTAGCACCCTTGTTAACATTATGAAATAGATCAACTTCCAACAAAGAATAACTTTGTTAACAATTTTTTAGTCTTTAAACAAAAAGATTTAAAGTGCATAAATTTGCCTGAAATTAAAAAAGGATCCTTATTTAAACTGTAAACATTTTTGACCAACAATTTGAGCCATTCAATACTGAAAAATAAACAAAATCAATAAATAATAATAAATTCAAATTGATCAGCAACATTAACTCAGGAGCACAATATAGAAACACTTTAACCTACAGAACAAAAATGAATAAAACAATTTTGTCATTATTTATTTTTGTCAAAATGATTAAGTCCAGATTAATGGTACAATAAGCACATTTCGCAGTGCACATCTTTTCGAAGCCGGGTTTAAAGCAGGATACTGAACTCTCAGCTCCTGCTCAATGCTGATCTGGGAACTGGAGTTGTTTTCACAACAATGACATCATCCAGCATGACACCATGTGTGCTGCAGGTAGGATCAGTTCCACTATGCTGTGGGGTTTTCAGCACTGAGCAGTTTGGTACTCCACCTTATCTGATGCTAACAGAGCTCGTTGGTTTGCTGGAGTAGCATTCACAAAGCGGGATTGTTGTTGGTAATATTCGGCACGTTTTCACTGAAAATACTCAAGCTGCTTCTCAGCATGATCGGGGTGTGATGTCTTTAAGTGACGATTTAATTTATTTGGCTTCATGCTGTCCACTGCCAATGTTTTCAGACACAGTAAACACAGCAGTCTTTCCTCGTTTCTCACCGTAGTCACAGTGACGCTGAGCACTACATCCGCTTCATCATACCTCCTTGACTTAGCTTTCGGGAGACTTTCGTTTCTTTCACCATCTCCGTCTCTCTCTGCCTCTCTTTTCGTCCCCGTTAAAATTTTTTCATGGTGGGTTTATTAACTTCACTTCATATGTTAACATTGAGCTAATTCTCTCTGGGCACACTCTGACAGTGAGGGAACCACTGTCACCTACTGTAGTGGATGTACAATTACACTTTATTCTAGTATGGCAAAAAATAAGCATGTTCCCTGGGGTCACACGCGCCCCCCTGGCATCGGGGGCACGCCCCACTATTTGAGAACCACTGGTGTATGCTCACCAAATCATGGTCAGCTGGAGCCTCGGCCATTCATGGAAGTAATCAATCCAAAACAAGTCAACTGTGCAGATGCCAAAAATGTGCAAATAATGTGTGTAAACAAAGAAGCAGGCTAAGAGTGGGTCTACAATGGGTCTCCAGAAAGTCTGATTTCTCTGGAAAAATGCAGGTCTTTACTCATTATCAATTTTTTACTTAACTCATTATCAAAAAAAGCATTCCTCATTTTCAGACCAAGAGAGTTTTATTTACAAAGTGTTTTAATTATAATCATGGAAAACTCAACCTCTGAAACACACTTTGTACGAACAACCCTGAAATGTGCGAGGGATGTGTGATGGTTTAAAAGATTTGAAAAACAGTCATCATCATCAAAGACCTTGAAAATATAAGCTGCAGATGTAAAACATTCATTAGGTGCTCTTCAAAGAAAGGTGCTCTTCAGGGACATAACATTAAAAAAGACAATTTCTGATTTCCTCATGAAATGCCCCTTTACCATTGCCTTAGAGATTCAATAAGTTACACACACACACACACACACACACACACACACACACACACACACACACACGCACACACACACATGCATATATGTTAACATATATTTTTCTTTCAACGTGTATTTGTGTCTCTGTTTTTAGGAGAGCTCTACTCCTGTGTACGCTTCTGTGTTGCACTTTTTCTTCAGGACTTACACACGCACTGTCTGAAGGTGGGATTTTTTCTTATTCATTTGTGTTTAGATTGTACACACTTGGCTGATATACTGAATGTGCTCATTGTGGGCAGTGGTGGCTCAGTGGTTAAGTATCTGGGTTACTGATTCAAAACTTGACAGTTTAATCCAAAGCAACGCCAAGCTGCACTGTTGTTTCCTTTAACAAGACCTTTAATGTTAAATTGCTCAGTTGTATAAAAACGATGAAGGTAAATCCCTCTAGATAATGCTGTCTGCCAAATGCCATAAATGTCCAACAGCAGCAGCAGCAGCTTGGCACCACTGAGCTACCATGTATCATTAATACGCTTCTTTTTTAAATAATTACACTGTCCTGTGATTCATCATGTGTTACTACTGGTTGAAATTCTCATTTTAGAAGTTCTTGCTGAGGATAATCCATATGGACCCAAATACACACTCATACAGTTATAATATAGCCGTCTAAACGTGATCTTTAACTATAGTGAACTGAACTTTCTGTTACATGATTTATATTTTTATCTGGTTTCAGACAAGTGAGGATGGTTTTCATTTTTGAGACTGGTTCCTCTCAAGGTTTCCTCCTTATCTTGTCTGAGGGAGGTTGTCCTCGCCACGACAGTGGCGGTCTTGCTAATTAGGAATGTGTAGGGTTTATAGAGAAGTGTTTATGTCAGGGGTGTCCAAATGTTTTTCACTTTCCGCAGTTAATTGGGACCGAGATATAGTACAGTATGAACATCATACGTCACTGGAACATACAGTAACAATTTACGTTTTTTTTCATCTTATGTTTGGGCGTCCGGAACCTAACTAAAACGTAAGTTGAGGAGCGTCTGTATTTAAGTTATTAGGCTTCAGAACACACCTAATAATGTTTGTTAGAAACTGTTATAAACATTAACAGACTGAACTGGATTTAATAACAGAAGTGCATATAATTTTTGTCAATTATTCTGGTGAATATCAGCTGCGTTGGATATGTAAATCGGGCCATCCAGCTGCGGTGCTGATTTGACACCATTTGTGCCAAAAAATCTGTAAAAATGTCACTTGATCAATGAGTAAATGAGATCATATCAGATGAGATCAGCTGAGTTTGCGTGTGTACTCTGTGTATTAACAAGAAAAATGCATATAAGAAAGTGGTGCTCAAAAGCAGGGTAATGACAGAATTGATGCGCATGATTGATATTTGTCACATGTGGACCTGCACATGCATGCTTATTAACATGGGTACTGTAGAATATATTTTTTACTCACCAAAAGTAGGAATGGCATTGCACTCAGTGGGAGCAGTGATGCTGCACTTTGGACGGAAGGATGGCTGGCAGGTCAGAAGTAAACTTAGTGGTTGAGATACGAAGGACATCATGGAGATGGCTGTCAGTCATTTTGGTTCTCATTCTGCTTTTGTTCAGTGATAACAGAGAAAATGTTTGCTCACATATGTATGTTTAGCCAAACAGACTGATCATTCCTTTCGTGTGGTGTCTCATCAGAGGAAACGTTTCCTTTTCCAAGCTCTGGTTGAACCCGTGGAGAGAAAGCTGCTGATGATGATTCTTCAGAGAATCATCACACTGGATTTTGATGAGTTTTGACTGTAGATTCTCTTCCACTTCTTCGGCATCCACCAAGAAAGGAGTCACAAATAGCTTGATTTCTTTCTCAATGACAGAAAAATCCTGAAAGCGCTGTCTGAATTCTGCTTCTTTGGGTCGGCTATGTTTAGTAACTTGGGGTAAATTTCTTCTGTGATTGTCCTTTTTGGTGGAGCAACTGCCTTGATCAACAGTAGCTCCCCTGGTGTTAAACCTAAGCAGTGCAATACACTCAGGTAAAGTCGAAGGGCGGGCCATGTCTGTCACTGTCTGTGGTGAGAGGTTCATGTAAAAGAACCATTGCTGACTTTCATAAAGAGTAGGCTGCAAAGCCGTCAGTGTGTTTCTGTCCCTTGCTAAAGGGTTGTGACAGGAAGGGCATCCGACGTAAAAAAACCCTCTGCCAAATCAAACGTGCGAATCAGATGATTCGCTGTGGCGACTCCCGAGTAAAAGGGAAAAAGCCGAAAGGAAGACAGACAGACTATCTGGTCAGGGATGGCTGTTGAATCAACCTGGATACGAACCTGCAATCTCCGGGGCGATAGTTGCGTGCCTTGTTACCCTTCTGGTGATTTTAATTAAGATTAGAAATTACTAATGGAGGACAGCATAGTTGTGTAGTTTATATTCACCTCGAAGGAAGGATTGAGTGGTTTAGCAAATGAACGAATGCAATGCATTAAATGGTATAACTCTAATGTAATAAAACACACTGAACAAACACCATATAAATCCAATCCAGGCCAAGTTTGTTTATTCAGTAAATTAACTATTTCTTTCTTTCTTCCTTTCGGCTTTTTCCCTTTCTCGGGAGTTGCCACAGCGAATCATCTGATTCGCATATTTGATTTGGCAGAGGTTTTTACGTCGGATGCCCTTCCTGTCACAACCCTTTTAGCAAGGGACAGAAACATGCTGACGGCTTTGCAGCTACTCTTTACGAAAGTCAGCAATGGTTCTTTTCCATGCCTCTCACCATAGACAGTGAGAGACCTTATCCGCCTTTGATAACCCAGTTAGCTGCACTGGGGGGACAGTGACAACCTTGTGGGGACTTGAACCCTCAACCTTAGGATCCTGCGCCCTATCCACTAGACCACCACTGCCCATATTCAGTAAATTGACTATAAATAAATAAAACTATAATCATTACACTATAGGTAGCAATGTAAGTTTTTACAATTAATTAGAAAAATAAAGATATTCCTCACCCTGGTTTACACATGCAGAAAGACTTCACGAAATGTCCTGCTACATTTAAATAATTTTATGATGTGTTTACTTTTAATTGCCAGAATGTGGGTGCCTTGCTGTGAATCTTAAACTGTACTCTGCTTCGTCCATAATCTTGATTTTGTGAATGTGCACTTAGAGTAAAAAACTTAAGGCTTCTCATTAAAATTCTCTTGGATACATTAGATGTATTTGGATAGAAACATACTGCACTACTGTTAAGAATATGCGAGAGAGAGAAGAGTGACTGCATAGGACATGTTGGAAACATAAACAATGGGGCGGGGAACGGTCCATGAATGCGGTAGAACAAAATATTAATGTGTGTGACTTTTTTGGCAATAACAACAATTGAACAGTTTGTTTTCAAAAACAGATTACAAAAAAATATATATACCAGATGTCTTTAATCTCTGACTCCTGACCCAAGTATGCGCTAAAAGTACCACACAAAAACACTGATATTGCACCAGAACTAAACATACACCGTAAAGATGGTAAGCAGTGTAGGAATTATACTCAGAAAAGCAAACAGACGTTCAGGTAACAGTTTGCAGAGCAAGCAAACAGCCTGAAATTGTTAATTTCTCCACAACGTGGTCTCTTTTGGACTGGGATGATGCATGACTTTTTCCGCAACTGAGGGACTGTCCAACATGCCAAACTCAGGTTGAATATGTGCTGGAGGGGGTTTCCTAGTTCCACTGTGCATGCCTTCAACAGCGTTGGGGATACTCCGCCAAGACCAGGGGTCAGCAACCTTTACCAATCAAAGAGCCATTTGGACCCGTTTTCCACATTAAAGAAAACACTGGGAGCCACAAATCCTTTTTTGACATTTAAAATCAAATAACACTGCATATACAGATGCTCCCCGACTTACGTTTTTAATTGGTTCTGGACGGCCGAACGTAAGTTGAAAGTGAACGTAAGTTGTTACAGTGACGTATGACGTGTGACGTATGACGTATGATGCTCATACTGTACTATACATCCATAAATACCATTACCGTATCTCATAAAACACCCCTAAATCAATTATTATAAACATAACATTGTAAAATAATATCAAATATATCAATTAATATCAACATTAATTTCAAATGAGTCACTTGTTTATATGGAGTCACTTTACATGAAGCTTAAAACAGCGGCACTCAATACCGAATGTAGTGTACTTGTGAAAGTAGTGTACTTGCTGTGGGTTATACAGACTTCCGGTCTTTTAAGTGCACAAGGGTGTCGTTTAGAACACAGCCTGCACTGATGTGAATCCCAGCAAAGCGGAGTGTTCTCTCTTTCGTGTAAGTATGTAAGTAAACTTTATTCAAGAGATACATACAACAAACAAGTACAAATCCTAATGAATATTAATATAAAAATAAGTATACACTCTTAGGATTCTGCTAAAAGATAATAAATATCTGTAATTGTTTTGTAATGTGTGCATTACAACTTTCTTTGCTAACTGAGTATGCATTAGATTGTACAGATAGTTACAGATGAGCAGATAGTTAATTCATCTCTGTGTATGAGACTTGCACCCATGTTAGTAGGCTTACACTTCTGACCAACCATATTTGCTTATGGTTACAAAAGTCCGCAAAACAGTGTAAACACAAAGATCACAGAGACGACGTCTTAACACAAGAGTAACACGCTATATAACTGATATATATATATATATATATATATATATATATATATATAGAGTGTATATATATATATATATATATATATATATATATATATATATATATATATATATATATATATATATACACTATATATACACACACACTCAGTCTGTAGTTTGTAAACAATGAATGCAGTGTCATTATGTCAGCGTACTACATTGGTACGTCTCAACTCAAAATTTGACTTTTTTTTTGGAAAAAAAAAACAAAACGTAAAATCGAAAAAAAACGGATGAACGTAAGTCGGGGAGCATCTGTCATCTTTTTCCTCCTTTTCCTTCATGTTAATATAAGACAACAATGTGTTGCATTGATTTAAATGACTGCAGAGACAATTAAATTACAATTCTGCTTGCAACAAAAACATTTAGATAAAAAAAAAAATCACCAGCCTCCACGTGACCCTAATTAGGATTCAGTGGTTGAGAAAATGAATGACTGTGTTTCAGTCCTTCTTGTATTTTTATAAAGGAAAAGAATATCTATCCCACAAAGCGAGGGATGGGGTGCAGCCAGATGTGTTAACAGGTTGGGTAGCCAACCTCATCATCCCTTCATGGGTTCTTCTTTTCTTTATTCATTATATTAATGTTGTTTTGTCATAGTTTTAATTTACAAAAACGACAGCAACACAGAAAAGTATATGAAGACTTATTTTAAGAAGGAGCCTGCTCAACATTCGTTTAAATAATATTAATGCTGCACTGACCGACCCATTCTCAGAGTGGGGACTGAACCACACCCAGTCTTTCATTTTGTCACTGTAAGGAGAGTTATTTAATTCGGAGATTGCTGTGTATAAATAAATCTTATCCACCACCTCTTCAGATGTGATTTCCGTTCCTGGATTACAAACCCCGGCAGTGGAAAAAATATCTCTCTCTCTCCGCGCTTCTGATACTGAGAACACTCCTTGCCATGAGTATAAGAATTTGGAAATCCACAAACAAAGCAGATCAAAAACACTGAGACTCTCAATGTAGCTGATATGATAGGCATGTCCACAACAACACGCACACAAAATCACCCCACCACCCACACCAAATAAATATCCGCCCACACCCGTGACTGTTAATTTTCATCTATGTAATTTTCAACCCTAAATGAGCATTTTTGGAAGGGTACCCACTGGGTACCTGTGGGTACCAGACCGTTGCAGGACTCCAGCTTAGGCAGATTCTCCCATCATTCAGGTGAAAGCTGGTGTAACTCTCTGGAAGCCCGAAGTGCTTCTGATGTGAGTAAATAAGCGACATTTTCTTTTTGCAGTTGATGTTTGTGGTGCACCCATCGGCCACAGTAAAGTACAACATTATTTTGAAAAGCCACAGAGCCGCACCAGAGAGGTGAAAGAGTTGCATGCGGCTCCAGAGCCGCGGGTTGCCGACCCCTGGCCTAGACCTACTGCTTTGCAGAGATGAAGCCTTCTTAGTTGGAATATACATGTACTTTAATAGATTTTATTACTGAAGAGTAAAAAGTTATCTACACAGTATATTCTTCATTATTATATCTCTGGGTAAAAGTTTGTAATATTGATATTGGTTTTGGTTTCAAAAACCTACATAAACAATGAATGCAATATTAATGATAGTTAATATTAAGGTCAACCAATTTTAAATGAAACTTTGTAAAATATCAGAATCTAATATGAATATTCAAATGGACTGACTCCATTGACAGAGTCTGAGTGGAGTGATGATGAAACACATGATAAAAAGGCAGGTAGTTTTAGGGTAGCAGAGAATTTTTACAGTGTTTGAACGACACCCAGCTAAATCCAGCTTTTTTTTGTCAAATACACAGCTAGTACATTATTGTTCATTGACTCCATTTTACATCGTCTCATATTTGTTATCTGCTATGCCTACATTTGACTAGTTAAAAGGACGGCAACCCGTGTCTCCGGAGCCGCATGCGGCTGTTTCACCTCTCTGGTGCGGCTTCATGGCTTTTCAAAATAATGTACTTTACGGTGGCCGATGGGTGCACCACAAACATCAATTGCAAAAAGAAAATGCCGCTTATTTACTCACATCAGAAGCACTGCGGGCTTCCAGAGAGTTACACCAGCTTTCACCTGAATGATGGGAGAATCTGCCTAAGGCAGAGTCCTGCAACGGATGGGTACCCCAGGTACCCAGTGGGTACCCTTTCAAAAATGCTACTTTAGGGTTGAAAATTACATAGATGAAAATTAACAGTCACAGGTGTGGGCAAATATTTATTTGGTGTGGGCGGGGTGATTTTTTTTTGTTTGTGTTCCTTTGGAAATCCCTATTAGCTACATTGGGAGTTTCAGTGTTTTTGATCTGCTGTGTTGGTGGATTTCCAAATTCTTATACTCACGGCAAGGAGTGTTCTCACCATCAGCAGGGTGGAGAGAGAGAGAGAGATTTTTTCCACTGCCGGGGTTTGTAATCCAGGAACGGAAATCACAGCTGAAGTAAGAGACGATGAATGAGATTTGTTTATACACAGCAATCACTGAATTAAATAACTCTCCTCCCAGTGACAAAATGGAAAAAAAAGACTGGGTCTGGTTCAGTCTCCACTCTGAGAATGGGTCGGTCAGTGCAGCATTAAGTATTAATATTATTTAAAAGAATGTTGAGCAGGATCCTTCTTAAAATAAGTCTTCATATACTTTTCTGTGTTGCTGTTGTTTTTTGTAAATTAAAACTATGACAAAACAACATTAATGTAACAAATAAGGAAAAAGAAGATCCCAGAAAGGGCGTGATGGTGAGGTCGGCTACCCAACCTGTTAACACATCTGGCTGGACCCCGTCCCACGCTTAATGGGACAGATATTCTTTTTCTTTTTTAAAAATACAAGAAGATCTCAAAGACATTCATTTTCTGAACCACTGAATCCTAATTAGGGTTGTGGGGAGCCTGGTGATTTTTTTTAAAATATTTTTTTTAAATCTAAATGTTTTTGTTGCAAGCAGAATTGTAATTTAATAGTCTCTGCAGTCGTTTAAATCAATGCAACACATTGTTGTCTTATATTAAAATGAAGGGAAAAGGGGAAAACATTATATGACGTGTTATTTGATTTTAAATGCCAAAAAAGGATTTGTGGCTCCCATAGTTTTCTTTAATGTGGAAAATGGGTCCAAATGGCTCTTTGAATGGCAAAGATTGCCGACCCCTGGACTAGTTCTATAAGCGAGAAACAACACAGTCATTGTTTCACCATGAAAGTTTCTGCTATGTACAAAGTCTATGATAAACTCCTGTAGTTTAGAAATGGCAGACTACAAAATGTTAATTTTGGTTTAATTTTACGGCAGGATAGGAACACTTAGAGTGTGAGGACTGGGTGAGGCAGTCGAGTTGATCAGTCTGGACGTGCTGTGAGCCTGTCAAACTTGTCACTCATCCATATTTCGTGTCTTGGTCATTGAAGGGTCTAAGGATTCGTGTGAGAGCTCATTGGAAAGGGCTCAGCAACACAAACAATTCTTAAGAAAAAAGGACAATGCCACCCATGATAGTTGAAATGATTATTTTTTTATATAATACAATGTCCATAGAACCCAAAATGAATAAATTATGACTGAAAAAGCCTCTGGCAAACACAATACATAGTAATGTATCTAGTGTATATGAGTCCATTGGAATTAGAGAAATGCTCTGTTTTAATACAATACAGGGGATTTAGCTGTCTACCTACCTACTGTTTACCTTCAGCTAGGGGCCACTGTTTATCTACATCAACCAGGGGCTATTTTTGCTCACTGTTTTGGGGTGATGTGTGCAAATTGAAAGGGTGTACAAAAATGTGTCTTTTATTCCATGCTTATTTATTGAAAATTTAAAATATAAAGGATGCAAAGAGAAAACGAGTGATGTCACAATTTCAAAATTTATTGTTCGTCGCCCCTACCAGTATGTCATATTTTCATGAGTCATCATTATTGAAGTCATCAATCACACTCAAGAGTTCTCTGATTGACTGTTGAGCATCTCTCATATTTCCAATGAAATTTAAAATTATATCAATTTTGGCTCTTTTTTCTAAATCCCTCGTGGTTTACTCTTGTTTTGTTATACGTTTTAAACAATGAAACTAACCAGTGTCTCTCCCCCTTATGCCGGTCCCAAGCCCGGAGAAATGCAGAGGGTTGTGACAGGAAGGGCATCCGGCGTAAAACTCATACCGGATCAGTCGAGGCCCGGGTTAACAACGACCGCCATCAGTGCTGTCAACCAACAGGGTGCTGATGGAAATTGGACTACTGTTGGTTGAAGAAGGAGAGGTGGGAGGCGTGTCCGTAGGCAGAGAGAGAAGAGGAAAAGCACGAGTCTAGGACTGAGAGAACGGACTTTGAATGTTGGAACTATACAAGGAAAAGATAGAGAGCTGGCTGACATGATGCAGAGGAGGAAGGTGAACATACTGTGTGTTCAGGAGACCAGGTGGAAAGTTAGCAAGGCTAGATGCTTAGGAGCAGGGTTTAAGCTGTTTTTTCATGGTGTGGATGAGAAGAGAAATGGAGTAGGAGTCATCTTGAAGGAGGGGTTTGTCAGGAATGTTATAGAAGTGAAAAGAGTGTCAGACAGAGTGATGAGTCTCAAGTTAGAAATTGAAGGTGTGATGTTCAATGTTGTAAGTGCTTATGCCCCACAGACAGGATGTGAGCGAAAAGAGAAGGAGAGATTCTGGAGTGACTTAAATGAAGTGATGCAGAGTACCCCCAGAGGTGAAAGAGTGGTCATTGGTGCAGACTTCAATGGACATGTTGGTGCAGGCAACAGAGGGGACGAGGAAGTGATGGGCAGGTTTGGTATCCAGGACAGGAACACAGAAGGACAGATGTTGATCGATTTTGCAAAAAGGATGGAAATGGCTGTGGTAAATACTTTCTTCAAGAAGAAACAAGAGCATAGGGTGACTTATAAAAGCGGAGGTAAGAGCACACAGGTAGACTACATCTTGTGTAGGCTATGTAATTTGAAGGAAATCAGTCACTGCAAAGTAGTAGCGGGTGAGAGTGTCACATAGGATGGTGGTATGCAGGATGACGCTGATGGTAAGGAAGGTGAAGAAGGCAAAGGCAGAGCAGAAAACAAAGTGCGGAAAGTTGAAAAAGGAAGAGTGTCGTGTTGTCTTCAAGGAGGAGTTGAAGCAGGCTTTGGGTGGTCAGGAAGTGCTTCCAGATGACTGGACAACCACAGCAAATGTGATCAGGGAGACAGGTAGGAGAGTACTTGGTGTGTCCTCTGGAAGGAAAGTAGATAAGGAGACTTGGTGGTGGAATGAGGAAGTGCAGGAGTGTGTATAAAGGAAGAGGTTAGCTAAGAAGAAGTGGGACATTGAGAGGACCGAAGAGAGTAAACAGAAGTACAGGGAGACACAGCGTAAGGCGAAAGTAGCAATGGCTAAGGCCAAACAGAGGGCGTATGATGACTTGTATGATAGATTGGACAGTAAGGAGGGAGAAAATGATCTATACAGGTTGTCACAGCAGAGAGCTAGAGATGAGAAGGACGTGCAGCAAGTTAGATTGATAAAGGACAGAGAGGGAAATGTATTGACTGATGACAGAAGTGTGCTGGGAAGATGGAAAGACTACTTTGAAGAGCTGATGAATGAGGAAAATGAGAGGGGAAAAAAGAGTAGAAGAGGTGACCATTGAGGAGCAGGAAGTAGCAAAGATTAGTAAGGGTGAAGTGAGGAGGGCACTGAAGAGGGTGAAAAATGGAAAGGCAGTTGGTCCTGATGATCTACCTGTGGAGGTCTGGAAGTGTCTAGGAGAGGTAGCAGTAGATTTTCTGACAAGAACATTCAACAAGATCTCAGAGAGTGAGCAGATGCCGGAGGAATGGAGGAGAAGTGTGCTTGTGCCCATTTTTAAGAACAAGGGAGACGTGCAGAGTTGTGGCAACTACAGAGGGATAAAGTTGATGAGCCATACGATGAAGTTATGCGAAAGAATAGTGGAAGCTAGACTAAGGGCAGAGGTCAGCATTTGTGAACAACAGTTTGGTTTCATGCCAAGAAAGAGCACCACAGATGCAGTCTTTGCTTTGAGGATGTTAGAGAAGTACAGAGAAGATCAGAAAGAGCTGCAGTGTACCTTTGTGGATCTGGTGAAAGCATATGACAGGGTGCCAAGAGAGGAACTGTGGTATTGCATGAGGAAGTCTGGAGTGGCAGAGAAGTATGTAAGAGTGGTGCAGGACATGTATGAGTGATGTAAGACAGTGGTGAGGTGTGCTGTCGGTGTGGCAGAAGAGTTCAAAATGGAGGTGGGGCTGCATCAAGGGTCAGCTCCGAGACCCTTCTTTTTTGCTATGGTGATAGACAGGTTGACAGACGAGGTTAGACAAGAATCTCCATGGACTATGATATTTGCAGACGACATTGTGATCTGCAGTGAGAGCAGAGAACGAGTGCAGGAAAATCTAGAGAGGTGGAGATATGCCCTGGAAAGAAGAGGAATGAAGGAATTATGTCTCAGTAAGACATAACACATATGTGTGAACGAGAAGGACCCAAGAGGAAAGGTGAGGTTACAGGGAGCAGAGATAAAGAAGGTGGATGATTTCGAGTACTTTGGCTCAACAATCCAGAGCAATGGAGAGTGCGGGAAAGAGGTGATGAAGTGTGTGCAGGCAGGTTGGAGTGGTTGGAGAAAACTGTCAGGTGTGATGTGTGATAGGATGGTATCAGTAAGAATGAAAGGAAAAGTGTACAAGACGGTGATGAGGCCAGCGATGTTGTATGGTTTAGAAACAGTGGAACTGAGGAAAAGACAGGAGGCAGAGCTGGAGGTAGCAGGGATGCAAATGTTGAGATTCTCTTTGGGAGTAATGAGGATTGATAGGATCAGGAACAATTATATCAGAGGGACAGCACATGTAAGAGGTTTTGGAGACAAAGTCAGAGAGGCTAGATTGAGATGGTTTGGACATGTGCAGCGGAGGGATAGTGACTTTATTGTTGTAGGATGCTGAGGTTGGAACTACCAGGCAGAAGGCCTAGAGGAAGTCCAAAGGGGAGATTTATGGATATGGTGAAGGAAAACATGAAGGTAGTTGGTGTAAGACAAGAAGATTCAGTGGATAAGGTAAGATGGAAGCAGATGATTCGCTGTGGCGACCCCTGAAGGGCCGAAAGGAAAAGGAGAAGATTCATTTGATGCATGAATGACAAATACACTTACTGAAATTGTTCAAACTCCCTTTTCACTGCCTTAATCACTGACTGGCTTCTTCTGCCACATGGATCATGGTTGGTCCAAGTTCCCCTGGCTCCTGGCCATAAAGTATCCCCGAGTAGATTTGAACAAGTCCCGGAAGTGACGATGTAAAGGGTAATGGTCTTGGCTCATGCTAGTTTACCCAGTTTTGGCACAATTATGTAGTTATTATTACGGCAACTTAACAATTGACCTCCACAGTAATCGACCATTCGTCTTAGCTTCAGTCAACATAAAAAGCTCTTTTAGTTTATTTTATAATGTTTTTAAATGTATAATTAAATAAACATAGGTCCTCATCAGGCCATGTTTGCAAAAGTTCAAAACATTCATCCTTGTGGGGGCATGGATACAACCTGGAACACCAGGATTCCACACCATGAAAACACAGCACTTTTCACTCTCTGCTCTCAAGTCCTCATATAATTTACTGCCATCTTTCCACAATGTTTTGAAATATTATAGATTTCAGGAAATGCCCACCCCCTCTCTCTCTCTGTGTGTGTGTGTGTGTGTGTGTGTGTGTGTGTGTGTGTGTGTGTGTGTGTGTGTGTGTGTGTGCAGTTTACACAAGTTGCTACATCTGGGAAAATGCTTCACTTTAGAAGCTTTAGTTACTTTAGTTACCCACACCCTTGCTCATATAGGGAAGTTGTGTGGTTTAAGAGCTGCCAGATCTTGAAAATGTTTCTATGTGTGTATTTCTTTGGTGTGATTTCTTCTGATTTCAAAACACACACACACACACACACACACACACACACACACACACACACACACACACACACACACACACACACACACACACACACACACAAATCCAGCTGCGAGCCCATTATCTGTCTCCATACAGGCTGTTTTATGACACTGTATACAAAGGGATAAGCACCATTTGGACATGATCTTTACTGAAACTGACTCCTTCAGCTTTTGATGTACATCATGTTTTCCCAGAGGAATGTAAACCCTTCTCCATGTGCCCTCACACACAGAAACCTTGTGTGGTACATTATTCATACATTGACATGATTGTAATGCAGTATTGTATTGTAAAGTAATGCAGTGGTTTCAGCAGTAGCAACATTCTAATAGGAGGAAAATATACTGAGACAGACTATGGATCAAAGATGAAGAGAATGAAAAAACTCAGTACTGTATTTGGTAGCAAAGCAGTGATTATAAGCGTCAGGTACATTGAATAAGAGCAGCTCAGCTATGCATACACACTCATATTTGCATTTAAGTAACCTTTTTTTAACCATTTAACTTTTTCCAAAGTGACTTGTCTTTTGTTATAATCCTGTTGACACAACGAAGCAGTTGAGAGTTAAGGGCCTAGCCAAATAGTAGCACAGGGTGGCACTGAGGCTTGAACCCCCATCATTTTGTAACCTATAGCCTAACCACTTGGGCCACCAGTGCCCTAGTTTTAGACTGTCTATGATGCAAGGTTTTGCTCTCATATGTGGCAACAGTCTGAACAGAAAGCAGTGATGTGCAGTGTGTATCCATCTGAAAAAGAACATTTGGAAGGCTGAGAAGCGGCAAGTTCAGGTCAGGTGCCTGTGGATTAACATCTCTGGCTTGGTAATTCACAAAGGAGAACACAATGGTTATTCTCAGGCCCCAGGATTGTTTTATGTACGTTTTTGGACAACCAGGCTACACATTTAAGCTTTACAGAAGATACCTTTTGTGGCGCATTGGCAATCACAGTGATGTGACGGTGACCTTTAGAGATCAGTGTACCTTTACCAGAGTTTATCACTGTGAAAACCTGAGAAAGATGACTGGAAAAGTGTATTTCTCACAATGTCTTGCCAGTCAGTCACATTATCTGCACACTTTGGTATGATATCACATGGAGGGCTGCTATCACACTGGGACATCCCACCTGCGGATCTTTACATGCTGCTTCTAGTCAACACTGTTTTGTCTTTTGTTTGCTTTTATTTGTGCATTTTCTACTTGATTCTATATATATATATATGCCCCTCTGTACAATTTCATATTTCATATTTCAAATTTATTCATTACTGAAACAGGAATTCGCCCATATGAAAACACTAAAATGAGACAGAATGTACTTAAGTTACATGTCAAAAATCTGGTGCAAAAATCTGTGACATAGTTTTATTGGACTATTTTAAATGTGTTTAATTTGTGTTTTTTTTTAAATAAGTGTGTATAAGAGTTTCTCAAAAAGTTGTCATGTTTTTGAAATGAAAATAATTGCCCACAAGATATTTCCTTTAGACATCAATCTTATCTAGAGTGCCCCTTTTGCTAATTTTGTTGCACACTTATGTTATTGTGTACTTTATGCTTTATAATAGGCACATATGTAAATGTGTGTTTCAGATGTGGATGTATTGCAGCAGTTGGCTCTTCGCCCTGACCAGGGTTCTCGCTCTGTCCCGTTTGGTGTCATCCCACTCCGCACCAGCATCATCCTCACAGCACGGGCACGTGTCACTGCTGCCACCCGTTCCATATTCCATCAGGCTTTCACCTGGAACTCTACAATCTTGCTAAGCATTCGCTCACATCGTGCCAACTCTGCCTTCCTTTTCTCTGTTTTTTCTGGCTCACGCCTTCAGTTAGGCTTGAAGGTGTCACCGGATGTCTTGACATTCTATGCTGGGCCTGGGAACTCAGTTTGCTTTCCATATCATCTTCATGATGGCCATTGGCACCATCTGGCCCTTGTGCTTGCAAGCCAGACAGCCACCCTAATGCACACTTGTGAAAACAGCACCAGTGGAACAACCAAAGAGTTTCCACTACCCCCTCCACTTTCCCTAGACCCTCGCAGCACCTTCCGACTTGGAGGAAGCAGTGCTCTCCTTCCTGGTATTGAACCCTTTGAGGGTGCAGTGTGTCAATTCGATGTGGTACCCACAGGACAGGCTAACTACTGTAATGCCATTCGCAAGCAATGCAGAGAAAATGACAACTACCAGCCAGCACCACCCTCTCCACTGTTGCCTTTACCCTCTACAGTGGTGCAGTCATTCACATCTAATCATACCAGTGAAGCCATGGCAACTTTAATTCCCTCAACTCATATAGGACTCGAACTGCCACCCTTTCACGGAAACATGAACAGTGTGACACCTGCACCAACTGTTAGGGCACAAAAATTGCTGACCCCAAAAAGCCTCAAACCCACGCCCTTCAGGCCCATGCTGGAAAACTCTATCACTACCACCAAACCAAGAGGATTCAGAGGCACTATAGTAAAGGCACAGGCTAAAACGATTCCTGCAAAGCCTACTGCCTCAATTCCCATTACTATATCAAAATTAAACAGCTCAAAACACACAAATATATCTAAAGCATTCAGCTCAAAATCCAACAGTACTTCAAAACCGAACAACGCAAAACCTACTGGTGTGTTAAAACCTTCTAACTCAAAACCTAATAGTGCATCAAAACCTGTGAGCATAAAACCCACAACCATACTAAAATCCACTAATTCAAAACATATAGCTTCCAAACCCACACTAGTGAAGCCCTCTACACCCTCAATCACAAAATCTATTGCCATCAAACCCCCAATTTCAAAAGGGTCTCTTTTAAATTTCACTCTGTCTAAATCTCCATTAGAAGCAGCTCGGAAAAAAGTCCAAGCAGACCCCTCACACTTTTTGGTGACCCCTACTGCTAGTTCCACTAAGCACCAATTAGACTTACCAATGTCTTTATCTAACAAGGTTTCAAAAACCCATAAGAAACTAAACCCTTTGCCAAACAAAAATGTCCCAAATAGCACCCAGCAGACATCCAGACATAGGTCCCACATGCCCAGGACTACAACTCTTATCCCTGTCAGTTCCAACAAGCCTTCAAACACTCTAGTAAAACCTACCAACAGTGGAATAGTACATACTACCACTACACTGGCTGCAGAGACAGGGACAATTCTGCCTGCTGATGGATTTCAGGGCTGGGATCTGGATTTAGGACTATTTGCTTCTCAGAGTGGACCTCAAGGGCAAAAGGGAGATCGTGGGCCTGTGGTAAGACCCCAGATTAGTTTGAGTAAAATACTGTTTGATTATTATTGCAGAAACCTGTTTATTTTGTCATGTAAATGGTGAAATTTCTTTTAAATCAGTATTGCATTATGAAAGGAAAATTTGTGTTCAATGCAGATGGATTACCAGGACTGCCCACCATGTTTTTAAAACTTTCATATCAAAATAATATGCAACTCATCGTCACCACAATGTGTGTCTTAATACAGCAAACTGATTTTTTACATTATGCCCATACACTTGACCCTCGATTTTACGGACCATGGTTTAATGGATATATCGAAAGCTGTGGACAAAGTCTGGAGTAGCCGAATCTGTCTAGGAGTGCTCAGTGGTCGGCAAGGGCAGATGCTAGCCGATGTTTCAATAGTTGGCTGTTAGAGGGCATACGTGTAAGTGTGTATACAGTAATGTCACATTGGATGATTTGGTTGTATATACATACTTACATTTTTTCCTGTTTTTCTCTAATTATATTGTTATCACCCACTTCTGAACCATTGTTGGAAGCTACGGACATTTGGAAAAACTGGACTGGTGTTCCCCTTTTCTCCATTAGACTGAGGGTCGAGCGTATATAAATAGAAAGCTACTTTTAAATGGCCGAATTTAGCTTTGATAACAGTATATAATCTCCAAAGCATTGTTGCTCCAGTTGGTCGGGTCGAGGCTTAGTAACACTAATGTGGCAATAAAGTGAAACAGCTGATGAGCTGAATGTACTGAATGAGCAGGTTATCACATCAAAGGACTTTTTCTTCTTTGATAGTACGGATATAAAATTGGGATTCAAATAATGAAAGATTGGTTGAGGGAGTATGAGGAATGTGGCGACCCATGAAAGAGGGAAAAAGCCGAAAGGAAACGAAGAAGATTGCCATCCCAGAGTTCTGGCCTTAACCCCATTGAACATTTTCAGGATGTGCTGGAGAAGACTTTATGGAGGGATTTAGTTTGGATGGAAATGAATGTTATGTTGTTTAAGTTTGTTGAAATAATGGCATGACGATTAAATACTGTAAGGCTTAAGGCAGAACAACAACATATTTGTGACACTGCATGGGAAAATCATGGATAAGGGCCAAAAATTAAAAAATGAGATTAATATTCTATTTGAAAGAAAATACCCTTCTGAATAGGACACAAAATAAAATAAAAAAAAATAACGTTTATCATTTTTTGCGATACATGCGTTTGAATCTCCACATGAGCAGTCACCTAGTTTTGAGAAAATTGGAGTCAAAATTTTATAAAAATTGAAACAGCAGTCACATATGTATGTGGGACTTTTTTGTATGTGTATGTCTTAGGTTTAATTAATTTATTCTGTTCGGGTTGCAATGAGGCTGGAGCCTATCTTAGCCAAATTTGGGTGATGACAGGGTACAACTTGAGCAACTCACTACTCCAACCAATAAACATACAACTATTCACAGTCATACTCACACCTGGGGGCAATTTGAAACAAACATTTCTCCTAACGTGCATGTCTTTGGACTGGGGGGGGGGGGGGGGGGGGGTCTGTGAGGCTGACCTGCTAACCACAACGCTCCTGCTCCACTCCAGCAGAAATCTGTTAATTCAAAATGTCAAGACTCATTTTGTTGTGATGGGTCAGATATGATTACTTTTGTAAAGAACAGTAAATGATATTCTGGCTTTGGAGCAGAAGTTACCATTTATTGTCCCAGCGTACAGATGTTGCCCTTAAATAGTCTAGTCGGCTCTGTCTTGTCTTAAATTGAATGCAAGTAAACAATCGGTATTTTAAGCACGCACAATAAAAGTTAATGTCCTGAATATAATGGCATTGTCTATGTACAGATATTTACTGGTACATATGTTTGGTATCCACTCACCATCACTGAACACCTGCTTACACATATAAGCAGTTACATAATCAGCCAAGCACATCGCAGCAGCACAGTTGATAACAGTAGATCATCTTGATTCAAGACATCAAGCATCAGAATGAAGTTAATACCCCCATTTCACTGGAGCGCAGAATGCAATGATCGTGGCGGAAAGGCACGGAACGCACTCTACAGAGGGGCGTCGGCATTTTTACACGGAAAATGGGTCAAAAACCTACGGAAAATTGTACCTTTGGAACACCTTCGGAACGTTCACGGAATGTGTGGAAAAGAAACGGAAAGACCGCGGTACAATGTCAGACACATGCGTAAAAGCGCTCAGATTACCTTCAGAGCCAGTGCAGATTGCAAAGGAAGACCTTCAGATAATTCACAGAAAGCAAGCAACACTCGAAGAACTACTCCATTTTATAAGGAAGAGCTACGAAATGATTGCGGAACAGGCGGAATGAAGGTGGAACGTTCACTTTTAACACGGAATGACTAAGGAATGACTAAAGCCAGCCTGACACTAGTACGCATTTTAAATCTTCAATGGCAGTTATTCATGCATAATCGCGCAATGATTTTGTGTTTATTTCACATGTCAGTCAAACTGTTTGTACCAGAGAGGAATAAGCTTTGCTCATAGCTTGCTCATTCGTACCATTGAGGATGTTCCGCGACGTTCCACTCGATTCCTCACCATTGCGGTATTTTTGCGAATTGTTTGTGCTGGGGTGCTCCAAGTTCCTCAACGTCACTCAATGACCAGACAAGTTTGCTCCACATCACGCTAAAAAGGTGACCGCGCTTCTGTTTTATGACACTCCTTGTCACGCCTCACAAGTGTATAGTGTATATATATATATATATATATATATATATATATATATATATATATATATCGGGTAGTTGGATTTATCCACCATTCTTTCTTGTAGTCGTCAAGATGATGAACTCTAGAGATGCCGAGAAAATGGCATTAAATCAACAAAGTGTCTTTCTTGCAGGTGCTGCTGCATTACTACTAATCAAAGACTATGACATTGACATATGTAAGCAGCTAGAATCCACACCTGATACTACCAGCAAATCAACTAGATCAAAGAAGAGAAAAGCAAGAACACTGTGGGTGAGGAAATGGTTGACCAGGAGGCAGCAGTTTGGCCATTATGACTGATTGGTTAACCATTTGTGCGTGGTGTTGAGGAATACAGTGGTTTGAGTGCTTAAAGGTGAGCAGCTTAGAGTAGACTATGATTACCTTTGAGGAAACAGTGAGAAACACGGTTCTGGCCACAACTCACTCCCTGGTCCGCCAACAGTTAATGTTGGACAATACGTAGTGTATAAGAGGAAACATTGAGCAGTCAATGAACACCATAGAGGACACAAGAGCACCATTGAGGATAGAGGTGTAACGTTGTGCGGCATTATTACCCATGACGTGGTGGGCATTTACATGTGCTCTCACTGTTTCCTCACAGTTTCCTTATAGTTTGCGGAAAGGTACTCAAAAGAGTGCGTGACAAAATTAATGAACATGTTTCATTTTTTGGGTCGGAAATGCCCCTCAAAGGCACTCCTCTTGCTGATAGTTTCCACATTGTTCCCGTGATGGCACTCACAATTCCTGCGAAGGTACTCACTTTAGCGTACCGTGGAGTACCATGAATGTGTACTAGTGTCAGGCTGGCATAAGGAATGACAGGAATATCCAGCGTAACCACATTTCAACAAGGAAAAATCAGCAAAAATCAAAGGATTTGCTCTTGATTCCACCAATAAATTCTTGGATTCGACCCAGGAAGCTCATTCTCTCATTCATACTATATGCTTATAATTTATAATATGTTTATAATGCACAATAAATTTAAAATTTAACATATGTTAATATGTTTAGTATCAATAATGTCAGTACGTTCCTTTTATTTGCACCTCAATAAATCATTCCAGACTAAAAACCATGCACACGTCCAAACCACGGTGATTATAACTTTAAAACTTTATTATATGAACAGGAAAACAGAAAAAATAAAGTTAATGAACTGGAATAATTTATAGTGCAAGTGACTTCCTGGAGTGTTCCGCTTGTGACCATTCAGAAGAGGGGGGAAGGCTTCGGGAACGGTCAAGGAACACTGGCGGAATAAAAGGAATGATCACGGAACGTTTGAGGAAATGACGGAACGTTTGCGGAACGACTGAGGAACCTAAGTGAACACTGTCGGAAGATTTTTCCATAAACGTGCTTTTAAAAATGTTCAAAAGCATGTTTGCGGAAGATTTTGGCCTGCCGGAAGCAGAGGAATACATTCGGAATCATACGGAAGGATACGGAGGATAACGGAACAACCGAGGAACATTGGAGGATGACAGCATTTTTTTCTTCCGCTAGTCTGCAACGCTTCAGTGAAATGGGGGTATAAGTGTGATCTCAGGGACCAGATGGGCTGGTGTGAGTATTTGATGTAATGCTGAGCTCCTTACAAATGCTGTGAGTAGAAAAACACATTAAACCTCGAGGAAGATAGGCTTTAACAGCAGATTACCATTATTATGTTAAAGAGCAAGTGGTGCAGTGGTTAGCTCGTCCACCTCACAGCATGAAGACCTGAGTTCATTCCTTGGTGCAGTTGTTTCTGGGTGGATTTTGCATGTTCTCTCTGTGCATGTGGGTTTTTTTTTGGCTACTCTGGTGTCCTCTCAAAGTTCAAAAACATGCACAATAGACTAATTGGCTGTTCCAAATCATTCCTAGGTATGAATGTGTTAGCTCTGTGATGGCCTTTTGAACTGTCCAGAGTGTACCCCGCCCTTGCTCAGAGCCAGCTAAGATCGGCATCATCTTCCCGTGACCCTAATTAGGATAAAGCGGCTTGGAAAACGAATGAATGAATTTTCAGCTGTCAAGTTTATCAATGTATGCATATATTAATGTCCTGCAAATCTTGTAACATTTTAACTGAACAGTGAAAAGAACAAATCTGTTAAATTTCAGTAGTTTCAAGAGAGATAAATGTGACAGTAGTATTCAATTTTAATATGTTGATCACACACAGACTAGAAAGCGTCAAAGCTATTTCATTAATGTATCACTAAAGATCTGAATGGTGAGACATTTTTACAAAATTAGAGACTAGGCCAAGACACACGTGTGTGCCACTACAAGTACAAGGTTAAAATGCACAGCTTGGAGTGTGTGTTTGTCTGCGCGTGTGTGCAATGTGTCCTTACTAGTCTATTAGCTGAAGTGCACTATTATCCACCATAATCACAGACGTCTAATTCTAGTTTACCCTGCTAACGTCTCAGACACCCTTTTACTTACACCCATCTACCATCCATGTAATGACATGTACCTTGGACTAAAAGAGATAGTGTGTCCAAACAGAAAATGCACAGTGATGTGTGTGAGTGAGTGAGTGAGTGTGAGAGAGAGAGAGAGAGAGAGAATATATGTTGCTAAGGATAAACAATACGTTCTTGAAAAGAGACAACGCTACCATATCCCTATATACTATATCATTGTAGATACATAGCTGTAGCCTTTAGAGATTCTTTACAGAAATAAACATGCAAACTCCCACCCTTACAAGCTTTCATCAATAGAGTCTTTTCATCCAATGCCACGTAGCATTGTGGTGGAAAGGAGGGGGTTAGAGAGAGAGAGAGTGAGCGAGTGCTTGAGAGAGAGAATATATGTAGTTGAGACTCTGTTTAAGTTAATAAATTAAACTTAATAAATAACAAAAAAATTAAATATACATTTTGATTGTTGTAGGTGTAACTGTAGCAATTTTACCAAATATTATGAAATCTAAGTGAGTTGAAGTGTTGCTAGACATAGGTGGTGTAGTGCTTCGCACATCCAGCTCACAGCAAGAAGGTCCTGGGGTCGAGTCCAGGGCTCAGGGAGTTTACATGTTCTGCCTGTGCTTTTGTAGGTTTCCTCTAAGTACTCCGCTTTCTTCTCATAGTTCAAAGACATGCACGTTAGGCTAACTGTCTGTTCAAAATTGCGCTTGAGTGTGAATGATTGTGTGTGTTGGCCCAGCTATAGTGAGCTGTTCAGGGTGCGCTCCACCTTCGCTCAGTGTCAGCTGAAGCCCAGTAGGATTATGTGTTTCAGCAACTGAATGAGAGTATTATCATCCAATAAAGGGTCTCTCTCTCTCTCTCTCACACACACACACACACACACACACACACACACACACACACACACACACACACTATTATCAGGAAAAGGAAATTCATTCGAATAACTTACTGTTTTCTTCATATTTTTAATTTCTAAAAACAGTGAGCTGTAATTCTGAGTAGTGCATGCTCTCTCTTAACCACACACACACACACACACACACACACACACACACAAAGAAGTCAATAAACACTTGTATTAAAATAGAATTTTAACTTTTGGCACTTTTCTTTTTTAGGGAATTCAGGGACTACCAGGAAAACCAGGGGCACCGGGAAAAAGGGGACCACAGGTATGTGAATGGTGTGCGTAGCAAGCCCCTGTGCCAGGTATAAACAGAAAAGGTTGTGCGCATGTGTGTGTTTGTGTGTGTGTGTGTGTGTGTGTGTGTGTGTGTGTGTGTGTGTGTGTGTGTGTGTGTAAAAATATTCCATAATATGTCACACAGTTTTAGTTTGTTAAAGTCTTCATTTAAGAAAGGAGGAGGCAGAATTTAGGATCTTATGGACCTAAAGATTATATTTGAAAATCTATCCATAAATCACGCATATTATGCGAGTAGTGAATGAACACAACTAGTTTGTGACCATACTTTATAGCCGAAAAATACATCCTTCCACATTACAGTTGGTGTGGAATACAAATGATTCTTCTCTGTCTGTATGTATGGAGACATGTACCAGACCGTTCCGTATTGTTAGCTTTAGCATGTATAGTGTTTGCAAAATGGGTGAGACACAGCCAAATCTACAGCTGTGACTGGTGTGATTTGCACTGCAATCCATGCAACAGACTGTGCAACCAGTTGTTCTTAACATATTGTGTAGTTGGTGGTGTTCCCGATGAGTCCTTCCTGTCCCAGTCTGCCCTAGATGTGTGTGTCACTGTGGCTCAACAGGCCAATCTCCTTTATCTGCTCAGTTTGGCACCTAGGAATCACATCTTGATTCTGGCAGTTCTGCCAAAATCAGACAGAGCTCAAGGTTTTCTTACTAATTTACAAACTTTGGGAATCAGGCTTCCTACGATGGCCTGGCAAGCTGTCTAGGGTGTACCCCACCCTCACTGAGTCAGCTGCAATGGGTGCCTGCCTCCCAGCAACCCTGATTAGTATTAAGCGGTTCAGGAAATGAATCAGTGAATGAATGAGAATCAAGCCATATCTTACATTGTTATCAGTTTTTACGAAATTAAAGTGAAGTATGGATTTCTGGATCTACACTAAAAAACTCTAGATGGATCAAATTCCACTGTGAGGACAATGATCAGCCATTAACATAACATTATAACAACTGTCACATGACGTGAATAACATTGGATAGCTCATTACGGATGAACCTGCCAAGAAGTGGGATGTATTAAGCCGAAGGTGTACAGTCAGTTCTTGTTGTTGTTGTGTTGGAAGCAGGAAAAATAAGCAAGTGGAAGGATCTGAGTGACTTTGACAAGGAAAACATTCTGTGGTTTGAGTAGAAACACGTTGACGGCTTTGCAGCCTACTCTTTACGAAAGTCAGCAATGGTTCTTTTACATGCCTCTCACCATAGACAGTGAGGGACATGGCCCGCCTTTGATAACCCAGTTAGCTGCACTGGGGGCCTACTTACTTAATGTTACATAAATATGAATGTAAGATGAAAATGGCCATGCATAGGGTATTTTGCTTCAGACAGCTCTTTTGCTGTCAATTATCCAAGCACTTTTTGGAAGCAAGGGCAAGTTGGCACATCTCTAACCATGTTTTTCTGTGCTTTGGGGAGCACCATGAAGGGCTCTGCTGTTTTAAAAGAGCTGAGCCTGCTGGGTAAAGGAAGTGATTGCATAAGCATGGCTGATTGCAGGTCAAGAGGCACCTTCTATTAAATTTGGACACATACGTAGCTGCATGCTAGAAGTGTTAATGCACTCGCTGACGTATGTGAAGTGGCAACAGAGTGTTCACTGTCTACCTCCTCCATATTTTACACACTTTTTGTAGCCCATGAGCTTATTGATGATTCTGAATGATTCTCAAGCCTACAGTAAAGTCCTGAAGAAACTGCAATATGTACAGTGTGAGCACTTTTGTGGCCACAACATGAAAGCATGGTCCACATTAGACTTCCATTATGCTAAGAGCTCTGGGTAAGGTCTTTATCACAAGTGCGTTTCTGTTCAATCAGCAGTATAAATGGGTAACGGTAAAAATACTGGGAAGGTAATCTGTGATGGATACCGTCCCATCCAGGGGGAGTTGAACTCCTAGTTGCTACATGCTACAGAAATGAGAATGAACTCCAGCTGTGATGACACACTAAGCTTAGCTACAATAAGCCCACCAGACTTACATGTAAGCATACACATAGTTCAAGGTATGACCCTTGACCTTTTTCTAAGGCACATGTAGGTGTGATGTGTTTCATTAGCAACTATTGCTAACAAGAACTTATACACCTTGTGCTGAGATCAGAGGTCATATTAGGTTGTGTATTCATGTGTTCATGTCTTTGTCTGTGTGTGTTCTGGAGCAGGTCATCAGAATTTAAAAGAAGCTTGCCATAGTCAGCTCCTATATCTGACAGTTATCTCAATCTCTTGTTGGGAAGGACATGGAGAATCACTAGGGCAGTGCTTCTCAAATACAGTAGTGGGGTGCACCCCCCTTGGGAGGCACGGTATGATGGCAGGGGGGGCGTGGTGTGTTGCCTGATGGGGGGGTTGTATGACCCTCTGGAAAATGCTTTTCTGGAATTGTGTACAAGAATTAAGTGTAATCGCACCTCCACTCCACTAGTTGGCAGTGGTGCTGTCATTGTAGCGCTATGATGCAGCGGTCTTTTGCACGAGCAAACGATGTGAAGTGCAATAAACAACTCCTAAAGAAAAAACACGGAAACATTTCGAACAGGAGCGAAGTGAAAGGTGGAGAGAGACAGAGATATTAAGACATAAATAGGTTGAATGAGTTTAAATAAAGGTGTACTTTTATTTCAGGCACATTGGTGCACTTTAAATCTTTTCTATTACAGATTAAAAAACCAACGCTAATGAAATTTTTCTTTATTGTACGTTGAACTATATTTATTTATTTTTTGCTTTTAATTTTAATAAAGATACAATGATTTGTAGAGATGTACTAATAACAATTTTATAGACAAATACTGTAATACTATTTATAGTTGCTCAGGGGGGCGGTGGGGGAGGGTGTGAAATGTTTTTTTCTTCATGGGGGCACCACAGAAAATAATTGAAAAGCACTGCACTAGGGCATAACTCACTAGGTCAGTGATCATGGGTTGCAATGTATTAATCTTGGTTCTAACTGGGATATACAGACGCTCCCCAACTTACGTTTTTGTTTGGTTCCGGACGGCCGAACGTAAGTTGAAAAAAAAAAACCCCTAAGTTGTTGCTGTATGTTCCAGTGACGTATGACCATCATACTGTACGATACATCTATAAATACTATTACTGTATCTCACAAAAGATAAGATAAGATAAGATAAGATACAGCTTTATTAATCTCACAATGGAGAAATTCACTGTTACAGGCTCTTGAGGTATCATCAGTAGGGGGTGCAAAAATTGATACAAACGTACACACATACATATATATTATATAAGTAAATAAATAAATAGATACATAAATAGTATAAATTAATAAACAATAAAAGAAAAGAAGGGAACGACTTTGTAGACTGGCCTATATTCAAGTGTATATGTATCTGAGGGCAGAGTAGATGGGTTGATATGGTTCCCAGTCAGTGGGGTAGATGTGGTTGATTAAAGGGCACGGGGTTTTTATTGCACATAACCAGTATTTTCACAGACAGTTACAAAGTGGCGTTGTACAGTCTGACAGCGGTGGGAATGAATGACCTGCGGTAGCGCTCCTTCCTGCACTGAGGATGTCTCAGTCGTCCACTGAAGGAGCTACTCAGCTTCCTAAATCAATTATTATAAGCATGACATTGTAAAATAATATCAAATATATCAAATATTATCAACATTAATTTCAAATAAATTAAATTCAAGCAAAATAATTTCAAATAGACAAATTTTAATCAAACTCACTCATCAAATATCAAACACAGTATCAAATATAACCTTTAACATTCTCTATGATGCGATCTTTCTGCTTGTAAATGGTTCCGATGGTCGACGGATGGTCACTTTACATGAAGCTGAGCCGAGTCACTTTACACGAAGCTTAAAACAGTCAATCAACGTTTACAATATGTGAGGCGCTCGAAAGTAGTTCACTTGCTTGTGCTTGAGACAAAGCACGGGTTATACAGACTTCCGGTCTTTTAAGTGAGCAAGGGCGCCGTTGAATACTCGTTTAGTACTCAGCCTGCACTGATGTGAATCACCAGCAGAGTGATTCTTTCTTTTCTGGATTCGGGTTTTCATTCATTTTACAAATCTCTTTGCTTAACTGAATATGCATGGTAGATTGCGCCGATCCGAGCAGATAGTTAATTCAGTCTTGGGAAAACCGGAAAGTCCGGCATATGCCGGAAAATTTGCACCCATGCTAGTATGCCTTTGACTAACCATATTTGCTTAGAGTTACAAAAGTCCACAAAGCAGTGTAAGCACAAAGATCAGATAGATGACGACTTAACACAAGGCACTACTGCACTACTGAACGGGGAAGAAGGAGCGGCACGTCTGTCGTTTGTAAACAATGGACGCAGCGTTATAACGTCATTGTGTCATTACGTCAGCGTACTACCTAAGTACATCTCGTACTACAGAGAGCATGCTAAACTCAAAATTTGACAAATTTTTTTTTTTTTTTGGAAAAAAAAAAACAGAATATCGAAAAAACATAAAACGAACGAACATAAGTCGGGGAGCGTCTGTACATCTAAAATGCATATATGTGTGTTTGCCATTCTCATTCTGATTTGCGTTGCAGGGACCACCTGGGCCACATGGTAATCCTGGAAGACCAGGTCCCCCAGGCTTAAAGGTATGCAGTTTCTCTCTCTCTCTCTCTCTCTCTCTCTCTCTCTCTCTCACACACACACACACACACACACACACACACACACACACCCACACACACACACACACACACACACACACACACACACATACACTTGGCTTATCTCTATCTCCATCTTTACTTTGTATTTACCTTTTTGGAGTATGGTTGTGTAAGCCAAACGCACACATATAATACACATCAGAGTTTACAATATGTATTATAAACATCATTTCCATTGTAAACCCTCTTTTTTAGGGGAAAAAGGGTGATCCCGGCCTTTCACCTGGAATAGCCCCTAAAGGAGAGAAAGTAAGTGTAGCACCCTACTGCAGTGGCCTATGTTTACAGTCTCCTAAAATATTGGGATGTCCCTCAAGCTAGCAACAATAAAGAACCAGAAGTAATTTTTTGATAACGGTGTGTACTGGAGATTTAAATATTTTACAGTTATAGCCTGTTTTCTGTTTAAATTTGATTAAAAATTGTAAAGGTCTCTTTCAGAGAAATCTTGAATTCATTCCTTTTCTGAGCCGCTTAATCGTGCTGAGAGTCATGGGGAGGCTGACACTGGGCGAGGGCAGAGTACACCATGGACAGCTTACCAGGCCATTGCAGGGAAGAAACACGTTGACGGCTATGCAGCTACTCTTGACAAAAGTCAATAATGGCTCTTTTTATTATATTTCTCATATATATATATATATATATATATATATATATATATATATATATATATATATATACTAGTCCTCAAAAAATTAGCATATTGTGATAAAGTTAATTATTTTCTGTAATGTACTGATAAAAATTAAACTTTCATATATTTTAGATTCATTGCACACCAACTGAAATATTTCAGGTCTTTTATTGTTTGAATATTGATGATTTTGGCATACAGCTCATGAAAACCCAAAAGTCCTATCTCAAAAAATTAGCATATCATGAAAAGGTACTCTAAACGAGCTATTAACCTAATCATCTGAATCAGCGAATTAACTCTAAACACCTGCAAAAGATTCCTGAGGCTTTTAAAAACTCCCAGCTTGGATCTGGGTTCAGAAAACCTCAACATTTTCATCTCTGCTACCTCCAGCTCTGCCTCCTGTCTTTTCCCCAGGGCCACTGTTTCTAAATCATACAACATCACTGGCCTTAACACCGTCTTGTACACTTTTCCTTTCATTCTTGTCGATACCTTCCTATCACACACCACACTGGACACTTTTCTCCAAGCATTCCAACCTGCCTGCACACGCTTCTTCACCTCTTTCCCACACTCTCCATTGCTCTGGATTGTTGAGCCTAAGTACTTAAAATCCTCCACCTTCCCTATCTCTGCTCCCTGTAACCTCACCATTCCTCTTGTGATTCATATACAGTCGGCCCCCAATTTACGAAGATCCCTTTGTACGAAATCCCCCGAAATTTTTTTTCTTGAGTTTCCGTCCCCGAAATACGAAACAACCCCCTCTTACGAAAAGAAATTCAAAATTCAAACGCGCCAATCAAAAATTCACACGATGTGCTAGTTGCTCTCTCATTGGCTGTCTCTCAACATCCCGCCCCGCTGGCCTCCCAGATAGAGACAGAAGGAAGCTTCACTCTTTAGTTTTTAGTTTAGTTTTTTAAGTTGTTTAATTCAGTAAATGTTTAATAAATGTGGGAGCATTTGAGCTCATCTGGAATCCCGATCCCTCAAGGAATCAAATTAAAGTTGAGTTTGTCAAGCAGGGAATGTGCTTTGAATTCACGTCTAGTGGGCGTGGCCCGCAGTGCACGCACGAGAGAGAGAGAGAGAGGGAATAACGCTTTAAGTTTTTTGAAGTGGTTTAATTCAGTAAATGTTTAATAAATGTAGGTGAATTTGGGCTTATCTGGCATCCTGATCCCTCAAGGAATCAAATTAAAGTTGAGTTTGTCAAGCAGAGAATGCGCTTTGAATTCACGTCTTGTGGGCGTGGCCCGCAGTGCGCGCGCGAGAGGAGATAGAGAGAGAGACAGAGACAGAGAGTGTGTGTGTGTGTGTGTTAATAAAAATGTTTAATGATGGTTTGATTAATAAATAGATTAATAAAATGGTTTAATATGTTACTAAAATGTTTAAATGGTTTAATAAATAATTTTCTTTTACTTTTAACATATATTTCATACAAAATTGGTATACTTTTATTATTTTTAATCGTTTATGGGGTTTATCTGGTACAAGGACTGGAGACTTTGAACAAATTAGGCGGTTAACATGTAAGATGCGACCCCTACATACGAGATCCCCGCAATACAAAAATGGTTCTGGAACGGATTAATTTCGTAAATTGGGGGCTGACTGTACATGTATTCTGACTTACTGAGGCTAACCTTCATTCCCCTCCTTTCCAGGGAATACCTCCACCTCTCTAGATTTTCCTCCAATCGTTCTCTACTCTCACTGCAGATCACAATGTCATCTGCAAATATTATAACCTCGTCCGTCACCATAGCAAACAAGAAGGGGCTCAGAGCTGACCCATGATGCAGTTCTAGCTCCACCTTGAACTCTTCTGTCACATCGACAGTACACCTCACCACTGTCTTACATCTCTTATACATGTCCTGCACCACTCTAACATACTTCTGTGCCACTCCAGAGTTCATCATACAATACCATAGTTCCTCTCTCGGCACCCTGTCATATGCTTTCTCCAGATCCACAAAGGCACAATGCAGCTGCTTCTGACCATCTCTGTTCTTCTTTATTAACATCCTCAACGCAAACACTGCATGTGTGGTGCTCTTTCTTGGCATGAAACCAAATTGTTGTTCACAAATGCTGACCTCTGCCCTTAGTCTAGCTTCCATTATTCTTTCCCATAACTTCATCGTATGGCTCATCAACTTTATCCCTCTGTAGTTGCCACAACTCTGCACGTCTCCTTTGTTCTTAAAAACGGGCACCATCACACTTCTCCTCCATTCCTCCGGCACCCTCTCACTCTCTATAACCTTGTTGAATGTTCTTGTCAGGAAAGCCACTGATACCTCTCCTAGACACTTCCATACCTCTACTATGTCATCAGGACCAACTGCCTTTCCATTCTTCATCCTCTTCGATGCCCTCCTCACTTCACCCTTACTAATCTTTGCTACTTCCTGGTCCTCAACAGTCACCTCTTCTACTCTTTTTTTTCTCTCTCTCATTTTCCTCATTCATTAGCTCTTCAAAGTACTCTTTCCATCTTCCCACAGCATACTTCTGTCATCAGTCAGTACATTTCCCTCTATGTCCTTAATCACTCTAACTTGCTGCACATCCCATCTCTATTTCTCTGCTGTGCCATCCTGTATAAATCCTTTTCTCCCTCTTTATTTTCCAACTGAGCATACAAGTCATCATACGCCCTCTGTTTGGCCTTTGACACCGCTACCTTTGCCTTATGCTGTGTCTCCCTGTACTCCTGTTTACTGTCTTCAGTCCTCTCTATGTCCCACTTCTTCTTAGCTAAGCTCTTCCTTTGTACACACTCCTGCACTTCCTCATTCCACCACCAAGTCTCCTTATCTTTTTTCCTTCCAGATGACACACTCTCCTACCTGTCTCCCTGATCACATTAGCTGTAGTTGTCCAGTCATCTGGAAGCACTTGCTGACCACCCAAAGCCAGTTTCAACTCCTCCTTGAAGACAACCTGACACTCTTTCTTTTTCAGCTTCCACCACTTTGTCTTCTGCTCTGCCTTTGCCTTCTTCACCTTTCTTACCATCAGCGTCATCCTGCACACCACCATCATATGCTGTTTGGCAACACTCTCACCCACTACTACTTTGCAGTCACTGACTTCCTTCAAATTACATCGCAATTACACAATAAGTGCGTAAGGTAGGTAAAGTCCTCTGGGCTTTTTACACCCAAGCCATAGTGGCTCATCAGGCCGGTGCTTATCCCCTGTTTCCATAGAGTGAAGTCACTAGGAGTACAACTTCTCCCCGATGGGACGCTAGTCCATCGCAGGTTACCTTCCCAGTATATTTTACTGGTACCCATTTATACTGCTGGGTGAACAGAGGTACACTTGAGGTCGAGACCTTGCCCAGGGGTCATAGCACAGTGGGGGGTCTAACTGGGATTTGAACACACAACCTCCCGATCATGAGCGCAGCACCCTAACCACTACGCCACCGGCCCCACATCTTATTGTGTGTAATAGTATATTATTATAGTTTAGTTTATTAGTTCATTTTCTGTAACCACTTTATCCTAATTAGGGTCAGGGAAAGGCTGAATCTGGGCGAGGGTAGAGTACACCCTGGACAGCTCGCCAGGCCATCGCAGGGCGGAAACACACTGACGGCTTTGCAGCCCACTCTTGTCGAAAGTCATTATATCTTAGTCATTATGTTTTTTGCTTCAGATTTCAGTACACATTCTTTACAGGGACAAATCAGGATTACAGGCAGGCCACTCCAGCACCCACACTCTCTTCTTCCACTGTATTCGCAATGTGTGCAGGACATTTTTTGTATCGTCTTGTTGAAATGTGAATTGCTATCTGCAAAAATAGTATTGTTTCGAAATCTAAATGTAGTTTTTTGCATTAATGTTGCCACCACAGAAGTGTAAGTATGGTCACCACAAACCCCATACCCTGACAGATCCAGGATTTTGGACTTGTTGCTGGTATCATTTTGGATGGTCAAAAAAATCACTACTTTTCTTTCACTGCAGATATTTTTGAACCAAATGATTTGTTTAATGTTTTTCTGGGTCAGCTCTATTTTGTTTGCTTAAAGAGTAGGTATATATTCCTGCATTTCAGACTTGCAATACTTTCCTATAAAGTTGGGACAAGTGCAGTTTTGGGCTATTAATGAGAAAAGGCAATTCAATAATGATACAGTTTGAAACCTTTGTTATCAGGGGATTACAATTATGAAAAGCACTATGTAGGAAAGCTGTAGTTTTCATTTCCAGTTTTTTAAACAAATATACTAGTTATTGAACTGAAATGTTTAAAAGTATCGTTTCTTCAAGAAAAATAGAAAAGGATTTTTATATTTAACAACTTTTGGGTGCATATTATTGGTAAATGATACATGGGCTCAGGATTACTTTGCCAAAACTTTGTTAAGCACGACAATATGGAGTTACTTCCACTAATGCTAGTTGAAACTTCTTATCTCATCTCACTTTCTGAACCACTTAGTGGAGCCCAATAGGCATGGAGTATCACTTCCATAACTGTCTCATGTTTGTTTGTCTTCCCATACACACCCTCTTGCTGGCTTGGTGGTGATTGGTACGCTGTTAAACATGTTCATCGTAAGATTTCTCATTTATGGTTAGTGCAAAAAAACATTCCAATTCCTTTAGGTGACTCAAAGAACTGAGCTAAATGCACACATTTATTTTGAATATCAGACTGCTGAGGTACGTGCTGAGAATATGGACATTTGAGAACTGATGGTTGATTTGCCTTGATTCTTTATTTCCTTTTAAAGGAGCTGCGTTATTCTTATAACACCAGTCTCGGACACCTATCAATAAAGATAGCTATCAGGACCTTTGCCTTTAGGCAGTATCTAAATCTTTATAATACTGTCATGGTATGACTGGAACCCACCCCAGCTGACTTGGGTGAAACGGGGTGCAACTGAAATAGATATGGGGAAATTTTGAACGGACAATTTTAACCTAATGTGCATGACTGTGGAAGAAAACCTGAGCACTCAGGGGGAACCCACTTAAAGACAAGAAAACATACAACTCTATTCAGAAATTTCTTATGAAAAGTATATAGTGTGAACCAGAACAAAAAATGATCATCCAGACTGTTACCAGTGAAAAAAGCCAGGTTCAAATGCTTCCCCACTTGCTGTTTTAAGGCCATGAATATTTGCTACTTAAGTACTAAATGCTTTCTGTCACTCAAATGAAATGAAATTAAATGTGCTTATTTTTTTTTTTTTTTTAAAAACATACTGTGAGATAAATCCTCAAACAGTGTGCAATAAACTATTATTCCAGTGTTATTTTATTTTCAACATGGTACAATTAAAAAAAAAAGTTTTTATTTCATTTCCTAGCTTTGCAGTTTTAGTTCATTCCTTGTAATATTTGGGTTTGATTATAGGGGGATCCTGGTATCGTTGGGCCTGTTGGTTTACCTGGTGTAGAGGGTCAAAAGGTAGGTACTAAAACTACTAATTAAACATTGCCTATAAAATAGATATCTTTTATTTCTCTCCACTTCTTTTTCTTCTCTCTCTCTCTCTCTCTCTCTCTCTCTCTCTCTCTCTCTATATATATATATATATATATATATATATATATATATATATCTTTATTTTGCATGCTTTTCTATCTCTGACATGCACGCTGTGCTTCTTTGTGTACTGTACTCTCCCACTGTGTATTTGTGTTGTCATAGATATAACTGTAAACACTATAGTGAATCCCCTATGTTATAAACAGCTGTGACACAGAACCAGAGACACACACATGCACATTCCGTCTCATCTTGATAGGTTGATGTGCCTTTAAGCATCTCTCTCTCTCTCTCTCTCTCTCTCTCTCTCTCTCTCTCTCTCTCTCTCTCAGACACACACAAGGGGAAAATATACAAAAATTATCTTTCTACTGCTTTATCATTATTGCCATTTCTCTCCTGCTGCACTCATTTGATTGCTTTATTGAATTGATTTTCAGGGAGTGCCATAAAAGCTCGTTTCATCACAGTTTCATTCGATTTTTTTTTTTTAGCTAAATGTTCTATTTGAATAAAAAGTTGCCAATGCAGGCATTAAATATTGTGTTCTAACTTTTAAAAGTCTGTAATTTATAGTTTCTAATAAGGTGAAATTTAAATGTTTTCATTATCCATCGCAACTTCAGATCTTAAAACTTCTTATAACCTCTTGGAAAGCTCCATAGTTAAACCTAATCCACATATGGTAGGTCTAAACTTAGAATATCGGCGTGCTATGTTTACATTCGGTAAGTTCTGCTGTGTTTCTAGGATATTACTTTTCTCTTCATGCATTTAACTTGTAAACTCATTTTTCTGAATATTACTACAAAGCTAAGTTTCAGCGTTAGCATGTTTGTGTTTTTTTGGGCATTGAGTATTGCCTACAGAGCAAGAGAGCATTCTAAAATGAACCCTCCAACCTCAAGCGTATTACATTTCATGTCAAAACACTTTCATATTCATCTCACCTCAAAATAACTTGCACTACTTTGTGCGTTATTAGAGTTGGCACAAAAAAACCCACTTGGCAGTGTCTTTTTAATAAACAAAAGTATAGGGTCGGAATTTATCTCCTTATCATAATCTGTAAGTATTGATGCCAAATACCTCAGATGACCTTCCTTTTGCTGTTCTTTGTTTGGACACGGCATTCTAGGGTCTCATCTGGGAATTGTTCAGTCAGGTTATTCTCCACATCAATTGCTTTGACACATGTTCATATTTTTTCATATATCAAGATACATTTTAAATTATCTTGCACAGGTAAAAAGTATTTGATTGGTGATTATTATGTATATGAGCTGAGAAGCACTTTTTACAAAATATTAAATAGTAAGATAAAAACTGAGTATGTGGCCATTATTTTGTATTAAAATATAGTAATTTAATTGTAATTGAATGGTTAATTGCAAATACAAACCTTGTCTTTACTTTGACTTGAATATAAATTCCAATGTAGTACAAATGTACTGACTAAATAAGTTATTAATTATCAATAGTGAACTCAGTCCCCTACTGAACTGTACCTTCCCTCCCCATCACGACACCATATAAGCACCATTCATATCATTCATGCACATGTACATGCTTCCATTAGAGTCTTTTCCCTGTGATTTCCTCTACTACTGTGTATTCATTCATAGCAAACTATGTGTCTATGTGTGTGTGTGTGTGTGTGTGTGTGTGTGTGTGTGTGTGTGTGTGTATATGTGTATGCATATACATGTGTATATATACACACACACAGGGATCCCTCAGTTAATTGGGACCGAGATCCACCCGCAATCACCGAATTCCACGAAGTAGGATCAAACTGATACTGATGTATATGTACATGTATATGTGTATATAACATCAATAAATTCATATTCAATGCTATAAATGCTTATAATAACAATTAAACATTTAAAAATAATGCATAAGATGTAAATAAAATATAAATACACACACATTCAAACGTGCGTGCACACACTCAGATGCGCACCTCACAAAAATGTAAGTAGTTTTGATGGGAGGTTTTGGGTTGTTTTTTTGTTTTGTGTTTGTTTAGTTTTTTTTTTTTTTTTTGCATAATTGGCCTTGTTTTTGTGGCATTTTCCTTACCTTTTCCCCTATTCTTCTTTGATTTCCTTATTTTTTAATTCGATGAATATTAAAAAAAAAACAAACTGTGATGCACTGAAGCCGCATGAATTGAAGCGCGAAGTAGCGAGGGATCCCTGTGTATAAGAATCAAGAAAGAGTAAAGATACCATCTGGTGAAAATTCAATCATCTATTTAATTAGAAGAAACTTTCAATATCTTTACAATTGACAATGTGACCTGAAAATGTTTATCTTGGCAACAAGCTACGATCTTTTCAGGGTATAGTTCACTTCTTAGCTAATGTCAGCAAGGATTGTGTTTTTGTTGTGAGGCTACAGTGCTAGCCACAAGTCTACAGTGCTGCCCTATTCTTTTCTTATGTTAGATAAGCAAGTGATCAACACTGAAGTAAAGTGGAAACAACACAAAGCTTTCATGTACAAAATCAATGATTTGCTAATATCTCAGCTGTACATGGCAGCTCAGTGATACTTATTGGGAGGTTGATAGGTTAGATCCAGTCTCTGCTATGCTTGGATCTTTAGCATGGCACTTCAGTCTCAACTGTCCAGCTGAATGATGTGTCAAATTTGTCTTGTGCATGTACATGTAGTGCTTAACATTTTTAATGGACCACCTGAGAGAAATGTAAGTTGTTTATGGCTGTAGATTTATATATACACATTACAGCAGTGGTTCTTAACCTTGTTGACGGTACTGAACCCCACCAGTTTCATATGCTTATTCACCGAACCCTTCTTTAGTGAAAAATAAAATATAATTTTTTTTCAAATTGAAGACATAGGTATATGTTTTTACTGGGGCACCAAAATGAACCGTGCATTAATATCACTGTGTTCAAAGAACAAAACCAATACAATGCATGAACCCCCCCATCACAACTACTTACATTTTTATGTGAGGTGCGCATCTGTGTGTGAATGCGCGTGTGCGTCTGTATGTGTGTGTATTTGTTTTATTTACATCTTATGCATTATTTTTAAATGTTTAATCATCATTATAAGCATTTATAGTATTGAATATGTATTTATTGATATTATATGTACATATACATGTACGTATACGTTAGTCAGCACAGGGTTGATCCTACTTTGCAAATCATGCAGATAGGACGCCGACTAATATCATGTTCCGCTATATATGTGAATCCATGTTGTACATATTCGTCTGACCACTTTCTTTTTTACTCAACATAGTATGGATTAAAACATTAAGAAAGAAATCACACGACGTACCATAACAACAGTCACAAATCGACTACTGAGCACACCAAATTTCCTGCAGCACAGATTTGCCAAGCAATGTAGCGTGATCACCTGCAGCCAGTGATGGCCAAGTGGGGCGTGTTGTCATGAATATGAGTCAGGTGTGTGTCTTGATCTCCGCGGAACCCCTGAGACTGACTCACCGAACCCCTAGGGTTCGATCGAACCCAGGTTAGGAACCACTGCATTACAGAGACAACAATTTCTAACGTTAATATAAATTATGCAGAGATTAGTTGAATAGGAAACAGCAATCTGGAACAGTGGGGGACTGGCCAAGATTCCAAATTTGAATCCACTTGAGCGAATACGGGATTTAATTGACTCACAAATTGATGACATCAAAATTCCCTCCCTGGACAGTCGTAAGTAAGAGCTACAAACTATTTAGAAGTAATTTCTATAGTTGGGGCAGCAAGACAGTTAGCACATTAACTTCATAAAAAAGGTCCTGTGTTTGAGTCCCTGCCTCTATCAAGGCTTTTCTATTTGGAGTTCTTCCCAAACTTTTGTAGTTTTTCTCAACAGTCCAAAGACATGAACATTAGGTTACTTGAATGAATGAATAATCATTTCATTTATTATTTTTCTAATCCGTTTATGTATAATTAGGATTGCAGGGAGGCTGGTATCCATCTCAGCCTACTTTGAACGAAGGCGAGGATTACCTTGAACAGCTTGCCAGACCATTGCAGGGCCAACGCACACAGAACCATTCATACGCACACTCACACATTGGGATGATTTGGTACAGCCAGTAAATTTACTGTGCATGTTTTTAGACTATGGGACGAAACCAGAGATCCAGGAGGAAACCCGCACAAGGAGAGCATGCAAAATCACCACAGAAAATGAATGAGCCCAGGAATTGACCCCCACTTACTTCCTGTTCGGCAAACATGCTGTGCCACAAGAATTTGTCATTTTTTTTCTTTGCCATTTTCTTTTTTAACAAACGATCACAAAAAATTTAATTCAAATAAAAAATATTTGCATTACTTTAAAAAAAAATGACAGGTTGTCTAGTAAAATATATATATATATATATATATATATATATATATATAATATATATATATATTTTTTTCTATAATTTATTTAAAATCTACTTATATTTCTCTATAATATAGAGGCACTGCGGTTCTAGATTTTTTCAATAAATTATTACAATGATTCGATAGTTTGGTCTTATAGTATAACAAATTTGCTGAATAAATTTTTATTACTAAATTGTTTATTTTTTAAATTTATTTATTTTTCCAAACCAAAAAATATTTCAAGTTGATGAGAAAGCCACAATTACAGCAAAATTAAATTTCTGCCAATGCAAAAATTAAACAGCCAAACAATGTTCAATTGCATGTAGATCACGGTTGGTAAAACAAATAGAAAATGTAATTAAATACAGTATAGGAAATAAATCAATTTTGAATCTAAAATCATTTGGATTTGTTTCAGCAACATTCTCCAACAAATTTTGGAGTAACAACTCAAAGCATTGTTTCTCAGAAAATCACACTTTCCTTTTACTTCTAACAAAATAAAGATTAGTGCTGTCTTACAGAGTTTTGGAATATGGTGTGTGTGTGTGTGTATGTGTGTGTGTGTGTGTGTGTGTGTGTGTGTGTGTGTGTGTGTGCGCACACGCTTCTGTTGAAAACACTGATGAGAAAAGCAGCCAACCCTAAAAAACACAGCATGCAGTGTTTCATTTCACAATCTTGGCTGAGAAAACAGTACAAACACAGAGTGTATGTCAGCGTCTGTGAGTGTGTCTTTGAATGTGCATTTAAAGCAGATTTGCATGTGAATGGATTTCCAGACCCTGGCAGGTCAGGAAGAGTCCTGCCAAGACATAAATAACTACACATTTCCTATTGCACACACACACACACACACACACACACACACACACACACACACACACACACACACACACACACACACACACAGTGCTACGGTATATTACTCCATTCAGAATGTCTGAATAGCTACATTATTTATCCAATTCCTTCATCATTATTATTATTATTATTATTATTATTATTATTATTATTATTATTATTATTATCAACCAAGCAGCAGCACACTTGACTTGACTTAATCAACTTATCTGAGTCTTCAGGGAGTTGATTGGTCAACCTATACAGACTGACCGATGAACTACCTGAACAGTCAGATCATTTGACTAAATGAGTCAAGTGTGCTGCTACTTGGTTGAAACAGAAACCCGCAGCCACATGGCCATTTGTGGCATCAGCTTGACACCCCTGGCTTACAAGATGTAATCTAAAGTTTTGTTGGACGTTATATGATATATTTACAAATATAATTCAAATTGGTGTGCATGTATATATATATATATATATATATATATATATATATATATATATATATATATACACACACAGGGATCCCTCACTTTCCGCAGTTAATTGGGACTGAGATCCCCACGTGACCATCGAAATCCGCAAAGTAGGATCACCCTCACGCCCCCGACTGATGTATACTTACATGTCTATGAGTATATAATATCAATAAATACATATTCAATGCTATAAATGCTTATACTAACAATTAAACATAATAATAATAATAATAATAAAAATAATAATAAAAATAAAATAATAACATAAGATGTAAATAAAATATAAATACAGATGCTCCCCAACTTATCAACATTCATTTTGCAAACATCCAGAGATACGAACAGGTCTGTCTGAGGTTGAAAGTCAAAGTGAAATTGAAATGAAATTGAAGAACAAGTAGTAATAGAAATGGAATAAAATCTACAGAAAGATATATCATAAATATAAGTATGAAATATGATTAAACATTATCCTGAGATACTAGGCTCCAGTTGGGGTTCCCCTCTAAAGAATGCCCTGTAACGACGTACAAACAAATTCATCTAAGAACGGCCGTCCTGAACCTAACTCATTAGTACGCTAAGGAGCGTCTGTACACACAGAAGAAGACGACATACATACATACGTACGCGCACAGATGCACATGCATACACAGTTTTGATGTAAGATTTTATATATATATATCTTCATTTTCTGTAACCGCTTCATCCTAATTAAGGTCACGGTGAGGCTGGCACGCATCCCAGCTGACTCCAGGCGAGGGCAGAGAACACCCTGGACAGCTCGTCAGGCCATCGCGGGGCAGAACCATGCTGATGGCTATGTAGCCTACTCTTGTCAAAAGTCAGCAATGGTTCTTTTACACACCTCACACCATAAACAGTGAGAAACATGGCTAGCCTTTGATAACCCAGTTAGCTGCACTGGGGGGACAGTGACAACCCGTGGTGAGGGGGGCTTGAACCCCCAAGCTTAGGATCAGTGATCCAGCACCTTTTACCACCAGGCCACAACTGCCCTATATACTGTGTGTGTGTGTGTGTGTGTGTGTGTGTGTGTGTGTGTGTGTATATATATATATATATATATATATATATATATATATATATATATACATACACACACACACACAGATATACTGGTCCTTCTCAAAAAATTAGCATATTGTGAGAAATTTCATTATTTTCTGTAATGTACTGATAAAAATATCATATATTTTAGATTCATTGCACACCAACTGTAATATTTCAGGTCTTTTATTGTTTTAATACTGATGATTTTGGCATACAGCTCATGAAAACCCAAAATTGCTATCTCAAAATATTAGCACATTTAGGTAGTCTAAACGAGCTATTAACCTAATCATCTGTATCAACCAATTAACTCTAAACACCTGCAAAAGATTCCTGAGGCTTTAAAAAACTCCCAGCCTGGATCATTACTCAAAATTGCAATCATGGGTAAGACTGCCGACCTGACTGTTGTCCAGAAGGCCATCATTGACACTCTCAAGCAAGAGGGTAAGACACAGAAAGAAATCTGAGCGAATAGGCTGTTCCCAGAGTGCTGTATCAAGGCACCTCAGTGGGACGTCTGTGGGAAGGAAAAAGTGTGGCAGAAAACGCTGCACAACCAGAAGAGGTGACCGGACCCTGAGGAAGATTGTGGAGAAGGGCCGATTCCAGACCTTGGGGGACCTGTGGAAGCGGTGGACTGGGCTACAGGTGCCACATTCTCCAGGTCAAGCCACTTTTGAACCAGAAACGATGGCACAAGCGCCTGACCTGGGCTACAGAGAAGCGGCACTGGACTGTTGCTCAGTGGTCCAAAGTACTTCTTTCGGATGAAAGCAAATTTTGCACGTCATTCGGAAATGAAGTTGCCAGAGTCTGGAGGAAGACTTGGGAGAAGGAAATGCCAAAATGCCTGAAGTCCAGTGTCATGTACCCACAGTCAGTGATGGTCTGGGATGCCATGTCAGCTGCTGGTGTTGGTCCACTGTGTTTTATCAAGGGCAGGGTCAATGCAACTAGCTATCAGGAGATTTTGGAGCACTTCATGCTTCCATCTGCTGAAAAGCTTTATGGAGATGAAGATTTCATTTTTCAGAACGACCTGGCACCTGCTCACAGTGCCAAAACCACTGCTAAATGGTTTACTGACCATAATATTACTGTGCTCAATTGGCCTGCCAACTCTCCTGACCTGAACCCCATAGAGAATCTGTGGGATATTGTGAAGAGAAAGTTGAGAGACACCAGACCCAACATGGTGGATGAGCTTAAGGCCACTATCGAAGCATCCTGGGCCTACGTAACACCTCAGCAGTGCCACAGGCTGATTGCCTCCATGCCACGCTGCATTGAATGAGTCATTTCTGCGAAAAGATTCCCGACCAAGTATTGAGTGCATAACTGAACATAATTATGTGACGATTGACTTTTTTGTATTAAAACACTTTTTTTTAATTGGTCGGATGAAATATGCTAATTTTTTGAGGTAGGGATTTTTGGGTTTTCATGAGCTGTATGCCAAAATCATCAGTATTAAAACAATAAAAGACCTGAAATATTTCAGTTGGTGTGCAACGAATCTGAAATATATGAAAGTTTAATTTTTATCAGCACATTACAGAAAATAATGAACTTTATCACAATATGCTAATTTTTTGAGAAGGACTAGTACAGACGCTCCCCGACTTATATTCATCCGTTTTACGTTATTTTGATTTTACGTTTTTTTTTTTTTTTCAAAAAAAAAAGTCAAATTTTGAGTTTAGATGTACCTTCATAGCACACTGTCGTAATTATGCCATGACGTAATGACGCTGCGTCCATTGTTTACAAACGACAGACTGAATGTGCCCCTCCTTCTTCCCAGTTCAGTTTTATATATATATATATATATATATATATATATATATATACATATAAAGCATATGCCAGGCAGTGGCTAGATCCAGCTTGGCTTCGGTCTAGAATGGAGAAGTAAGATGCCTCCTTCCCTCCACTTGTCTGGATGCTCACGTTGGGCAAGTGACAGTACACCCTTAGCCCTCCTTACCAGGGTCACGGTCCCCCTGTGGGTGGTGGGGTAGAATTGGCCCACTCCGCCCCGGGATGTCATAAAAGGCGACTAAAGGGGAAACAGGATATGATAAACATATTTTCCTTTTCTTCCTGTACTCATTTTGTAAAATTGGCTTATATCCTAAACACTTCATGATTTGGGAAAACGTGGTTTAATGTCATTGTTTTGTAAAATGAATTGTACGGTCTAGTTCCTTTTTATTAATTTCAGTATGGATTTGTTGTTGATTATGGTTCAGTGATTTCATATATTTAACGATTGTTCATTTATTTATTTATTTATTTATTGCACCCAGTTTCAAATGTAAAAACATAGAAGCATGAAATCCTCCTCTGCATGTACTAAGAGGCGACCTGTTTGCCGTGTGTTGCAACTCATGTTGGCGGAAGAGGGGATCCTGGTAACTGAGTGAGGAAATCTCCAAAATGGGATTTTATTGCAACACATTGCTTTAGCCCTAATTTCGCCTAGACGAGAGGCTTGTGAGACCTGGCACAAGTCAAATTGGCTGGTGTTGATAAGCACTAGGATTTTTTAAAATTCTAGCAGCAGCTGCTTAATCAGGTTAATTGGGTACTCGGGTTCTGCCCGGGTGCTTGAGTATACCATTGTAAGTATCCCTGACATCTGTATGCTGGAGGTCTGCATACAAATAGATGTCCCCCAGTAGGGCTCCAAGGAGGGTGGGGAGCTTCGATGGTGAAATATTATCCCTTCAATATGGCTACAACTACTGAAAAACCATTTAAAAGATCATTAGATAACGACTCGGACAGTGACTCTGACTATGGACTCAGCACTTCTTGGCCCCATTTCCTTGTTATTCAAGGTACAGATCAAACAAAACTGTTAAGCAAACTGTCTCCCTTTGCTATTACAAAGGGAATCAAAGGACTCGCTGGTGAACCTAAACAAGTGAAAAGGCTGCGTTCTGGCGATCTTATTATTGAAGTAAGCCAGAAGAGGCACGCTACGAACTTACTAAAATCCACCATGCTAGTCAACGTACCAAAAGAAGTTTCAGCCCACAACTCCTTGAATATGCGGAAAGGGGTCATAAAGTGTAATGAATTAAGATCTGCGAGTGAAGAGGAGATCCTGGAGGGTCTTCATGCTCAGAGGGTTCTGAAGGTTCAACACATAACAATCATGAAAGAAGGCCATAAGGTTCCAACTGGGACATTAATACTCACCTTTGACGCTACTACCCTTCCTGGGGAAGTCAGGGTTGGATATTTAAATATCCCAGTTTCTGTCTATATACCTAACCCCCTACGATGCTTCAAATGCCAACGTTTTGGCCACCATCAGGTTAACTGTGATAACAAACCAACGTGTGGGAAATGCGGTAAAGATTACGAGGACAAAAATTGTAGTGAACAGGCCAATTGCATGAATTGTAATGGAAATTCCCCCATCCTTTTCCAAGAAATGTTCGAAATGGTTAGAGGAGAAAGAAATCCAAACCTAAATGCACTAGAAACCTTACCTTCAAGGAAGCAAGGAAACTGGTTGAGGAAAAAAGATCTCGACCACAACAGACCTATGCATCGGCTACTACTGCAAAAAAGGCTATCTGTTACAATTCCCTTATAGTACAAACTGACATAACTTTGCCTGAAAAATCCCAGAGCCCTCAAAAATATCAACCAAAACAAGCTAACGCCATGGCTTCCTCTTCACAGGGCACAAAAAACTCTGTAGGTACACAGACAGCATCAAACCCCGGACCAAAATCTCACCAAACTTCTGCTAAAAAAGATGAGAAAACTGTTAAAATAAACCAAACCCCAACTAGAGATCCTAAGGGATCAGAAAACAAAGTGCCCCAACATAATAAATTTCAGGTGTTGGAGGATTCTGGAGAGGAGGAGGAGAACATGGATGCTGTTCTTCATACTCTCCCACCTAATAGCAAAAGAGATAGGAGCAAAAAAAGCCAATACAAAGCCCTCATGAGTACCAAATTAAAAGGTATCATACAATGGAATTGTCGAGGACTTAAAGCAAATTATGAAGAAATTAAATCACTTCTTTGTGATAATGTTCCTCAAATTGTCTGTCTTCAGGAAACACTACTAAATAAACTAGATAATGTAACACTTAAAGGATATGATATATCCAGTAAAACATCTGTGTCACCAGTTGATGGGAGAGCCATAGATGGTTCTACCATTCTAATTAAATCAAATGTCCCTCATGAGCTTATTACATTAAATACACGCCTGCAAGCCATAGCCATGAGAGTGCAACTTCATTAAACTATAACAGTGTGTTCCTTATATATCCCTCCCAAACACAGGCTTCATGCAAATGAATTGGATGAACTTTTAGACCAACTCCCCTCCCCTGTTCTGTTGCTTGGAGACTTCAATGCAGATGGTGCTACTTGTGGTTGTCAAAATCCAGACAATAGAGGCAAATTGGTAGAAGATTTTGTTACACGTCATGATCTGTGCATTTTAAAAACTAAATCTCCTACATATCTTCATCCATCTTCAGGCTCCTTTACATCTATTGATTTGAGCATTTGCTCTCCTGCCTTGTTTATGGATCTTGTTTGGGAAGTTGGTGACGACCAGTGTGGTAGTGACCACTTCCCAATCTTCATCAATACAACCACCCCTATAGATGCTGGAAAGCCCCCAAAATGGCAATTGCATAAAGCTGATTGGACAGCTTTCCAGGAATTGTGCAATGATGAAATCTATCTAAACACATTCCAAAACCAAAATTAAATCAATAGATGACTTTGCTACCTATGTCACAAATATTGCCTTAAAAACTGTACCTAAGTCCTCGACAATTCCAAAACCCATACGTAAACCATGGTTTACTGATGACTGTCAAAAGGCTATTAAAGAACGCAAAAAGGCCTTAAATATCTTTAAACATGACTCTACACAAGGTAATTTAGATAAATATAGAGCATCCTGTGCAAAATCACAGCGTACAATTAAAGACAATAAAACGAAATCATGGAAAGAATATGTTTCAAAGCTAAATATGAGATCATCAGTGGGAAAAACATGGGAAATGGTACGCAAGATAAGTGGAAAACCAGTAAATAGTTCTGTAAAACACATTAATAAATCAAATGGGAACAAAGCCATTGATAGAGTTGACATTGCTAACACTCTTGCAGAAGAATTTAAGAAAAATTCTTCTACAGAACATCTTCCTTTAGTATGGATATAAAATCTTCCTTTAGTATGTATGAACTAAGGGAATCATTAAATAAATCTCATGATACTGCTGTTGGACCTGATGATATCCATTATCAGTTTCTTAAACATCTCCCCGATGAATCTTTAAATCTTTTGTGCATATTTTCAATGATATATGGGAAACGGGTAGTTTTCCAGACTCCTGGAGGGAAGCTACCATTATTCCAGTTCCAAAACCTGGTCACGATCACACAAACCCTACAAACTACCGTCCCATTGCTCTAACTAGTTGCTTGTGTAAGTCCATGGAACGTATGATAAATGCTTGTTTAATTTGGTATTTTGAGAAGAACCACTTAATATCAAAGTCAAAAAGTGGTTTTAGACATTTTAGAAGCACTATAGACCATTTCATAGCTCTCGAATCAAGCATTCGAGATGCATTTGTAAGAGGTGAACACATGGTATCAGTCTTCTTTGATTTAGAAAAAACATATGATACCACTTGGAAATACGGAATTTTAAAGGATTTACATGAGATGGGCCGTCGCGGAAGAATGCCTGTATTTAGTAAAAAAAATTTAACCGATAGACATTTTAAAGTTCGTGTCGGGATTCCCATTCTACTTCTCAGAAACAAGACATGGGCGTGCCACAAGGAAGTATTTTATCTGTGACTTTATTTAATGTTAAAATTAACAGCATAGCTAATGCCGTTAAACACGGTATATCAAAATCATTATTTATGGTTGATTTTGCAATTAGCTGTTGTGCAAAACACATGCACACTATTGAAAGACAACTGCAGCTATGCTTAAATAAAATTAAAAAGTGGGCTGATAATAATGGTTTTAAATTCTCTCAGTCTAAAACTGTGTGTGTGCATTTTTGCAATAAAAGAAAAATGCACTTAGATCCAGATCTTAAACTTGGTAGTCATGACATTCCTGTTGTTGATCAGGTTAAATTTCTTAGTGTGATTTTTGACAAAAAAAACTCAACTTTAAAGCACACATCGACTATTTAAGAACAAAATGTCAAAAATCTTTAAACCTGTTGAAAGTTGTCTCTAAAATGGATTGAGGAGCGGATCGTGAAGTTTTGTCTTTAATCAGATCAAAATTAGATTATGGCTGCATAGTTTATGGTTCTGCTCAAAAATCTTATTTAAAAAAGTTAGAAACCATCCAAAACCAAGCATTAAAAATCTGCCTAGGAGCCTTCAGAACTTCTCCTATTCCTAGTCTGCATGTTGAAGCAAATGAACTACCATTACATTTGCGTAGGGAAAAACTCACCCTTCAATATGCTATAAAACTGAGGGCAAACAAGGACAACCCTACATATGAGCTAACCTTTCAAACCAGAAACACGTAGTTCTACGAAAGCGAGCCAACAGCTACTCATCCATTTGCTTTGAGAATTAAAGATTCACTTAAAGCTGTGTGTCTAGATCTCAAGAATATAGAACCATATGATATACCTGATATCCCACCTTGGAAATTAAAGAGACCACATATAAATCTGTCATTATCTGAGTTTCCTGAAAATTCTTCGGATCCTTCAGTGTTTCAGATGATGTTCGGTCAATTGAGAGAGCTATATAGGGACTTTAGGGCTATTTATACAGATGGCTCTAAGGATAACAACAGAGTAGCAGCCGCTACAGTCACCAATGGTTTGAATGTCCAGGTCCGACTTTTGGGTGGAGCTTCTATTTTTACAGCAGAATTGCGGGCGATTCTGCATGCACTTGATATTGTGTCTTCTTACGATGAAAATGATTTTATTATTTTTTCAGATTCTTTGTCTAGCTTAACTGCCTTACAGGGTAATGATTTTGATAACCCTTCACTTTTAAAGATTTTACAAAGGTGCCATGATTTCATTGAGGGTGGAAAAAATATAGAGTTTGCTTGGTGCCCCAGTCACGTTGGCATCAAAGGTAATGAAAAGTCCGATAAACTAACTAAGGAAGCTCTTAATCATCGTGTTTCTGAGAACAAGGTCCTCTATACTGACGTAAAGTGTCGTGTAAATAATTTTGTTTTTAGTCAGTGGCACAGCCAGTGGGATGAAGAGACTAACAGTAAACTTCATCTCATAAAGCCCAGTGTAAAAAGTTTACATTCTTACTTAAGTAGAACGAGTAGAAGAGAAGTAGTAGTGTTGGCCAGGACTCGTATTGGCCACACCTACATTACACACAGCTATTTATTGAAAGGGGAGCCTGTGTGTGACATTTGTTCAGTCCTCTGACTGTCAAGCACATTTTAATAGATTGCACAGATTTTGCTGAGACTAGGTTCCAGCATTTTAACATAAACAACTTGTATGATCTTTTTACTAAATTTAATGCTTCAGTAATCCTGCAGTTTTTAAAAGATATTGAAATGTTTTATAAATTTTGAATTTGTGGTATAGTTAGCATGAATTCTATTGCTAGAGTGCTGCAATTCCGCTTAAATAACAGACTTTTACTGTTGGTTGGAAATGTATAGGAATGCACATTCTTAGCCAGACTTGTTTTTATTAATGTTACTTTTTCACCTTTCGATTGGGTTTTACGTGAAAATTGATTGTTCGAAGAAAACGATTTGGTTTACCTTAGCTTCATTTGCGATTTGAAATTTAACTCTTTGTCATTATACTTAATATAAAATAGCCATGTTGGCACAATATAATACACTATATGTGTTGAAAATACCGTTAAACTTCATTCATTCATTCATTCATTCATTCATTTATATAAAGCATATGACAGGGTGCCGAGAGAAAAACTGTGGTATTACATGAGGAAGTCTGGAGTGGCAGAGAAGTATGTTAGAGTGGTGCAGGACATGTATGAGAGATGTAAGACAGTGGCGAGGTGTGCTGTCGGCGTGACCAAAGAATCTAAGGTGGAGGTGGGACTGCATCGAGGATCAGCTCTGAGCCCCTTCTTGTTTGCTGTGGTGATGGACAGGCTGACAGACAAGGTTAGACAAGAATCTCCATGGATTATGATGTTTGCAGATGATATTGTGATCTGTAGTGAGAGCAGAGAACAAGTGCAGGAAAATCTATAGAGGTGGAGGTATGCCCTGGAAAGGAGAGGAATGAAGGTTAGCCTTAGTAAGACAGAATACATCTGTATGAATGACAAGGACTTAAGAGGAACGGTGAGGTTACAGGGAGCAGAGATAAAGAGGGTGGAGGATTTTAAGTACTTAGGCTCAACAATCCAGAGCAACGGAGAGTGTGGAAAAGAGGTGAATAAGCATGTGCAGACAGGTTGGAATGCTTGGAGAAAAGTATCCGGTGTGATGTGTGACAGAAGAGTATCAGCAAGAATAAAAGGAAAAGTGTACAAGACGGTGATGAGGCCAGCAATGTTGTATGGTTTAGAAACAGTGGCGCTGAGCAAAAGACAGGAGGCAGAGCTGGAGGTAGCAGAGATGAAAATGTTGAGGTTCTCTCTGGGAGTAACGAGGATGGATAGGATCATAAATGAGTACATCAGAGGGACAGCACATGTAAGATGTTTTGGAGACAAAGTCAGAGAGGATAGATTGAGATGGTCTGGACATGTGCAGAGGAGGGATAGGGAATATATGGGTAGTAGGATGCTATGGTTGGAACTACCAGGCAGAAGGTATAGAGGAAGACCAAAGAACAGATTTATAGATGTGGTGAAGGAAGACATGAAGGTCGTTGGCGTGAGAGAAGAAGATGCAGAGGACAGGGTGAGCTGGAGGCAGATGATTTGCTGTGGCGTCCCCTGAAGGGAATAGCTGAAAGGAAAAGAAGAAGAAGAAGAAGAAGATATCTCAGTTATATAGCATGTTACCCATGTGTTAAGACGTCGTTTCTGTGATCTTTGTGTTTACACTTTTTTGTGAACTTTTGTAACCCTAAGCAAATATGGTTGGTCAGAAGCGTAAGCCCACTAGCATGGGTGCAAGTCTCATACGCAGAGATAAATGAACTATTTGCTCGGATCGGCACAATCTACCATGCATACTCGGTTAAGCAAAGAGAGTTGTAAAATGAATGAAAACCCGAATCCAGAAAAGAAAGAGAACTCTCTGCTCTGCTGGTGATTCAGTGCAGGCTGAGTACTAAACGAGTTCAACAGCGCCCTTGCTCATTTGAAAAACCGGAAGTCCGTATAACCTGCCTTCAAGCACAGCAAGTAAACTACTTTTGGTATTGTGCGCCTCACATATTGTACTGTTTTAAGCTTCATGTAAAGTGAGTCGGCTCAGCTTCATGTAAAGTGATCATCTGTCGACCATCGGAACCATTTACAAGCAGAAAAATCGCATCATAGCGAATGTTAAAAGTTATACAGTAGGTCCTCGACATTCGCGGGGGTTCGGTTCCGAGCCCTCCTGCAAATCGAGATAATTCACGAGTTCTGTACCTGGAAATAAAACCCCATGTATCACGTCACATGTGCGAATGAGCATCCGGAAGTAATATACTTTGTATCTATTACATGTGCTAAAATATGCTTGTTAAACACGTTCTATCGACAGTCTTACTCATTAATTCAGTATTATTGTAGTAAAATGTAGTAATGATTAAGAAAAACTTAATTTTTTTACTGTGATATTGATTGATAATAAAATATAAACTTTATACAGCATACATATAAAAACACCTTTACATGCATTCTCTGAAAAACATGCAGCAGTGTAGTTTTCAAAAATGCCCACTAGAGGAAGGTACTGTATTGCATTAGGCATGAGATGACTGAATTCAGGTATTAACAGCATTAAGTCCGAGCAGCTCAGCCACGCTCCTCAGCCAGAGCAAGTTCAAACCGAGTTTTAGAGTGAGAAAGTTAATCACTTGCCACTTGACTTTGCATTCCTATCTGCTCTCGAAATAGCGAATCCCAGTAGGTTGCTAGCATGCAACGGTTAGCTGGTTAGCCTCATTTCTTTAAAACAGAATAAACTACTCTCCATGTAGGTTTTTCCATTCCTCAAGGCAGCTGATTAGTATTTGGATTTATAAAAACTTGTGGAAAGGACCCCCCCCCCCCCCACAGACACACAGAAAGACATTACTGTCAGTGGATTCCACTTCTAATGCATTCATTTCCATTTTTGCTTTGGTAGATGTTGCACTGAGAAAGTCCATCTGGAAAATATTTATGTCTCAAACATGAATGTAGGCTAGCAATTCGAGACACGTGTACACACATAATGTCATGTGAAAATATATTAATATCAGAATACCAGAAAAGTGTGCTCATATTCATTTGTTTTTTGTTTTGTTTTGTTTTTTACAGGGGCAAAAAGGCCATCCTGGACCACCTGGCCTTCCGGGGGAAGCAGTAAGTCTCTCTCTCTCTCTCTCTCTCTCTCTCTCTCTCTCTCTCTCTCTCTCTCTCTCTCACTCTCTCTCTCTCTCACTCTCTCTCACACACACACACACACACACACACACACACACACACACACACACACACACACACTGCTATTGCTATTAGGGTCAACTAGTTGCTCTAAATTGCCCATAGGTGAGAATATGAGCGTGAATGGTAGTTTGTGTCTATGTTAGCCCTGCAATAGACTGGAGACTTCTTCAGGATGTACCCTACCTCTCCCTCAAAATCAGCTGGGACCTGCTCCAGCTTCCACTGCAGCATTGACAGAGAAGCAGTTTAGGTAATGGTTGTAAGGAAAGGTTTTAAACTGTTCTCTCTCTCTCTCTCTCTCTCTCTCTCTCTCTCGCTCTCTCTCTCTCTTTTTCTCAGGGGGAGCCAGGGCCTAATGGAAGTGCTGGTGCCAAAGGTTATCCTGGCAGGCAGGTGCAGTAGATCTTCTGCAAGTGTGTTTGTGTGTGTGTGTGTCTGTCTGTGTGTGTCTGTATCTGTTTATTCATTTATTTTTTTTGACTGTGTGGATGCCTAAGAGTTAAAAAAAAAGGTTTGTTGGTATCACATGAGCAAAAGTACACCCATTTACCAAATTTTTATCGTTGCCTTAACTTTTATGGAACTTTTAATCATTTCTTTCCTAAAAGGAAAAAATACCAGTAGAAATATTACAAACTGTTTCGTATAATAACAACAATGTGACCTATTTAACCTCTTTTTACTTTAACCTTTTAACTGGTTAAAAGCCCCCAGTGGCGCTAACTGGGTTATCAAAGGCCGGCCATGTCTCTCACTGTCTATGGTGAGAGGCATGTAAAAGAACCATTGCTGATTTTCGACAAGAGTAGGCTGCAAAGCCGTCAGTGTGTTTCTGCCCTGCGATGGCCTGGCAAGCTGTCCAGGGTGTACTCTGCCCTCGCCCGAAGTTGGCTGGGATGGGCACCAGCCTCCCCGCGACCCAAATTAGGATTAAGCGGGTACAGAAAATGAACTGAACTGAACTGAACAATATGGTTATAACAATTGTGCATAAAAACTGAATGCAATGATGTGGAAGTGCCAAATTTCAATATTTTATTCCGAATAGAACATAGATCTTCTTTTCCTTTTGGCTGTTCCCTTCAGTGGTCGCCACAGCCAATCCTCAAAGCAAACACTGCATCTGTGGTGCTCTTTCTTGGAATGAAACCAAACTGTTGTTCACAAATGCTGACCTCTGCCCTTGGTCTAGCTTCCACTATTCTTTCCCATAACTTCATCGTATGGCTCATCAACTTTATCCCCTGTAGTTGCCACAACTCTGCACGTCTCGCTTGTTCTTAAAAATGGTCACCAGCACACTTCTCCTCCATTCCTCCGGCATCCTCTCACTCCCGAAGACTTTGTTGATGTTCTTGTCAGAAAATCTACTGATATCTCTCCTAGACACTTCTATACCTTCACAGGTATGTCATCAGGACCAACTGCCTTTTCATTCTTCATTCTCTTCATTGCCCTCCTCACTTCACCCTGACTAAATCTTTGCTACTTCTTGGTCCACAATGGTCACCTCTTCTACTCTTTTTTCTCTCTCATTTTCCTCATTCATCAGCTATTCAAAGTACTCTTTCCATCTTCCCAGCACACCTCTGTCATCAGTCAATACATTTCCCACTCTATCCTTAATCACTCTAACTTGCTGCACATCCTTCCCATCTCTATTTCTTTGTTGTTTCAATCTGTATAAATCTTTTTCACCCTCCTTACTGTCCAACCTATCATACAAGTCATCATATGCCCTTTTTTTTCTCCTTTGACACCGCTACCTTTGCCTTACGCCATGTCTCCATGCACTGCCTCATTCCACCACCAAATCTCCTTATCTACTCTCCTTCCAGAGGACACACCAAGTACTCTCCTACCTGTCTCCCTGATCACATTAGCTGTAGTTGTCCAGTCTCCTGGAAGCGCTTCCTGACCACCCAAAGCCTGTTTCAACTCCTTGAAGACAACACGACAGTCTTCCTTTTTCAGCTTCCACCACTTTGTCTTCTGCTCTGCCTTTGCCTTCTTCACCTTCCTCATCATCAGTGTCATCCTGCACACCACCACCCTATGCTGTTTGGTAACACTCTCACCCACTACTACTTTGCAGTCACTGACTTCCTTCAAATTACATTGCCTACACAAGATGTAGTCCACTTGTGTGCTCCTACCGCCGCTTTGATAAGTCAACCTATGCTCCTGTCTCTTCTGGAAGAAAGTATTCACCACAGCCGTTTCGATCTTTTTTGCAAAATCTATCATCTATCCTTCTGTGTTCCTGTCCTGGATACCAAACCTGCCCATCACTTCCTCGTCCCCTCAGTTGCCTGCACCAACATGTCCATTGAAGTCTGCACCAATGACCACTCTTTCATCTCTGGGGGTACTCTGCATCATTTCATCTAACTCACTTTCCTTCTCTTCTAGCTCACATCGTGCCTGTGGGGCATAAGCACTAACAACATTGAACATCACGCCTTCAATTTCTAACTTGAGACTCATCACTGTCTGACACTCTTTTCACTTCTAGAACGTTCCCGAGAAACCGCTCCTTCAAGATGACTCTTACACCATTCTTCTTTACATCCACACCATGATAAAACAGCTTAAACCCTGCTCTTAAATTTCTAGCCTTGCTACCTTTCCACCTGGTCTCCTGAACACATAGTATGTCCACCTTCCTCCTCTGAATCATGTCAGCCAGCTCTCTAGCTTTTCTTGTCATAGTTTCAACATTCAAAGTCCCTACTCTCAGTCCCAGACTCATGCCTTTCCTCTTCTCTCTCTGCCTACGGACACGCCTCCCACCTCTCGTTTTTTGACGAACAGAAGCCCAGTTTTCACCAGCACCCGGTTGGTTAGCAGCACCGATGGCGGTCGTTGTTAACCCGGGCCTCGACCGATCTGGTATGAAATTCGTTTTTATGATTCGCATTACTAATTTTTGCACGTTTTACATCGGATGCCCTTCCTGACACAATCCTATGCATTTATCCAGGCTTGGGACCGGCGCGAGGAAGAACACTGGCTTGTGCCCCCCTCACGGCTGCCCTGAATATAACATAGATGACAGGGTCAAAAGTTTAAACTGAGAAAATGAATCATTTTAATGTTGATTTTAAATTTCATGGTGTCAACAAATCTCAAAAATGTTGGGACAGGTAGCAATAAGAGGCTGGAAAAGTCAATTGCACTTATAATGAACAGCTGGAAGACCAGTTACCACTAATGAGGTCCATTGGCAACATATGGAGAGTGAAGCAATATCAGAAAGGGGTTTCCCAGTGTAAAATTGCAATGAATTTGAAGTTAGCATCATATACAGTGCATAACATCATCCAAAGATTCAGAGAATCTGGATCAATCTCTGTGTGTATGGGTCAAGGCCAAAAAACCACACTGATGCCTGTGATCTGTGGACCCTTAAACAGCACTGCACCATAAACAGGAATGCTACTGTAAGGGAAATCACGGAATGGGCTCAGCAATACTTCCAGAAACCATTGTCGGTGAACAAAATCCACTGTGCCATCCGCCATTGCCAGCTGAAACTCTACAGTACAAAGAAGAAACCATTTTTAAACAGGACCCAGAAGCGCAGGTGTTTTTCTCTGGGCCAGGGGTAATTTAAAATGGAGTGTGGCAAAGTGGAAAACTGTTCTGTGGTCAGACGAATCATGATTCAAATTTCTTTATGGAAAACTGCGACGCCATGTCATCCGAACTAAAGAGGACAAGGACAACCCAAGTTGTTATCAGCGCTCAGTTCAGAAGCCTGCATCTGTAATGGTGTATGGGGTTCCATGAGTGTGTGTGGCACAGACAGCTTGCACATCTAGAAAGGCACCATCAATGCAGAAAGGTATATTCAGGTTATAGAACAACATATGCTCCCATCCAGACGTCGTCTCTTTCAGAGAAAACCTTGCACTTTTCAACATGATGATGCCAGACTACATGTCGCATTAATTACAACATCATTGGGTGCATAGGAAAAGGATCTGGTATTGAAATGGCCAGCCTGTAGTCCAGATCTTTCACCTATAGAGAACATTTGGTGCATCATAAAGAGGAAGGTGCAACAAAGAAGGCCCAAGACAGTTGAACGGTTCGAGGCCTGTATTAGACAAGAATGGGACAGTATTCCTATTTTTAAACTTGAGAAACTAGTCTCAGCAGTCCTCAGATGTTTGCAAACTGTTGTAAGAAGAAGAGGGGATGCCTCACAGAAGGTGAAAATGGCCTGGTCCCAACTTTTTTGAGATTTGTTGACACCATAAAATTTAAAATCAACATATTTTCATAATAAAATTGGTTTTAGAATTGCACTTTTATAAATGAGCAATTTTTCCAAAATAAGTATACAGTCTGCCCCCAACTTACGAAGACCCCTGTGTACGAAATCCCCGGTTCCCGAAAAACATTTTCCTGAGTTTCCGTCCCCTAGATACGAAACAACCCGCTCTTACGAAAAGAAATTCAAAATTCAAACTCGGCAATCAAAATTTCACACGACACGCAAGTTGCTCTCTCATTGGCTGTCTCTTAACATCCCGCCCCGCTGGTCTCCCAAATAGCGACAGAAGGAAGCTTCACTCTTTAGTCTTTAGTTTAGTTTTTTGAGTTGTTTTAATTCAGTAAATGTTTAATAAATGTGGGCGCATTTGAGCTTATCTGGAATTCTAGTCCCTCAAGGAATCAAATTAAAGTTGAGCTTGTCAAGCAGGGAATGCGCTTTGAATTCACGTCTTGTGGGCGTGGCACGCAGCGCGTGCGAGCGAGACAGAGAGAGGGGGGGGAATGACACTTTAGTTTTTAGTTTAGTTTTTTAAGTTGTTTTAATTCAGTAAATGGTCAAGCAGGGAATGCGCTTTGAAATCACGTCTTGTGGGCATGGCCCGCAACGCATCGCGCAAGAGAGGGAGACAGAGAGAGAGAGAGCGAGAGCAAGAAGGAATAACGCTTTAGTTTTTAGTTTAGTTTTTGAAGTTGTTTTAATTCAGTAAATGGTCAAGCAGGGAATGTGCTTTGAATTCACGTCTTGTGGGCGTGGCCCGCTGCGCGCGCATGAGAGAGAGAGAGAGAGAGAGAAGGAATAACGCTTTTGTTTTTAGTTTTTTAAGTTGTTCAATTCAGTAAATGTTTAATAAATGTGGGCGCATTTGAGCTTATCTGGAATTCTAGTCCCTCAAGGAATCAAATTAAAGTTGAGTTTGTCAAGCAGGGAATGCGCTTTGAATTCCATGTCTTGTGGGCGTGGCCCACAGTGCGTGCGAGAGAGGAATAGGGAGAGAGAGAGAGAGAGAGAGAGAGAGAGAGTGTGTGTGTGTGTGTGTGTGTGTGTGTGTGTGTGTGTGTGTGTGTGTTAATAAAAATGTTTAATAATGGTTTAATTAATAAATATGTTAATAAAATGGTTTAATATGTTAATAAAATGTTTAAATGGTTTAATAAATAATTTTCTTTTACTTTTAACACATATTTCATACAAAATTTGAGTACTTTTATCATTTTTAAAGGTTTTATGGGGTTTATCCAGTCCAAAGACTGGACCCTTGGAACAAATTAGGCGTTTAACATATAAGATGCGACCCCTACTTACGAAATCCCAGCAATACGAAAAGGGCTTTGGAATGGATTAATTTCGTAAGTCGGGGGGCGACTGTATATATGTATGTTTATATATATATTGTCTGTCTGTCTGTCTTCCTTTCGGCTTTTTCCCTTTTACTCGGGTGTCGCCACAGCGAATCATCTGATTCGCACGTTTGATTTGGCAGAGGTTTTTACGTCGGATGCCCTTCCTGTCACAACCCTTTTTAGCAAGGGACAGAAACACACTGACGACTTTGCAGCCTACTCTTTACGAAAGTCAGCAATGGTTCTTTTACATGCCTCTCACCATAGACAGTGAGAGACATGGCTCGCCTTTGATAACCCAGTTAGCTGCACTGAGGGGACAGTGATAACCTTGTGGAGAGTGGGACTTGAACCCCCAACCTTTGGATCAGCGATCCAGTGCCCTATACCACTAGACCACCACTGCCCCGGTGTGTGTATATATATATATATATATATATATATATATATATATATATATTTACAGACGCTCCTTGACTTACCATTTTAATTGGCTCCGGACGGCCGAACGTAAGTTGAAAGTGAACGTAAGTTGTTACAGTGACGTATGACGTATGACGTTTGATGCTCATACAGATACAGATTTATTAATCTCACAATGGATAAATTCACTAATACATCTAATGTATGTAATACATTACTAATACTAATACATGTATCACTAATACATCCATGTACTATACATCCATAAATACCATTACCGTATCTCATAAAACACCCCTAAATCAATTATTATAAACATAACATTGTAAAATAATATATCAAATAATATAAACATTAATTTTAAATAAGTCACTTATTTATACAGAGTCACTTTACATGAAGCTTGTAACAGCCAATCAACGCTTACAATATGTGAGGCGCTCAAAACCAAAAGTAGTGTACTTGCTGTGGGTTATATGGACTTCCGGTCTTTCAAGTGCGCAAGGGTACCATTGAACTTGTTTTGAACACAGCGTGCACTGATGTGAATCACAAGCAGAGCGGAGAGTTCTTTCTTTTGTGGATTCGGGTTTTCATTCATTTTACAACTCTCTTTGCTTAACTGAGTATGCATGGTATATTGCGCCGATCCGAGCAGATAGTTAATTCATCTTTGTGTATGAGACTCACACCCATGCTAGTAGGCTTACGCTTCTGACCAATCATATTTGCTTTGGGTTAACAGGGATGGAAATTTTCTGCCAATTCAGCCGGTTTGTATGTGAAATGGGTCATTTTTGCAATCGATGCAAATCCGGTGTAGAAATCTGGTTGGGGGGGGGGGGGGGGTTTGGGCCGTCATTACTGGTCATTTGGTCATATTATATCCAAATCCTCTTTTGATGACTGTATCTGGCTCTCAGATAAATCAGGTGGCTTCTTAACAGAATAACAAATACATACTTTCACTGTCATTTAAATAAAAATACCAAAAAAGCCATCAAATAAAATAAAAAACAATGAATAAATCTCCCGCATTTAAATCTATTCATCTATTTTCAATGCCAAGTCAATGCGGAGAGCCAATCCTTTATGTATATATTGAACTATATAGTATATTTAAATAACCATCTGATGTAGTGAATAATATGTGCTAGCAGCAGTATTGTAAATAAATTTCTTTTAATCTTTACAGATTCTTAAATATAAACATTTGCAAAGACTTAATTTCACTTTCAAGACTATATTCATTACAGAAAAATAATTGAATGGAATTGCTTATAACTAAATGTATACTGTAGCAAATATAACATCATACTGAAAAATTAAAAGCATCATTCAAGGTCAGTAGTGCCTCTGCAAACATGGCAACCTTCAAGATATTCGAATTACAATTTAAAAATTTTTGTTTGTGCTACTAAAGAGACCCAAGACACTTCTAATCAATTTTTAATACACAGGCAAGTTATTTTAGAGGGCAGCTCATTCATCAAATGGCCAGAAAACAGTCTGTTATCAATCCTATGGTGAGAAAACTGAGCCACTTGTAGGTTTTAAACATAACAGGAAGCAATAATCTGTTAATATTTGCATCTGGTAATGATACCACCCATCTTACACAGTTTTGTGATACCTGTGTACTGGAATTTTATAGATGATCAGTGACAACATTGGTGGATTAGTAAGATGATAATGAATTAATAATTCATTTCAAATATAATTTTTCTTCATGTTTCAGTTAATAGCAGTTTCCATGTGTTAGGACCTTGATAAGCACATCAGGATATTTTAGCTGTGTCTTATACAGGACCTATGTTGTCTATGGTGACCAGTGCAGGTCATGCTAAAGCAGACATTGCCCACTAATGATTTCTAATGGAGCTTCTGGGGGAGTCATCTGGAGGTTAACTATAACTTTTGTGCAGCCAGTTGTTTTGTGGATAGTTTTCCTTGCATGACTGAGCTTACCCATATGTAACAAGGGTGTCTGAAATTTATTTGTACTGCTTGCAAATTATTTTCATTTGCTTTAAGTAGATCTTGAAGGTTTCTACAATTTTTGCAAAAAGACTTTCTAAATTGCATGAAAGCTGCTCTAATTTTATGTATGTTAAGTTAATCAAGCATTTTTCGTGATTTTTTCTGAATTTTCCGAATTATTTTGATACAGAATTTGATGTACGATTGAGACATGTTTTTGTCCAGCCTAGAATATATATGTTCATCTTATATTAGCTGTAAAACATACTTAAATTTACGATTTCCTTCACAAAACAATCTATATACTTGTAAGATTAATGGAAGACATTGTTGATGAAAATCAGTTAATCAGAAGTGAAGTTATCAGTTGTTGTTAGTATCAGGCACACATGCATCAAAACCTTTGTTGATATTTGTACATTGGTGCACAAACCTATTTGTTTTACAAGATTGCTGAAGAGATTCAAATTACATACTTGGCATTGTTCGTGCAAGTGTACATCCTTGATTGAAAATACTGGTTTAGATCACCATCAACAATTAGTCTTGCTTGCACATCTGTGTATAACTTTTTAATATTTTTTTCATGAATTCTACTGAACAGCTTAGTTTGTACAAAGAATGGCGGAAATTTGAATTCTGCCACCCTGGTCATCAAACCAATCATTCTAAGTAAAATTAAACTTTGAAGCTATACCTACATAAACAACATTGCATGGCACATGATTGCACCCCTTGGCAAGACGTCCTTGAGTTGCTTTTATATGGGCACTTGTGTCTAGAAGATATTTATGCTGTTATAGTTCTCTATCTCAATCTCCATTTGTGCAATAACATAACTATTGAGGAAATTAAATGCAATGCTTCATCAATCTGCTGTGAAGTGGAGCCAGTCTATCTTGTATAATATCTTTTTAGGATGAACATAGGCATGTGGTTCAATATCAATATTTTTTAATGACTTTCCACTAATCAGAAACAAGAATATCCCTTGAATGACTAATGTTTATGCTAATACATTTTTGGGGTGATTCTGATATGGAGCAAGATAAGTCAAATCATTACGAGCCAATTTCCCACAAAATTAAATTAAGTGGTTGAATAAACAAATGAATAACAAAACCAAAATAAATCAATAAATAGAATAAGCTGAAGATTTGAAAATTGCAAAAAATGTAAAGACAGTTTTGATTTTTGAAAGATAAATGCTTGAATTATTTCCCAAATGATATACCAAATCAGCCTAATTTACTCTATGCGCAGTGAAGTAAATGAGTGAAGTTGTGGGCACACACAGAAGGCCTATAAAATTTCTTAAGGATAACTGAAGCATTACAAAAATAGAATTAGTGAAACAGAGTTCAGCCGAATGTTTGAGGGAAAACAAGCTAAAAGGTTTTAACTGTGACCTAACTTGAGCTTCGATGTTAATATAGATAATAAGTGGCAAACACTGGCGAAAACAGCATTTGTTGAGCAAAAATATACAGAAATGCAATATAACAGGTGGTAAGAATACATTCTATTACTAAACCAGTACTATAAAAACCCAGTTCAACAGGTCTCCAAACACTGCTTCCATAGCTATGATACACATATCTCCACGAATTAAAATATAAATACAATGCGTTTTACTGAGCAAAACCATTGATTTTTCTGTACACATCCTTCATTCTTTCCTTTACAAGAGTTCCATGACTCTTTTGTAGAGCTCAGCTATCCATTTCAGGTTTGATGGCAAATCTTTTTTATCACCTAAAAGGTTAGTGACATTTGATTTTTTAAAAACATTATCACTGAAAAATGTTCCTGATATTTTTACTTAATGTCATGTACATAGAACCAGACCACTTGCTCAGTGCTAGTGGCTGGGGCCACCATGGTACACATATTTGCTTTAAATATACTGCTTTTCCTCGCAGAACCAGATCATTATATAAATGCATAAAGCCAAAGGGTTCTGAGCAAAACATTTTCTGTTCATTTTGAAATCATCATGGTGGTGATAGCACAGGCTTTCTATCATTAAAATAAAATATTTATTTTAGGAGCAAAACAAAAATTGATTTATTGAATTGTAAATGTTATTTTTCATTTTCCTGCTATGAATCAAGGCTTACAGTCAGATAAGTCACTAGGTAAAGCGACACCACAATTACACATTCACACACACACACACACACACACACACACACACACACACACACACACACACACACACACACACTCGTATATATATCCCTCACTTTACGCGGATAATTGGGACCGAGATACCCACACAACCATCGAAATCCGCAAAGTAGGATCTCACCCCCCCAACTGACGTATATGTACATGTTTCTGTGTATATAATATCAATACATACATATTTAATGCGATAAATGCTTATAATAATAATAGTTAAATATTTTTAAAAATAACATGTAATTAAAATATAAATACACACACATACAGATGGTATTGCATGAGAAGACGACAGACATACGCACACAGATGCAACAATGTAACTAGTTTTGATGGGAGGTTTTGGGTTGTTTTTTGTTTTGTTTGTTTGGGTTTTTTTTTTTTTTTGGATAAATGGCCTTGTGTTCGTGGCATTTTCCTTAACCTTTTCCTCTATCCTTCTTTAATTTCCTTACTTTTTAATTCGAATATTATTTATTTATTTATTTTTTAAACCGTGATGCACTGAAGCCGCATGAATTGAAGCGCGAAGTAGCAAGGGATATATATATATAAATATATATATATATATATATATATATATATATATATATATATATACAGCCAGGAGGCGGGGGGGGCACTAACCAGTGTCTCTCCCCCTTATGCCGGTCCCAAGCCCGGATAAATGCAGAGGGTTGCGACAGGAAGGGCATCCGGTGTAAAACTTCTGCCACATTAAAAATGCAAATGGTCAAAACAAAATTCATACCGGATCGGTCGAGGCCCGGGTTAACAACGACCGCCATCAGTGCTGTCAACCAACAGGGTGCTGATGGAAATTGGACTACTGTTGGTCGAAGACGTCGAAGAAGGAGAGGCGGGAGGCGTGTCCATAGGCAGAGAAAGAAGAGGAAAGGCGTGAGCTTAGGACTGAGAGTAGGGACTTTGAATGTTGGAACTATGCAAGGAAAAGATAGGGAGATGGCTGACATGATGCAGAGGAGGAAGGTGGACATACTGTGTGTTCAGGAGACCAGGTGGAAAGGTAGCAAAGCTAAAAGCTTAGGAGCAGGGTTTAAGCTGTTTTATCATGGTGTGGATGGGAAGAGAAATGGAGTAGGAGTCATCTTGAAGGAGGGGTTTGTCAGGAATGTTCTAGAAGTGAAAAAAGTGTCTAGAAGTGTCAGACAGAGTGATGAGTCTCAAGTTAGAAATTGAAGGCGTGATGATCAATGCTGTTAGTGCTTATGCCCCAGAGGCAGGATGTAAGCGAGAAGAGAAGGAGAGATTCTGGAGTGAGTTAGATGAAGTGATGCAGAGTACCCCCAGAGGTGAAAGAGTGGTCATTGGGGCAGACTTCAATGGACATGTTGGTGCAGGCAACAGAGGGGACAAGGAAGTGATGGGCAGGTTTGGTATCCAGGACAGGAACACAGAAGGACAGATGTTGATCGATTTTGCAAAAAGGATGGAAATGGCTGTGGTGAATACTTTCTTCAAAAAGAAACAGGAGCATAGGGTGACTTATGAAAGCGGAGGTAAGAGCACACAGGTAGACTACATCTTGTGTCGGCGATGTAATTTGAAGGAAGTCAGTGACTGCAAAGTAGTAGCTGGTGAGAGTGTGTCCAAACAGCATAAGATGGTGGTGTGCAGGATGACTCTGATGGTGAGAAAGGTGAAAAAGGCAAAGGCAGAGCAGACGACAAAGTGGTGGAAGCTGAAAAAGGAAGAGTGTCGTGTTGTCTTCAAGGCGGAGTTGAAACAGGCTTTGGGTAGTCAGGAAGTGCTTCCAGATGACTGGATAACCACAGCCAATATGATCAGGGAGACCGGTAGGAGAGTACTTGGTGTGTCCTCTGGAAGGAAAGTAGATAAGGAAACTTGGTGGTGGAATGAGGAAGTGCAGGAGTGTGTACAAAAGAAGAGGTTAGCTAAGAAGAAGTGGGACACAGTGAGGACTGAAGAGAGTAAACAGGAGTACAGGGAGACACAGTGTAAGGCGACAGTAGCGGTGTCAAAGGCCAAACAGAGGGCGTATGATGACTTGTATGATAGGTTGGACAGTAAGGAGGGAGAAAATGATTTATACAGGTTAGCACAGCTGAGAAATAGAGATGGGAAAGACGTGCAGCAAGTAAGAGTGATAAAGGACAGAGAGGGAAATGTATTGACTGATGACAGAAGTGTGCTGGGAAGATGGAAAGAGTACTTTGAAGAGCTGATGAACGAGGAAAATGAGAGAGAAAAAAAGAGTAAGAGGGGTGACTGTTGAGGACCAGGAAGTAGCAAAGATTAGTAAGGGAGAAGTGAGGAGGGCATTGAAGAGGATGAAGACTGTAAAGGCAATTGACCCTGATGACATACCAGTTGAGGTATGGAAGTATCTAGGGGAGGTAGCAGTAGATTTTCTGACAAGAATATTCAACAAGGTCTTAGAAAGTGAGCAGATGCCGGAGGAATGGAGGAGAAGTGTGCTTGTGCCCATTTTTAAGAACAAGGGAGATGTACAGAGTTGTGGCAACTACAGAGGGATAAAGTTGATGAGCCATACAATGAAGTTATGGGAAAGAATAGTGGAAGCTAGACTAAGGGCAGAGGTCAGCATTTGTGAACAACAGTTTGGTTTCATGCCAAGAAAGAGCACCACAGATGCAGTGTTTGCTTTGAGGATGTTAATAGAGAAGTACAGAGAAGGTCAGAAGGAGCTGCATTGTGCTTTTGTGGATCCGGAGAAAGCATATGACAGGGTGCCGAGAGAAGAACTGTGGTATTGTATGAGGAAGTCTGGAGTGGCAGAGCAGTATGTGAGAGTGGTGCAGGACATGTATGAGAGATGTAAGACAGTGGTGAGGTGTGCTGTCGGTGTGACAGAAGAGTTCAAGGTGGAGGTGGGACTGCATCAAGGGTCAGCTCTCAGCCCTTTCTTGTTTGCAATGGTGATGGACAGGCTTACAGACGAGGTGAGACAAGAATCTCCATGGACTATGATGTTTGCAGATGACATCGTGATCTGTAGTGAGAGCAGAGAACAAGTGGAGGAAAATCTAGAGAGGTGGAGGTATGCCCTGGAAAGGAGGGGAATGAAGGTTAGTCACAGTAAGACAGAATACATGTGTGTGAACGACAAGGACCCAAGAGGAATGGTGAGGTTACAGGGGGCAGAGATAAGATAAGATAAGATAAGATAAGATAAGATACAGCTTTATTAATCTCACAATGGAGAAATTCACTGTACCATCAGTAGGGGGTGCAAAAATAGATACATATACATACATACACACATACATATATATTATATAAGTAAATAAATAGATACATAAATAGTATAAATTAATAAACAATAAAAGAAAAGAAGGGAACGACTTTATAGACTGGCCTATATTAAAGTGTAATGTATCTGAGTGCAGAGTAGATGGGTTGGTATGGTTCACAGTCAGTGGGGTAGATGTGGCTGATTAAAGTGCGTGGGGTTTTTATTGCACATAACCGGTATTTTCACAGACAGTTACAAAGTGGCGTTGTACAGTCTGACAGCGGTGGGAATGAACGACCTGCGGTAGTGCTCCTTCCTGCACTGAGGATGTCTCAGTCGTCCACTGAAGGAGCTACTCAGCTTCTCTACAGTCTGGTGAAGTGGGTGAGAGCTGTTGTCCATGATGGATGTGAGCTTTGCTACCATCCTCCTCTCACTCACCTCCTCCACAGAGTCCAGTGGGCAGCCGAGGACAGAGCTTGCCCTCCTGACCAGCTTGTTCAGTCTTTTTCTGTCCCGCTCTGTGCTGCCCGGCGCCCAGCAGATGGCAGCGTAGAGGATTGCAGAGGCTACCACAGAGTCATAAAATGTCCTGAGCAGAGGTCTGCATACTCCGAAGGACCTGAGTCTCCTCAGAAGGTGGAGGCGACTCTGGCCCTTCTTGTACAGGGCGTTGGTGTTGTGGGACCAGTCCAGTTTATTGTTAAGGTGAACGCCCAGGTATTTGAAACTGTTCACTCAATGTTCTGTCCCTGGACATTCACTAGTGATTGTGTGTGTGTGTGTGTGTGTGTGTGTTAGTGTGCTTCTTCTGAAGTCGACCACCATTTCCTTCGTCTTCCTGGTGTTCAAGCACAAGTGGTTGCGCTCACACCAGTCCACGAAATCAACGATGAAGATCAAGATTAGGAAGGTGGAGGATTTTAAGTACTTAGGCTCAACAATCCAGAGCAATGGAGAGTGTGGAAAAGAGGTGAAGCGTGTGCAGGCAGGTTGGAATGGATGGAGAAAAGTGTCCGGTGTGATGTGTGATAGGAGAGTATCGGCAAGAATGAAGCGAAAAGTGTACAAGACGGTGATGAGGCCAGCGATGTTGTATGGTTTAGAGACAGTGGCCCTGGGGAAAAGACAGGAGTCAGAGTTGGAGGTTGCAGAGATGAAAATGTTGAGGTTCTCTTTGGGAGTAACGAGGATGGATAGGATCAGAAACGAATACATCAGAGGGACAGCACATGTTAGATGTTTTGGAGACAAAGTCAGAGAGGCTAGATTGAGATGGTTTGGACATGTACAGAGGAGGGATAGTGAGTATATTGGTAGTAGGATGCTGAGGTTGGAACTACCAGGCAGAAGGCCCAGAGGAAGACCAAAGAGAAGATTTATGGATGTGGTGAAGGCGGACATGAAGTTCGTTGGAGTAAGAGTAGAAGATGCAGAGGATAGGGAGAGATGGAGGCAGATCATTTGCTGTGGCGACCCCTGAAGGGAACAGCCGAAAGAAGAAGAATATATATATATATATATATATACATATATATATATATATATATATATATATATATATATATATATATATATATATATATATATATATATATACATATAGAGTGTGTGTGTGTAAAAATATTGACTCATTTTTTAAATATGAAATGTCAGTTTTATTTTGCATGTCTATTTTATGCCTGTTGTCTTCATGTGCTAGTAAACAAAGCAAACAAACAAACAAACAAACAAACAAAAAAAAACCCCTCGACGCTAGAAGATTTAGATAAAAAAGAACCCCTAGAGACAACTGCAACAGCAGGGCAAATAAAAGTGGCAGTACATAGTTTTAAACACTGAAGCAAATTGTTATTTACTCAGTCATTTATTTTCTGAACCGCTAAAGCCTAATTAGGGTCGCGGGGAGGCTGGCGCCCATCTCAGCCGACTCCAGGTGAGAGCGGGGTGCACCCTGGACAGCTCGCCAGGCCATCACAGGGCACTGTAATTTATGTCAATTGTTGTTTTCTGCAATATCCATTTTGTTAGCCTTTGAGCTTTTTTTTGTTTGTCTGTTTTTTCACAAAAGGATCAAGTGTACCACAGCTTTCCTTACACTAGATGTCAGTAAAGACCTGTATTGATAAAATATTATTCCGCACAATTAAAACGCGCGCACACACACACACACACACACACACACACACACACACACACACACACAGGAACATTTCAGAAAATTATTGTATAAATGCATTGTATGAGTTATGTAATAATGGAGCACGTTCACAGATTTTATCAAAAGTAAACAAACCCTCATTCCAGTTTTATTTGTGAATTTTCATTCATTCATTCATTTTCTGAACTGCTTACTCCCAATTAAAGTCCTGGGGAGTAAGGCGCCATTCTCAGTCGGTTTGGGGAGGGCATAATACACCCTGGACAGCTTGTCAGGTCATCACAGAACTCTTGAAACTTATTTTATTAATATAATAACAATATAATTTAAGAAAATTTAAAAAACTTAATATATTTTTTTCTAGATTACAGTATATAAATTGTGTATATCAACTAGATATGCTGTAAACACTGAGAGCAAGAGTTTTTTTTTTTTTCCCCAGAGACGGAGACGGAGTATTGTGGTTCAGTCTGAGGGTAGACTTAGCCTGTGTCAGATTACACAAATCCTTGATATACGTTTTACTATAGTGAACAAAGCCTATTGCACCAAGCTCGGGACTCAAATCCAGAACCTTCCTGAGGTGGAAGTGCTCGCTGCTATGTTGCCCAGTTTCCAAATTGATAATGTTTATCTCTCTTCATTTTCTTTTAAAACCCTTGTTTGCAGGAGTTCGAATTTGATTGTCTGTGTACTGTCCTTGAATCCATTGTTCAAACAGTAGAAAATGCACTATTCGAAAATGTGTTCAATAGTTTACATTAGCCGGGCAGCATTTGTAGTTCATTTCACTGTGAAAGGATGGAATCATAAAATGCAGACACAAGAAGGGAAAATGTCAGTAAAAATGAAAATGTCAGTAAAATAAATGTATACAGACCTTATACTAACAAACCAGATGTAACCTAGTGAATCTCTAAATAATCTAACGTTAGGTACGTCTGCACATAGTACTACATTATGTATAAATATATCAGACAAACGTCAGCTCATTTTACCTGAACTCATGGTATGTGTCCTGGTACTTCTAGAGTAAAACACTTTGCAGTAGTATCACCCTGGTCACATTTTTTTTCAAATGGCACTGTGCATGGATTTATTACTCATTTTTCTCCTTCAAAGAAGGTTGTAATAACAATAGGGAATTCTGATGTATACACATGATCCTCTCCAACCAGGTCAGTCAAGAAGCTATTGACAGAACTATTCTAAACTCTACATGTCGGAGAGCTGGGCTTTATAGTAGAGTGGACAGAAAATAAAAACAAATACTGTAAATAAAAAGCACTCAAGAGTTTAGCAAAATGCTTGTCAGAGACATTTGAAATATATGGAAGAAACCCCATTGGTAATATGGTTAAAATGGAACCATCAAGGAAAATTTGACCGTCATTTAAAATGCTATGTTTAGCACAAACCAAACATCTTATCACACCAAGAACGCTGTTCCATATTTATGGCATGTGGTTCACAGTGTTCCGGTACCACCTTAGGTCATCTATTGATAGCCTGGTTGGTGAGAATTTGTGATATTTTCTCAAAGTTCAACTCGGTCTGTTCACTGGTGTGTTGATCAGTGAAGGATGCCGCCATTCCTAAGTCCACTCCAGTAGTTATAGAAAATATCCATATGTTGTTACTTTGGAGCTTGAAATACTGACACAACCACCCAAAAAATATTTTTCCAGCTGTATTTTTGTCAAGCAATCTTATAATAGCAACATTTCAGAAAATAAATTGGTGTAGACAGAATGGAGAGGTAAACGCCACGTTTTCAGAAATATCCCTCAGGAGTGGATATGGCTTCAGTGTTACATCGGCAGAAGTCACTCAGCAATTGAATTGTGTGTTTTAACTTAAATAAATAACCCAGGGATGAGAGTTTTCCGCTTTTTGGCAGAATTCTGCTTTTTTTTTCCAGTCGAAATGGTTCTTTTTTTTATAATGTTGCAAATCCATTAAGAAAATTTTAAGGGGTAGGGTCTGGTATTATTTCTGGGTGGCCGGACTGACTCGCCACCAGCTGACTCAGGACTCGTGTAATGTTTATAATTCACAGATTTGTAGACATCCGATTTGAATATCGTATTTTCTCATAATACATTAGTTTGCCGTTAGTTTGTATTTGGTATATAACCAATGTCTCGTGTGTTGTGATTGGTCCCTGTATCGGCATTTGCTGAATGACAACCAATCCGTATTCACCTTCTTAAACCACCTTCCCGTGCTATATGGCAGGTTCTTTGCACATGTCGAAATATATATAGAGAAAAAAAAATTACTGCAGCGATACCCGTGTATGTAGTTTTGTATCAATCAAAATGCCGAATGTTATCGAGACCCATGACTAAACTAAAGTGCGTGAGATAGCTGCGGATCTGAAAAACAAGTTTCGATGGGACTGGTTGGATAGAAATGTGACGATGTCACCAGTGTGAAGCAGTAAGCAGGAACCATTATCTGTACTTGTGTGTGATTTCGTGAAAAAGCTCAATGTTGCTGGCAAGTCTCTTTGGGACTTCACTTGTACAGGTATGAGGTAAGAATCTACAGCTATCAAATTTGTACATTTTATATAAATACTAGTGATAAAGTATTATTTAATATAGCAGTGAATATGTTGCCCTAGTTTGGATTTAGAGAAGCAAATTTTAAGTATCATGTTGATGCTCAGCTCGACTGTATATGCAAAATTTATCACAAAAGGCCTACAGCTATGTTTCCTTTACATAGGTGTAGTTGATCTTTTATCAAATGAAAGTTTAATGTATCTACCTGAGAGTTCTACTTTTGTATAAGTGTCAATTTTGTAAGCAAACAGGATATTATTTCAACAAAACTTGTAAAATTTTATGATAAAATTAATGGTTTTTAGGGTAAAAAATCTCTAAAATCCATGAGCTCCCTGGGGATTTGCCCCCTGGACCCCGACCGGCCCCCAGACCCCAGGCTAACTTTTCAGATTTTTTCATCACAACCCACTCTCATCTCTGATGATTTTAAGTGACTTTTACTATTTTATTCGATTGTTTTTTATTTGGGGTAAAGTTTCTTCACATTTGTACTGGTAGAAAGAACCAAAGATTGAAGATATTGTACACATGATATTTTGATATTTGCTTAGTTCCTGGAAGCTTTATTCAATCAACTGTTGAAATTTAAATGTGTTTTAGTAAACGATCACCATGGATATAACTTTTGGTACACTTAGAAGTGCCTCCCAGAGTTTGCAACATTTGTACTATTATTGAGGGTGTACTGGTTAGCACATCTGCCTCACATCAAAAAGGTCTTAGTATTCCGTGGGCATTTTTGTGTGTAATTGGTCTGTCCTCCGTGAGCTTGCGTGGGTTTCCTCCAGGTTCTCTGATCTCCTCACAGAGTCCAGTGATCTGCACATTAGGCTAACTGGATATTCTTGATTGTCTGAGGTGTGAATGTAAGTGAAATGTGAATGGTGGTATATCTGTTTTGCCCTGTGATGGCATCGTGTGCTGTTTCCGGTGTACCCTGCCTTCGCCTGGAGTTGGCAGGGATAAAGAATAAAGTGGTTCAGAAAATGAGATATACTGTTATTGTAGAACTTTCTATCAGTTTTCTTTTTATATAGTGGCACAGTAAATATTTTACTCTGGAAAAAAGTGTGAACTCTCACTGCTGCATAAGTTCATTCATTTTCTAAACTGCTTATTTCTAACTAGGGTCATGGGCAGGCTGGCACCCATCACAGCCAACTCTAGGCAAGGGAAGAGTACGCCCTAGACAGCTCACCAGGCCATCGCAGGGCAGTTCTTTTACATTCCTCTCACCACAGGCAGTGAGGGACATGGCTGGCCCTTGGTAACCCAGTTAGCTGCACTGTGTAGTGTTTAACCGTGACAACCCATTGATAATGGGGCTTGAACCCCCGATCTTGGACTCCGTAATCCAGCATTACATACCTTGCATAAGCTGAAGAAATATTTTTTATAGAGTATGTACCACTATATTATTGTATTTTCATGTGGTTGACAGTGCGATGCATTATAACAATGCAGAGCAAATATAATTATTTTATCACTTTATAATTATTATTGCAATATTTCTGTTTCAGGGGCTACCAGGTCCGATAGGGCCGCAAGGGAAAAAAGGTGCTCGGGTGAGTGCAAACCTATTTCCATTTTCAACACTGTCTATAGTCACTACTTCAGCTATGCAAAACATTAGGTTTTAATCTCTGATTTGGTCTGTGGTGTCCATGGTTACTAAGTATCAAGTGATAGTCTGATTATTATAGAGTGTGAAGCGTTTCTCCTGGAGTCTATCTTAATCGGTTTAAACTGTCTCTGCCAGACACATGATATCTCTCTTCTCAGCCTTGCTGTCTTTTTCTCTTGTTTCCTAATTTTTTTTTTTCTCTCATTTCTTTTTCTTTTCCATTTTAGCAACCCTCTGCATTACAAATATATGCATGATAATATACTAACCTTCAGACATGTTCCATATTTTGAAATACACATCATACAGATAAGATACTTACAAAATAAAATAACAAATATGAAATATAAATGACATAAATACCACCATTGGTGGTTCAGTTTGTCTCACAACATTTGCAGAAAAGGATTTTTGTCACCTGTCCCACACTACTAGTTGTGCAGAGCTGGATATTTCATTCATTCATTCACTCATTTTCTGAGCCGCTTAATCCTAATTAGGGTTGCGTTGAGGCTGGCACTCATCTGCGCTGGCTCTGGGCGAGGGCAGAGTACACCCTGGAAAGCTCACTCGTTCATCGCAGGGCAAAAACACACTGACGGCTGTGCAGCTACTCTTCACAAAAGTCAGCAAGGGTTCTTTCACATGAACCTCTCACCACAGACAGTGAAAAATATGGCTGGCCTTTGATAACCCAGTTAGCTGCACTGGGAGGACAGTGTGACAACCTAATATAATAACCACCTAATTCTTGATAAAAACTTGAGTGTAGCTTGTTGTCACACAAATTTACCACATTTCTTTTTTCTGCCACTTTTTATTTGTGCTTCATGAAGTATTTTCTATTCACTACACAGGCCGCTCAACTGTATCACGCCAGTTTTCTGCCAGCAGTGGCATGCATTTCTACAGACTCGTTGACCCTGACAAAAAATAATCAGTTTAAAACAGACCTGTTATCACTGCTGTAGCTTAATCAACTGTCTTCTCGGGGCCCCCTGCCTATTTGAAGCCCTAGGTAGTTGATTAGTTTGCCATCCCATTGCCCTGACTCTTACACACACACACACACACACACACACACACGCACTGGAGATAACTACAAACCAGATTCCAAAAAAGTTGGCACACTATACAAATTGTTAATAAAAACTGAATGAAATGATGTGGAAGTGCCAAATTTCAATATTTTATTCCGAATAGAACATAAATGACAGGGTCAAAACTTTAAAGTGAGAAAATGCATAATTTTAAGAAAAAAAGTTGGGACAAGTAGCAATAAGAGGCTGGAAAAGTCAATTGCACTCATAACGAACAGCAGGAAGACCAATGAGGTCCATTGGCAACATGACAGTATAAAAAGCTTCTCAGAGTGGCAATGTCTCTCAAAAGCGAAGATGGGTAAATTCCCCTAATGTTGCAAATGAAGATAGTGGAGCAATATCAGAAAGGTGTTTCCCAGCGAAAAATTCCAAAGAGTTTGAAGTTATGAACATCTACAGTGCATAGCATCATCCAAAGATTCAGAGAATCTGGAACAATCTCTGTGCGTAAGGGTCAAGGCCAAAAAACCATACTGGATGCCCGTAATCTTCGGGCCCTTAAACGGCATTGCACCACAAACAGGAATGCTACTGTAAGGGAAAACACAGATGGGTTCAACAACTTCCAGAAACTACTGTCGGTGAACACAATCCACCATGCCATCCATGGTTGCCAGTTGAAACTCTACAGTAC
>CM045735.1:28864748-28979748 GCA_024760905.1 Plotosus lineatus
GATTGGTGGTTCCAAATTGTTAGGATTAAATGGCTTAACAAATGAATGAGTATTACATTTTAAAATAACACATTTCAAAACTAGTTTTTACAATTCCCAGGAACAAAACTATATCAAAAGAAATATTTGATAGTTTTCTGTACTGTGGCACTACGTACTTGTTTATGTTCCAATATAAAAAATAGAGGGAAAAAAACACACCCTTCATTCTCTTTTAACCTGATGGCCCATGCAGAATATTTAAACTAAAGACAAAATGGGGTAGCTGTAGCCTAAAGGTTAAGGAAGCAGCTTTGGGAGCGAAAGGTTGCTGGTTTGATTCCTGAACCAGCAGGACATGTGTGGCAGTGGGGGGTGCGAGCAGCACCTTCCCCTCTTCCACATAAATTGGCTGAAGTGCTCTTTTAGCAAGCCACCTAACACCCAACTGCTCTCCGGTCACCTCCAATGTGCGTGGCAGCCCACTGCTCCGAGTGCGTACTCACTGTTAACATATTTGTACTTGCTTTGCATGGTTTAAATGCAGAGGAAGTTATTTCCCTGAGAAGATTAATGCAGTACATAAAAATAAATAAAGTAAATAAAAGCACCCAAACTACTGTGGAACCATTTGAGAACAAAAATAAAAGTCAGTTGAAAAAGCCCACCCACCCACAATTTGATGACATTTGCTTAGGTCAGGAAAGCTAACTGTAGTCACAGCATGAGCAAACCTGAACAATAAAATAATTCAAAACAAACCAGGGGGGAAAAAACACAAGAGAACAAAAGAAAAGGACACTCTATGAAGCTAGTTTATAACGATTTGTCATGATTGATGTCTTTTTCCTTTAAAATTGTAATTAAAGAGTATTGGTGGCCTGGTGGTAAGGTTGAGGGTTCAAGCCCCACTGTCAACAGTTGTTACTGCTGACCCCCCAGTACAGCTAACTGGGTTATTATAGGCTGGCCATGTCTCTCACTGTCTATGGTGAGAGGCCATAAAAGAATGATTGCTGACTTTTGTAAAGAGTAGGCTGTGTTTCTCTCAGCGTGTTTCTGCCCTGCAGTGGCCTAGCAAGCTGTCCAGGGTGTACTCTGCCCTTGCACAGACTCGGCTGAGATGGGCAACACCCTCCTCGCGACCCTAATTAGGATTACAGTCATCCCTTGAGTCTGCCTGTCTTCCTTTCAGCTTTTTCCCTTTTACTCGGGAGCCGCCACAGTGAATCATCTGATTCTAACGTTTGATTTGGCAGAGGTTTTTACATCAGATGCCCTTCCTGTCACAACCCTTTTAGCAAGGGACAGAAACATGCTGACGACCTTGCAGCCTACTCTTTACAAAAGTCAGCAATGGTTCTTTTACATGCCTCTCACCATAGACAGTGAGAGACATGGCCCGCCTTTGATAACCCAGTTAGCCCCACTGGGGGGGACAGTGACAACCTTGTGGAAAGTGGGACTCGAACCCCCAACCTTTGGATCAGCGATCCAACGCCCTATACCACTAGACCACCACTGCCCCTTGAGTATCACTGATAATGTAGACCAGACCTGGCCGCGATATTCGAAAAACCGCGAAGTAGGAATGCCCCGCCCTCCCATTTCTACCATGTTGTCTGATTTCTTTGTTTTCGCGTCTATACAATATCAAGAAGTGTATATTAAACGTTACACAGTTATATGCATATGTAAATACTTTAAGTACTGTACTCACCTCTGACAATACTGTAGCTCTTCTCCGCGGTGCAGGACGTTCACAAACACTATACAGTAAGATCACAAAATCACAAAAAATCCCGGGAATGTGCGAGGCAACAGCGTCACGCGTCTAAGCCAATCAGCTTGCGAGATTGAGTTGAGTGGGTGGGAGGCAACAGCCTCACATGTCTAAGCCAATCAACTTGTGAGATTGAGTTGAGTGGGTGGTCCCTGCCTGAACTAGGGAGGAGGGGCACTCCAGTCTGTCGTTTGGAAACAATGGACGCAGCCTGCCTTGGGTCTCTGCCTTCCGCTTGCTTACATGTTTTTATTAAAATACCGCGATGTACCAAGACCGTGATGCTCAAATTGTGAAGTGGCAAGAGATGACTGTAAGTGGTTCAGAAAATGATTGAATGACTTGTAATCAGAATTGTGGCCTTTCTGCCACATTCAGCATTTTCTCTGATGGGGGTTGGAGACTGAGAAGACTTGGGCACTAGATTGCGTTACCTGAGCTGCTGGTAGCCATCAACGGTGTTGCCGCAGGTGCAGCATCATGAAATCGTTTGTTAGTTAACTGTCTGTTAAAAAAAATCACCCAATTTTCCTTATTAATTCTTTAATTCTTACCAGATTCTATGTTTTTCTCTGTGTCTGTGTCACAATGGATGACAGGCAGGTGACAGCAAGGGAAGAAAATTATGGTTTGGAAAGGCAGCATGCCTCACTTGGTCTCTTACTGGATTCATGTTCTAACCCTAACAAATCATTACTCCTCTATAAATTTACCTAAACTAACCAACAGAAACAATATTGGCGTGCATGTAGCACACGAATGGTTCATATCCAGACGTAGGCTCTGATGTGTGTGCTGTGGTCGACAAAGATGTAGTCGAATGTCTTTATGGGGAAAACTGTGGAAGTTTGTGGGAGGTATACATGGCAAATAATGAGTGCCCCAACCATTTATTGTACATTGAATAGACTTACAAATCATAGCTTTTAAGTCTTTTATTAAACTATTCAACAAGTTGGTAGTGTGGATCAGTTTATTTCCCAGTTATTCATAGTTTAATTTCAAACATTGTTGTTTATAAATTGCAAAGGCATACACATATGAAGAATTACACAAAACTACGTTGCCAGAATTCTACATGCAGAATATTGCATAATGATTCTGCTTTTGAGAAATGCATTGCATTATCCACTATGATTAACACAGAATGCTACCCACATGCAAACCTTTCTTATGGTCTGAAAAGGTCAATCCCAATTCTTTTAAAGGGGACCTCTATTAATGGGAGTGGGCGCAATAGTTCCTTTGGAATGACCGGTGGACTAATCGGTTAGCATGCCCAGTCAGTAGAATCAAGCCATGAGATAATTTCATGTTTATTTTATTGCCTTGCTATGGTATTATAACGAGCATTATATAAAAATACTTCCCTGCAACTTTCTGAGACCAACATCTGCATCATCTTTTTTCCCGTGTGAGTGTCCTTCCTTACTTTATACAGCCTATTTTTACTACTTAAAAAGTGCTGGATGCTTAGTGCAACATTAGGCTAGAGGTGTTAAGCATAGAGTACTCTCACTTGTTCAAAATAATGCTTTAAGGTCTTGTTCTGACTGCACCAGTGGGCAATTCCCTAGGGAATTCCCTGCCAGGAGAGAAGGGGCAGAACCCTTGCTCTGTCCGGTGTATCCCTGAAGCGGCGCTGATGTAAATTACTTTGGGACCGTTTCCTCAGCTTTTGGTAGTTTATCCAGTCACCACATTGTGCTTTAATAAAGCATTGAAGTCCAGCCAGTTTATTCCCAAATAAATGAGCAGACAAGGCACAATAACCACTGCCCGTATAGTTTGCTTTTCGGCCCCAAATTAAATTATGACAAGCACCAGCAGATGTTTGTGAACATCACCTTCACCAGTCATGCACCTTCTACAGCCTCGCATTTTACAGCCAGAGCTTAAAACCTGTATCCACCGATGCCTGATGTATACAGGGTAACTGCTGTGTGTTTAGACATGTCTAAAAATCACTGGGAAGTGTGATTTGGGAGGAAATGGGCCCTGTTTCCATGGTGCAAGAGGGACAGGATGCCTGCTTGCCTGTATAAATGCCACCACTTCACTGTTCCTACTGGTAACTTGATGATGTACACCGCCAGCATTCATGCTGCGAATTGCTGCTGGTAGCAGCCACTTCTGGCAGGTGTCTCTAAGTTGATAAGCAGTTGTGATTGGCTGACTGGCTTCCTCCAGAGACAGTGATCAGAAGCACTATTTTTGCTATTCCAGAGAGAGATGCCAACCTGCTGAAGGACAGCCTACTTCAGGTTCCAATACTTCAGACAAGTGGTGAAAGGAAGCTGCCTGGCCCCGCACTGAACCACTCACTCCTCTTCTGGGTAACCCAACATTGAAGCCACCTGCTGGAACACTTCGATGAATGCCTCGGGTCATCCTACACATTCTTGTTTTTAAGGAAGGCATCGGTAAGCCCGCAGTGGCTGTTGGAGGGGACGGGGGTGTTCCTGGCATGCAGGATGACACCCGTCGATTTTCCTGCTGGGCTTGGAGGAACTCACACTGCACTAAAGGAGGTGTTCCTTAAAGCATTGCTTCTGATCCACCTGTAATAAGATCACTGGTCTGTTACTGACTCATAATCATTCTGGAAACATCTTTCAGGGAAGGGAGTCAGTTGTTTTTAGGTTTGAGGAAGTGTTTTTTAGGTTTTACTGAGGAGTTAGAAGCATGTTGGCACATCGCTCTGTTTATTAACTCAATAATCTACAGGACACATTTCAGTTGCTTTTTAATTCTCACTCTGGGGCTTTTCAATGCACCAAATCTCACTCTACACAAACAGATACATGACTGCATTCAGATCACTCTTTGGTCACCAGCCTTTCTCTATCTGCAAACACACAAATGACCAGGATTAATAAAGCAAGTAATTACCCACAAGTGAAGGTCATCATGGGTGGCACGTCTGCCCCAGAGAATAAATACTGGGTTCCAGTCCTGTGCTCGGTGAGGGTATTTCTGTGCTGAGTTTATATGTTCTACCTTGCGTTTACATCCTGTAGATACTCTTGATTACTTTCCCCCGTCAAGTGACATGCACATTAGGCTAAATGGCGGTTCCATATTGTTCCAAGTTGTGAGTGTGAGCAGTTGTGTCCATGTTGTGCTGTGATGGATTGGCAAAGTATTCAGGGTGTACCATTCCTTTGCTCAGAGGTTGATTGGCGAAGGAATGAAAGTTATCATCACATTACTTGCTGGCCCAGAATGCATTTTACACCAACTAGCGTAGTTCTGTAATTTTTGTTCAATTATGTTTTTCATTCATTAGGGGCAGTGGTGGCCTGGTGGTATAGGGCGCTGGATCGCTGATCCTAAGGTTGGGGGTCGAGTCCCACTCTCCACAAGGTTGTCACTGTCCCCCCAGTGCAGCTAACTGGGTTATCAAAGGCCAGCCATGTCTCCCTCTGTCTATGGTAAGAGGAATGTAAAAGAACGATTGCTGACTTTTCGTAAAGTGTAGGCTATGAAACCATCAGCATGTTTCTGTCCCTTGCTAAACGGTTGTGTCAGGAAGGGCATCTGACGTAAAAACCTATGCCAAAACAAACATGCGAATCATTTGCTGTGGTGACCCCCGATAAAGGGAAAAGCTGAAAGGAAATCTTTCATGTCTCTATGTTTTTCATTCATGAATTTTAGGGTTTTTTTTTCTCTTGTCAGACAGAGCTGCTGTTGTTCAGAACAACAATCTCCTCCAACCGTTGTCCTACCACTGGTTTTTTATATGTATGCTTCAGATATTGAATATTCTCAGTCATTCATTTGCTGAACAGCTTAATCCTACAATTAGGGTTGTGGGGAGGCTGGCACCTATCTCAACTAACATGAGGTAAAGGCGGGATACACTCTGAACAGCTCAAATATCATTGTGGGCCAAAATACAAATAACCATACACACTCACATCCATATTTAGGACTTTATATGGAACAGCCAAATAGCCTCATGTGCATGTCTTTGAGAGGAAACTGGAGTATCCAGGGGAAACCCCCACAAGCATAGAGAGAAAATGCAAAGTAAAAAAGTCTTCCCCAAGCTCAGGAATTGAAAGGAGCTTGCTGTGAAGCTGATGTGCTAACCAACACTGTGCTGCTCATATTGAGTATTATTTTATATTTATTAATATCTTAATATGAAGTGACAAGGGGTAGGGGTGTTTTGTATCATGTATAATTTTTTTGTAAATACCGTAGTAGCTGTGATAAGCGCCCAGGGCACTTAAAAACTTGGAGTGGGTGGGCACTTAATAAAATGTTACCAGCGGAGTGGAACGGGTAAGTGCTTATTACCATCGAGGTGGAAAACATGAATAATAACAGAACAATAAAATAGTTTTAGTGGTATTTGTGTTAAGTATTTTGTGCTATCAACCAAATTACTTACATGAAAGCTGAAAACAAACAGAAAACAGCAGAAATAAAAAAAAAAAGACTTTGCATTCTCTTACCTTTCCCTCCCAGTGCTTTTCCTGTAAACAATTCCTTTAAACATTTTTCCATGTAAAATTGAGCCAATCAACACGAATGTCAACTTTATACATGGCACGTTGAACCAATCAACACAAACATAAACAAAAGCACATATCCAGGAAGGTCTTTAAATTTATGAAGTTGTGTTAGGAAGGGCATCCGACGTAAAAACCTATGCCTAAACAAACATGCGAATCCTTTGCTGTGGTGAACCCTGATAAAGGGAAAAGCCGAAAAGAAATCTCTCAGTGAGCAGGAGAATCGGGTGGAAAATATTCATCACTTTCTAATTGGTCCATATCTGGCTCATCGCTCCATTCATTCAGAGCATCTGATAGTTTTGCTGTAACAGTTTCTAAGGGTTCATTGGTTGTTGGACATTTACCAAGAGAACACAGCAAAATATTTTCCTGATTTTTTTTTAAAGCACGGCAGAACAATCAAATGTGCTGTTACTGATGAACATTATAGACATTCCCCAGTAGCAAGGGGTCTTGAAATACCGTGTAAACTCACTTGTATGGGCAGTAAACCCCTCATTTTAGGGTTACAGAGACTGATTGAAATGCAGCCGTGAGGGGGGGGCACAAACAAGTGTCCGCCCTCACACTGGTCCCAAGCCCGGATAAATGCAGAGGGTTGCGACAGGAAGGGCATCTGGTGTAAAACTTTTGCCAGAATACAAAATGCAAACCGTAAAGACAAATTTCATAACGGATCGGTCGAGGCCCGGGTTAACAACGACCACCATCAGTGCTGTTAACCAAAGGTGGTTGGTGGAAATTGGACTACTGTTGGTCGAAGAAGGAGAGGTCGAAGAAGGAGAGGCGGGAGGTGTGTCCGTAGGCAGAGCGAGAAGAGGAAAAGCATGAGTCTAGGACTGAAAGTAGGGACTTTGAATGTTGGAACTATGACAGGAAAAGGTAGAGAGCTGGCTGACATGATGCAGAGGAAGGTGGACATACAGTGTGTTCAGGAGACCAGGTGGAAAGGTAGCAAGGCTAGATGCTTAGGAGCAGGGTTTAAGCTGTTTTTTCATGGTGTGGATGAGAAGAGAAATGGAGTAGTAGTCATCTTGAAGGAGAGGTTAGTCAGCAATGTTCTAGAAGTGAAAAGAGTGTCAGACAGAGTGATGAGTCTCAAGTTAGAAATTGAAGGTGTGATGTTCAATGCTGTTAGTGCTTATGCTCCACAGGCAGGATGTGAGCTAGAAGAAAAGGAGAGATTCTGGAGTGAATTACATGAAGTGATGCAGAGTACCCCCAGAGGTGAAAGAGTGGTCATTGGTGCGGACTTCAATGGTCATGTTGGTGCAGGCAACAGAGTGGACGAGAAAGTGATGGGCAGGTTTGGTATCCAGGACAGAAACACAGAAGGACAGATGTTGATAGATTTTTCAAAAAGGATGGAAATAGCTGTGGTGAATACTTTCTTCCAGAAGAAACAGGAGCATAAGGTGATTATGAAAGCGGAGGTAGGAGCACACAGGTGGACTACATCTTGTGCAGGCGATGTAATTTGAAGGAAGTCAGTGACTGCAAAGTAGTAGTGGGTGAGAGTGTTGCCAAACAGCATAGGATGGTGGTGTGCAGGATGATGCTGATGGTAAGAAGTGAAGAAGGCAAAGGCAGAGCAGAAGACAAAGTGGTGGAAGCTGAAAAAGGAAGAGTGTTGTGTTGTCTTCAAGGGAAATAGGTTTTGGGTGGTCAGGAAGTGCTTCCAGATGACTGGACAACTACAGCTAATGTGATCAGGTAGGAGAGTACTTGGTGTGTCCTCTGGAAGGACAGTAGATAAAAAGACTTGGTGGTGGAATGAGGACGTGTAGGAGTGTGTACAAAAGAAGAGATTAGCTAAGAAGAAATGGGACATAGAGAGACTGAAGAGAGTAAACAGGAGTACAGGGAGACAGCGTAAGGTGAAAGTAGCGGTATCAAAGGCCAAACAGAGGGCGTATGATGACTTGTATGCTAAGTTGGACAGTAAGGAGGGAGAAAACTCTTTATACAGGTTGGCACAGCAGAGAAATAGAGATGGGAAGGACGTGCAGCAAGTTAGAGTGATAAAGAACAGGGTGGAAAATGTATTGACTGATGACAGAAGTGTGCTGGGAAGATGGAAAGAGTATTTTGACGAGCTGATGAATGATGAAAATGAGAGAGAGAAAAAAGAGTCGAAGAGGTGACCGTTAAGGACCAGGCAGTAGCAAAGATTAGTAAGGGAGAAGTGAGGAGGGCATCGAAGAGGATGAAGAGTGGAAAGGCAGTTGGTCCTGATGACATACCGGTGGAGGTATGGAAGTGTCTAGGAGAGGTAGCAGTAGATTTTCTGACAAGAATTTTCAACAAGGTCTTAGAGAGTGAGAGGATGCCGGAGGAATGGAGGAGGTGTGCTTGTGCCCATTTTTAAGAACAAGGGAGATGTGCAGAGTTGTGGCAACTACAGAGGGATAAAGTTGATGAGCCATACGATGAAGTTATGGGAAAGAATAGTGGAACACTAAGGACAGAGGTCAGCATTTCTGAACAACAGTTTGGTATCATGCCAAGAAAGAGCACAACCGATGCAGTGCTTGCTTTGAGGATGTTAATAGAGAAGTACAGAGAAGGTCAGAAGGAGCTGCATTGTGCCTTTGTGGATCAGGAGAAAGCATATGACAGGGTGCTGAGAGAGGAACTGTGGTATTGCATGAGGAAGTCTGGAGTGGCAGAGAAGTATGTTAGAGTGGTGCAGGACATGTATGAGAGATGTAAGACAGTGGTGAGGTGTGCTGTCGGTGTGACAAAAGAGTTCAAGGTGGAGGTGGAACTGCATCAAGGGTTAGCTCTGAGCCCTTCTTGTTTGCTATGGTGATAGACAGGCTGACAGACAAGGTTAGACAAGAATCTCCATGGACTATGATATTTGCAGATGACATTGTGTTCTGTAGTGAGAGCAGAGAACAAGTGCAGGAAAATCTATGGAGGTGAAGGTATGCCCTGGAAAGGAGAGAAATGAAGGTTAGCCTCAGTAAGACAGAATACATGTGTGTGAATGACAAGGAGTTAAGAGGAACGGTGAGGTTACAGGGAGCAGAGATAAAGAGGGTGCAGGATTTTAAACACTTAGGCACATCAATCCAGAGCAATGGAGAGTGTGGAAAAGAGATGAAGCAGCATGTGCAGGCAGGTTGGACAAAAGTATCTGGTGTGATGTGTGATAGGAAGGTATCGGCAAGAATGAAAGGAAAAGTGTATGTATAAGCCGGTGATGAGACCAGCGATGTTGTATTGTTTGGAAACAGTGGCCCTGGGGAAAAGACAGGAGGCAGCGCTCGAGGTAGCAGATATGAAAATGTTGAGGTTCTCTTTGGGAGTAACGAGGATGGATAGGATCAGGAATGAGTTCATCAGAGGGACAGCACATATTAGAGGTTTTGGAGACAAAGTCAGAGAGGCTAGATTGAGATGGTTTGGACATGTACAGAGGAGGGATAGTGAATACTTTGGTAGTAGGATGCTGAGGTTGGGTTGAGGTTGGAACTACCAGGCAGTAGGCCTAGAGGACGACCAAAGAGGAGATTTATGGAAGTAGGACATGAAGGCATTTGGAGTAGAAGATGCAGAGGATAGGGTGAGATGGAGGTGGATGATTTGCTGTGGCAACCCATGAAGGGAAACGCCGAAAGGAATAGAAGAAGAAGGATCTACCATTTTGCTCCCAGTGCACATGGGCGGTTATTAGATATAAGACCAAAAACACTGGGGGGGGGGGGTGGCTTATTGGAGCAGGGCACTTATTACGTTGAATATGGTATACTTTATACTTTATTGTGAAGCCAATGAGAATGCAAATAATAATGGATAAAGGATTAAACATGCTACCGATTTCTACACAAAAAGGGTCCTCATGTTCCCAGAGTTTGATAAGTCTGAAGGCCCAAGGATGGAAGTCGGAACTTGGCAAACTTTATATTGATTAACAGATAGTCTACATCTGCAGAAAGTGCTTGATACTGCCCTCTCTGCCACAAAGCTACATTATTACAACTATTTTAGATACAGTTATTATTATACAATTCAAAGTAGAGAAAACTTAGGTGCCATGGTGACACCTGTGATGAGCCTGTCTGTCTCAGAGCATGAAGTTTCCGGGTTCAAATCTTAGGGTTGGGCTTTCTGTGTGGAGTTCACATGCTCTCTCTATACTTGTGTAGGTTTTCTCACATTATATAGATGTACGTATAATGCTTACGTGAGTTGGCGATGCTTTGGTGGTTCAGGGATTACCAGACCTTTACTCCAGTCTCCCCACGACTCAAGTAGAATTAAGCATCTTGGCAAATGAGTGAATGAATAAGTAATAAGAGTTGAGAATAAAATAATTATCTTATTGAGCTCAGCTAGGGCACACACTGATTTAGAACTGCTTTCTGTAAAGAAGGATAATGAATCAAGTTTGAATGAGAACAGGAAACACACACACACACACACACACACACACACACACACACACACACACACACACACACATATTGCATTTTCTACAGCTCATGCTGCTAAAATAACTAATTGCACCCCTTACTCTCTCTGTATCTCTATATTGTTTGTTGATATGTTTTTTTCAGGGTAGTCCCGGACCTCCAGGGACAACGGGCAAGATGGGCACGCCGGTAATGTTTAAACTTCACTTTCTCAACTCATTATATATGTGTGAATGTTTATGAGAGAAAAGGAAAAACATCATGCATTGATATTGCGTGTGCATGTGTGTGTGTGTGTGTGTGTGTGTGTGTGTGTGTGTGTGTGTGTGTGTGTGTGTGTGTGTGTGTGTGTAAAAAGCCTTCCCACCTGTCTTGGGTGGTAGACTTGGTCAGTGGAGATGGATAGCTTTATTCACCTGATGTTTTTATGTTTTGAATGCATAACTATGTGTTATCAGTTTTTTTTTTATATCTAGGTAACAAATTATGATGCCTTCTGCTTGTACATAAACCTATACGTCACTTTAGTAATTTATACATGCCATTCAGTGTTGTATTCTTTTAAATGTATTATGTATGGGTTCATCTGCTTGTGTGTGTGTGTGTGTGTGTGTGTGTGTGTGTGTGTGTGTGTGTGTGTGTGTGTGTGTGTGTGTGTGCGCGCGTGTGTGTATCTATGTAAGAGACACTCTTCTGCAGAGTCTTCAGTAATTATTTTTAACAGGGGACAGAGTGTTGTCTGTGTGTCTTGTGCACATACCATTGCAGATACACACAGATGTGCGAAATATGTACTAAACTAGAAACATGCTCATGGCTAAACTTCAGTGTCAGCAAGTGTGCATCTGTGTGTGTGTGTGCGCATGCGTGTGTGCATGCATGTGTGTGTGTGCGTGTCAGTTTGTGTGCATGTTCGTGTGTGTGTGTGTGTGTGTGTGTGTGTGCATGCATGTGTGTGTCCATGCGTGTGTGCGTGCAGTCACAGGCATACACTCCTGTTCAAAAGTTTTGGGTTCCTTAAAAATTCCCTATTCTTGAACGCAAAAGAAATTTATCCCAAAGACAGTCTACGCCGTTTTAATCTTGTACATGACTATTATAGATTGAGATGGCGGGATTTTAAAGGAATAACTACTTCGGTGTACATCGGCTCCTCTTCAGCAACTGTAGTACTTGTGCTCCAATGTCACTTGGTGTTAGCTACATCATGTTTGTGATTTTAAATGACAAAAACTGTTGTGTGGATTAAAACATTCATTCATTTTTCTAAACTGCTTAATCCTAATTAGGGTCATGGTGAGGCTGGTACCCATCTCAGCTAACACTGGGCAAGGGCAGGCTACAATCTCACCAGGCCATCGCAGGGCTCACAACACTCACACAACCATTCAATACACTCACACACTTACTTTCACAAGAAATTGCAGTACTCACACAACCATTCATACTCTCTCATTCACACCGAGGGGTGATTTAGAACAGCCAATGAGCCTACTGTGCATGTTTTTGGACTGTGGGAGTACTGCGGGGTACCTGGAGGAAACTCACGTAAGCATGGGAGAACATACAAACTCCACGCAGAAACATCTGAGCTGGGACTCAAACTCAGGCCTTCTCGCTATGAGACTAATGTGCTAACCACTATGCCACCATGTCTCTGTTGATTAAAGCAATAACAATAAAATAAATAAACAATACAATTGGCCTGCACAAATTTGTATTTGATTATAGATTCCAAAATGGGAGAAAAAAAAAACTTTTCTTTTTTCTGGAATCCATCAATGTACATTAGTTCTGAGAAGAGAAGGCTATTCCTTACAAAAAGAACTGCCAAGAAAATGAAGATTTCATACAACAGTCTGCACTACCCCTTCACAGAACAGTGCAAACTGGCTCTAAAACGGATAAAAAGCCCGAGGCCCTGGTGCATGACTGTGCAAGATGACAACTACGTTATAGTCTCTAGTTTGAGAAGCACATGGCTTCAAGGTCCTCAATTGGTAGCATAATTAGATGGTACCTGCAACACACACAAGTCACAACAGTGAAGAGGTGACTCATAGAGTTGCAAAGAAAAAGCCATATTTGAGACTGGACAGAAAAAAAAATGGTAAAGATTAAGGTGGGCAACAGAGCACTGACATTAGACACAGGAAGAAGGGAGTCGGAGCTATAGATGAATCTAAGTTTGAAGTGTTGGGTCAAAAGGAACAACATTTATAAGGTGCAATATAGAGAAAAAGATGCAGGAGGAGTGATTGACACAATATGTCAAACAAGGTGGGGAAAATATGATGGTGTGGAGGTGCTTTGTGGTTGTTAAAGAAATAGATTTGTACGTGGTAAAAAGAATCTTGAAAAATGAATATTCTGAGTGACCACAAACTTTTGCATGGTAGTGCAAGTGTGGGTCTGTTTTTCACTTAACTTATAATTTAGCATTCTAACTATATTTCCATGTTCCATAAGGGCTTTCCAGGAGATTTTGGTGATAGGGGACCCCCTGGAGCTGACGGAGAGCCGGTAAGTCCAGCTTCATCCCTCTCGCCAAACATCATAATACATATATGGTCGATCTAATGAGAAACGCATATGTGAGAACAGACTGTCTAAGTGTTAAGTCTGTCGCATAAATATGACTAAAAGTTCCTATTGCAATCAATTTGTAAAACCACACTGTGAAATAGGTGGACTTGGCTTTGATAACCTTTCAATTTATGCACAGAGGGTATAACCACAACATCTCCTCTTTAAATCACGCAAAACTTTAGAAATTCTTCAGTTTATGCTATTCCTCATTTTCATAGCTCTCTGTGGAGGTGTGTGTGTTAGTGTTTGAAAACTGTCTACATTCCGTGTGCTTTACAATTAGAGCCAACACACTCATTTATTGGAATGCACCATGTTTTTTTTTTAAATAGTTGGCCTATACAATAAACAAAAAGAACAAAAAAGTGGATGGACTCACGATAATTTTGGGATCTTAAGACATTGAAAAGCATATGAACACAAGTCATGTTGTAATCTATTGTCATATTCAGGCCATGTTTTTGATCCAATGCTATCTACCATTTGTATGTGTTGAACAGAAAGCTTATCTTTCAAAATTTCATTTTTTGCAGGGTGTTTATGGTGCTACTGGGCCTCCTGGTGTATCTGGACTAATTGTGAGTATACTATTAGGAATGGAGTCCCATAGTCATGGAACATGCCTTAGATGGTTGTCCCATGTGCCCCTACAGGAAACCCAATGAGGTTGCAGAATTACCCCAAAAATTAATTATTTTATTAATCAGTAAACTGAAACACAAGGGCAATGGTGGCCCGGTGGTAAGGTGCTGGATTACAGATTCTACAGTCAGGCATTCAAGCCCCACTCTCAACTGTTGTCACTGTTGTTCCCCCAGTGCAACGAACTGGGTTATCAAAGGCCGGTCATGTCGCTTACTGTCTATGGTATGAGGCTGTAAAAGAATTATTGCTGACTTTCGACAAGAGTAGGCTTCATAGCGTCAGTGTGTTTCTGCTCAGCGATGGCCCGGCGAGCTATTCAGGGTGTACTCTGCCCTCACCCAGAGTCAGCTGAGATGGGCACCAGCCTCCAACTGACCCTAATTGGGATTATGCGGTCCAGAAAATGAATGAATGAAGAAACTGATTTCTATTTTGTCCCAGTGTCAAAAATACTACTGGACTGAAATTGAGAACCTGTGATGTCAGATGGCTTGTTGCCATGACAACACCAAATTATTTGTATAAGGTGAGCATGAGCTCATTAATTGGATAATGAATCTAACAACAAAGACAGGTGGCGCAAATGAATTGGGGCTCAAACATAATATTTATTTCTTCCCTTCAGGGCTAAAGCTAATGTTAACTCCAGTGTTATATCCCCTTTTCAGTGTTATTATACTCCAGCCTTGCCAAACCTTCTACACAATGCTTAACCACAACTGAAACAGCATTCTGACACTGTGAATTTGTTCTTACAGGGAAATCAAATTATTAAAAATAATATTGCGGAAATATTATTCATTCATTCATTCATTTTCTAAACCTTTTAGTCCTAATTGTGGGGCCGGTGGCATAGTGGTTAGGGTGCTGCGCTCATGTTCGGGAGGTTGTGTGTTCAAATCCCAGTTAAACCCGCACTGTGATGACATCCCTAGGCAAGGTCTCAACCCCAAGTGTGCCTCTGTTCACCCAGCAGTATAAATGGGTACCAGGAAAAACATACTGGGACAGTAACCTATGATGGACTAGCGTCCCATCCAGGAGGAATTAAACTCCTGGTTGCTTCATGATAAGGAAACCGGGATAAGCACCAGCCTGATGAGCCACTATGGCTCGGCGTAAAAAGCCCAAAGGACTTTACCTTTAGTCCTAATTAGGGTCATGAGGAGTCTGGCACCCATCCCTGGACAGCTCGCCAGGCTATTGCAGGGCTAGATAATTAATTCCTAGCTCCCATATTTGCTGAACCACTTAATCTTGCTGCTGGGGTCACATGGAAACCGAAGTACTCGGTGGAAAATCATGCATGAACAGGGAGAACATGTTAACGCCACACAAAAAGCCACAAAGCCTGGGAACCCAGGGCCTTCGTGCTGTCAAAGCACAGTGAAAATGAAAGAGAAAGAGAAAACAGCTATTAAATATCTATTAAAACAATTAATTGTAAGTTTGACCATTTTTTATCTATGTGCAAATCATTTTGTTTTACATTATCGATTGATGGCTACACACTGTACATCACTGTTTTCTGTTCAGGCAGTTGCAAGATATCAGAACAAAACCTTGCATCGTTCAGTCTAAAATTAGCCAGTTGTGCCTCAATTGTCAAGGATCTGGGTTGATAATCTGAAGGTCAGACGTTTAAGCCCCAATAACACCAAGCTGCGGCTGATGGGCCCTTCAGCAGGGCCCTTAATGCTCAGCTCAATTAAAAAAACAATTAAGTCCTTCTGGATAATAGTGTCTGGCGAATGTAACAATGAATTGAGACATCATCCGTAGACAAAATTAATTCAGACTCTAAACTAGTTCCTGTGTAAGATTGATATTATTTTACTGTTTCAGGGTGACATGGGCCCAGGTGGCATGGGTGGTATACCAGGAATTATTGGACTAAAGGTCAGTAAAACACACACACACACACACACACACACACACACACACACACACACACACACACACACACACACACACACACACACACACACTAAGCATGTTAAACAAATATGTTAAGTATACAGTATGTTGTAGAGTGAAGCCTCCTAAAAAATAAATGGCTCCAAATTGTCTAATTAATGATTCCACACATAGTTTAACCATTTAATAATAGCAAACTACCATCTGTCATAAAGTTTTGGCCAGGTGAAGTTGACTTATAACCTAACAGTTGGCATGGCTGGTGATGAAATGCCCACACTAGTTGAGTTGTCATCGTTCCTAGCAATATCAGCAAGTTTTATGACACATTTCTTATATCTCAAAAACATTTATTACATCTCCACAAGGTTGTCACTGTCCTCCCAGTGCAGCTAACAGGGTTATCAAAGGCCGGCCATGTCTCTCACTGTCTATGGTGAGAGGTTCATGTAAAAGAACCATTGCTGACTTTCGTAAAGAGTAGCTGCAAAGCCGTCAGCGTGTTTCTGTCCCTTGCTGAACGGTTGTGTCAGGAAGGGCAGCCGATGTAAAAACCTGTGCCAAATCCAACATGTGAATCAGATGATTCGCTGTGGCGACCCCTGAGAAAAAGGGAACAGCCGAAAGGAAAAGACACTTTTGACCTGTCCTCATGGTTCTTGTTAGAGTCTGACTGACCACCCTGTGTAATGTTCCATTCACATAATTAAAAAAAGATCAGAAATATGGCAACCAGCACAGAATTTTGCTTGTTCCCTTTCTGTTCTTGTGCCCTCAAAGACTGGGCAATTGCCCAGTTGCTATAGTTAATCCAGCTCTGATGACTCAGAGGATGTTTTCTGATGTTTGCAAAAGAGGAAGTCATGCAGAATTCATATAGAATAGCTCATAATTTCAAAGGAAAACCAAAAGTTCCTTTATTATGTTTGACAGAGATTTTACAAATACTGTTTGACTTATTTTGTAAACTTGAGAAAACAATCAATTAATCAACTACAGACAATCACTGGGGACAAATGACAATAGTTAAAACTGTCATAACACCCATGTGGCATGATAGTTTTAGCAATTGTCATTTGCTCCCAGTGATTGTCTGCTGAGGATCGCAGAAATTTATTTTTTTAGCAATTAAAAAAAAAAGAAAGAAAACTGAGATGTTTCCTTCAAAACAGAGATGTTTTCTTAGCTATTGGACAGGAATGTATTGGTGGTCTGGATTTGAATGTTATTACTACATCAGTTTATGTTTTAATGATGTTGTATAGGTGGGAAAATGCAGTGTAAAATCTGTTTGCTAAATGAAAACCAGATGTAATATAATTACAAGAAGGGGATGTCAGTTTAACATACTCATTCTCATTTCTTTTGATTACAGCCTCATTTTGGCCTTGTGACTCTTTCTATGGTTGCACCTTGCTTGTCTTGAAATATGAGGATGACGGGTTGATTTTTTTTCTGGTTTTAAAATGTTTCAAGTGAGATGAACTTCTGAGCAAACAGTGACTTGATTTTCTAGCTGAGACTGGCATCAGTGTGTTGTCTCTATACTTTCTCTGTGGTGACTCTAAATGAAATAAATAGATAAATAAATAAGGAGTGAGGTTTTGATAGTGGGTGGCCTGGTAGCGTAGTGGTTAGCATGTTTGCTGCACAGCAAGAAGGTCCCAGGCTTGATTTTTCCAGGCTGTGCCTGTGTGGGTTTCCTCTGGGCATTCTAGTCTCCTCCCACAGTCCAAAGACATGGACATTATGCTAAATGACTGTTCCACATTGACCTTGAGTGGGCCTGGTTTGTGTCTTTGTTGCCCTGCAGTAGTCTAGCAAGGTGTTCTGGGTAACCCTACTTTCGCCCGGTGATGGCAGAGATAGCCATCAACCTCCCCACAACCCTGGTAGGAACATACTAGAGATTACAAATTTGGTTGTGCCCACACCCATATGTGCCCAAGAGCCCAGAGGAACGAATTGGCAGAGTTCTTGGGGGAATGTTTGAGCTCATACATACAATGACTACATAGCTCCTTTCTCTGAAATGTTTTACGCTGTTCTGAATATTCATGCACAGCAGATTCAAAAACATGTGGGCAGCAGGCATCACATGTATCAGAGAAAGCAATTTAATTAATTCAGTTCAGTTTTATTTGTATCACGCTTTAAGCAATGAACATTTCCAAAAATCAGTCTCACATGAAACAAATTTGGTAAATAATTTAAACTTTGATTCTAAACATTTCTCTATAAACCATCCCTAATACGATAGATTGTGGCGGTGCTGGTGGTAAGGAAAAAAAAAACCCGCCCCAGACCATATGAGTAAGAATTCTTGAGAAGAACCAGAAGAGGCAAGGAAAGCCAGTGCTCATGAGGGTGAAAGATAAAATACAAATCATGTAGCGGAAACTTTACCGTAGATGGATATACAGACACATATACACACGATGAATAATATAGAGTTACAGACTCTCTGTATCTCTCAAGGATTGAACTGAATATTAAGTTTCTGTGCTGTATATGTGGTGTTGATTATTTTATGTGTCATTTGCCTCTTTTCTGCTTATGTGCCAGGGTGTTGCTGGAAACCTGGGCGAGCCCGGACTGAAAGGTGATAAGGTGATCTGAATGCTCTTATTGGCTCTGTTATTCCGCAGCATGCCATGGAAAATCCTTCCCTCCTGGTTGGCTTTTATTTGAGCATGTGCTTTCAGATCTTCCCCTGTTGGGCTGCCCCTTTGTGTAGAATTATCAGAAATGTCTTTGACTCGTCAGTAAAAAATAGGATAACTTCCCCAAACGTATCCACAATGGCCAGAATTTGCTGCAGCTAATCAATATGCACCGTTTGAACTATTATGCCCACAAAAATGAGGGACATAAATTGCATAATGTGGTAAACAAGTACAAACAATACATACAAATCATGTCTAGTTAGTTGCACAGAATGGGCCTTTGTTTACTATGCCAAGCATGCATGCACAGTACTCTTCATGACGTTCTGAAAAAGCTGTCTTTTCTTAGTGAAATTTACCTTTGCGCATGATTTTATCTGTCTTCTATGCTCTGAGTAGTATGAATATTTTCAGGCGGTCTCGTAGAGGTTGCTCATTTATGAAAACTGCATAAAATGTGCCATCATTTTAGGACCTTGGTTAAAAAAAATAATTTTTTTTTTATTAATTAATTGTCTTCTTGCAAGCACATTGCATTTGGCAGGTCGTCATTTGCTGATTAAAATTAAAGATGGAATGTTGAGACATCTCCTAAGCCAGAGTGAATCATTGTTTTATAATACATTTTACGGGAACATAAAACCAAACAAATCTTTATAGTTTATTTCAAAACTATGTATTTTAAATACTGTAGAGGCACTTCATCTCCGTGCCCTGCAGGAGCAGAACATGAGCATCGTGTAACGGCATCCTTGTAAACACAGTCAAAGTATGCAGTATGTGGAAACATAAAGAACAGCAAACTAAATGAGAGCTTTGTAGTTTACTTTAACATATTTAAATGATTACAGAGGCAAGTGAGCTCCATGCTAAATTAACAGCATGCGAGTGCTGTGTAACTGTGTTTTCTTAAAGTGTATTTAAAGTTTTAATATAATCAACATGGAAACTTGAGAAAATCAACCTCTGGAATCGTGTACTTTTAAATTTAGTGCATACCAAAGATATTAATAACACAAAGGAAATATTTTTTATGGATTATTCATTTTTAAAGCATGATCATGATGACACCATCTGCTCAAGGTGACCGTGACAAACCTTTAGTGTTTGTTAGGCATTTTAAATTTAGGGATTGTCCACCAGTACATGCTGCATGGGAGTGGTGCAATCTGACTGGTCCTCTACCTCAGTACCTCTGTCTTATAAATCATTATTCTGAGTGTATACAGTAATGTATCACCGGAAATGGCAGACAAACAAGTTTTGTGGTCACTGAGAAAGAACACAATTAATTCCAAGAAATTCAATAAAATGCTGTCCCAGAAAATACAAAGAAAGCTACACAATATGCCGTTCACATTCACAATATAACAAATTGAAGAAACAAACAGAAACAAAAGTCAGAACACACAAAAAATCCTGATGCATTGATTCCGGAGGGCTGGACAGAATGAACTGACAATGAATGACATAAATCAAAATAAAATTAAACAAAAGCAAAATGCTGTCAGCATGTTCTCCATGTGATCAGAAATATAAACTGATCACATTTGTATGTAGGTATAGAACATCCGTGCACTAACTGGAAAAAGCTCCTGGATTGTGCAGGTTCTGCAGATGCCTAAAAGGTTCAGAAATAATCAAGATGTCCCAGAAAAAGCAGCCATTCTCCATCACTCACACCACCTGAAAAGGCAGCTGCATCTCAAGAAGTCTCAAAATCAAGATCCCAACTTTTCTCAGAAACATTCCTCCTGGATCACGTCTCAATTAGCTCCACAGTACCAGTAGGGAAGCCCAAGAAGCCCAAGAAGCCCAGTGCCATGAATAAAGAGTTCAAGCTCAGGAGTGTGAATGATGAGCAAGAAGTCTGCTTAGAAATTAACTCAATTGTGACAAATGAATTAGGTCAGACCTGTAACTAGCTGCAATCTTCAGAGAAACTGCACATGGGCTGCTTGCTGGCATACATTGAAAATTTCTATGCATGCCCAAAAACTTATGGCCTATGGCAAGAACAACATAGGGGAACCATGAGATCAAAACAAAATCAAAACAAACTTCAGTGTATGGCTTCATATACCAAACATTGTCCATTTGCTCAGCCAATTTGTCATAATGTGAAAGCTGTTTTAAGAATAAATGCTTGCTTACTTATCCTCTTCGAGCCATGGTCAGCTAATAAGGTCTGCCAGCATCCTCTGCCATCCCTCTTGATCTTTCGCTGCTGCGCCAGCTTCACTCTATGCCTGGCACCCTAGTTCTTTCTGTTCAGCTTCGGCGCTTCGCCTCCATGTTGTTCTTGGGTGACCTCTCTTTCTTCTTCCCTCTGGCATCCATGTCAGTGCTATTCTAGTGTTATGATCATGTGACTTTCTCAAGGTGTGTTCCATCCATTGCCATTTTCTGGTCCTAACTGTTTCGCCCACTGGGTACGTTTCTGTCCTGCAGTAGAGCTCATTATTGCTGGCCAGAAAATTTGGAGAAGTCTCCTAACACTTTCTCTGGAATCTCTCCATACTGCTGGTATCTCCTTCATTTAAATTTCCACATCTCTGCACCATAAAGTAGCACTGACATTACATTGCTGTTAAATACCCTGATCTTAGTCTTTCTGCTGTACTTGCTCGATTTTCAGAGGGGGCCGAGCATGGCAAAGGCAGTCCTTGCTAGACTTAGCCTGTGCTTTATGTCTTCTGTAGATCCTCCAGTCTTATTTAGCACAGCACCGAGGTACATGAAAGTGTCCACATCTTCAACACTTCTGCCCTTGATCTCAATACGGCTGGTTACACTGTTGTTCAGTCTTAACACCTTGGTCTTGTCAGTGTTGATTTGGAGACGTATACTCTCAGCATGTTGACATAGTCTTTCTGCCTTCTCTTGCATATGCTGGTGCCTACTAGACAGAAAGGCAATATCACCGGCATAGTCCAAGTCTTCAAGCTGGGTGGTAAACTTCCATCTGATGCCTGTTCTCTTTCCACTAGTTGTGTTCCTCATAACCCAGTCCACAGCAATGATGAAAAGAAACCCAGACATTAATCAACCTTGTTGAACTCCAGTTCTGACAGGGCACCAGTCTGATATCTGTCCATTGTTATTGATGCAACTACAGCTTCCGCTGTACATCTCTTTAATGATCTCAATGAAAAGATCAGGAATTCCATACAGCTTCAGTATCTTCCAGAGCTTCACACTGTTAACGCGATCAAAAGCCTTGCGGAAGTCAATGAAATTGATGTACAGCGGAGATTGGCACTCAATGCTTTGTTCAACAATGTTTTGCAAGAGGAAAATCTGTTCAGCTGTTCCGTGTCCTTTCCTATAAGCTGCTTGCTCATTCGTCAATCTTTCTCCCACTCCTTTTCGAATCCTCTCTATGATAACTCTGCAGAAAACTTTTCCAGGTATGGAGAGCAGTGATATTCCTCTACTATTGTCACATCTAGTCAGATCGCCTTTCTTTGGTATTTTAGCTATCATTGATTTTTTTTTTCCAATCGCCTGACATTGTGATTGATTTTCTCACACTTTCGAACATGTGCAGCAACTTCTTGCATGTTATCTTGCTTCCAGCTTTCAACATTTCACCGCTGATGTTGTCCACACCAGCTGCTTTAGCACTCTTTAACTTTATTGCTGCTTTTTTCACCTCTTTTTCTGTAAAAGGCCCAGTGTTGATTCTTCTATACTTTTGATGTTGTTGAGGTCAAACTCATTCCCTGCTTCGTCTTCATTGCACAGGTTTTCCACATTTAATACCTTTTCAAAGTGCTCTTTCCATCTCTGAAGTATCTGATCTTCAATGAGTAACATACCACCATTTTTATCTCTCACTCCAGTTGTTGACCATCTCTTTTTATTACACAGCTCTTTTGTCATCTTATACAGAGACCCCATGTCATTTGTCTTCGCAGCATGCTCTGCCTCCTCAGCAAGTCTGTTGATCATCTCTTGCTTATCTGCTCGAATCTTCTTCTTCACATTCCGATCCATATCCCTATACTGTTGTTGTTTGATGGTTCATATTCTGTCTGAGCGTGCACAGTTTTTCACTTTTTTCCTTTCATCTATAGCCTTCCAGGTTTCACTGCTTATCCAATCCTTATGCTCCCTTTGCTTCTTTCCCAAGATGTTCTCCGCTACCTCTATGTACACTATGGTGAAGTTCTCCCAGTCTCTTTGTGCGTTATCCTCATCTACGGCATCCAGCGTGCTCTCTTCTAGTGTCTCAAATCTGTTCTTCAACTGCAATATGATCTGCTTTTGGACACCTTTTTGTTTCAGGAGAGGGGTATTATATGTTGTCCTTTTACTGGCATTCTTGGCTTTGTGTCGTGAAAGTCTAAGCTTCACCTTGCCAACTACCAGGTTGTGGTCAGTTCCAGCATCAGCACCATTCATGGCCCGGATATCTGCAAGAGATCTTCTGTACCTTCCATTGATGATGAAGTGGTCAATTTGATTTTTGTCTCTGTTATTTGGTGAGGCCCATGTATATATCTTTGTGTTTGAAGAGTGTACCTCCAATTACTAGATCGTATTCCTCACACAATTCAACTAGTCTCTCTCCATTTTCGTTCATATTGCCCAAACTCTCTTTGCTCAACACTCTTGTGTGGTTTGCCTTGCTACTCCCCACTTTGGCATTTGCGTCACCCATTAAAATTAGAATGTCATGCATTGGTGCTAATTCAATCTCCTTTTGTAGTTGTTCATAGAAAGCATCTTTCTCCTCTTCATCAGCATCATTGGTAGGACTGTAGATCTGGATGATGGTAGCTTTCACATACGTTGAATTGAATCTAGCACTTATGATTCTTTCACTCACCGGGATCCACTAGATCAAACATTTTCTCGTCTCAGGGCTCAGCATGCTTGCTACCCCCTTGTAATGTTGATCCTCTTACCTAGAGTATAGGATAGACTCTCCGATGTTGACTTTCACTTTTCCGAATCCGGTCTATCTCAGCTTGCGAAAACTGAGCACGTCCAGGTGATGTCTCCCCATTTCTCGTGCTACTATTGCAGTTTTCCCAATGGCATACATGGTCCTTACGTTCCAGCAGCCTACACGGATGAATTTCCTTGTTGTCAGTAGTTTCCCCATCCATGCTGTCCTCAGGTTGGAGACTTCCCTAGGGCTTTCATCCCCAGCCGTTATGTGAGCGTCTTCCCATCTAAGATCCTCCTCTTCTGGGATTTGTCATGACATGGCTCTGTGACAATTTTGGACAGTGTTGTGTACTGTGCAAGTTTCCATAATCAGAATTTTTTATGAGAAGGGGTGATTAGCCTCTTGCCTCACCCTCCTCCTTTTTCATCTGGGCTTGGGACCTGCATAAGCAGAGTTTTTTGTTTGTTTGTTTTTTTAAGAATAAATAAAAGCACTTTATTGAAAAGGTACCCGTCACGTGGCATAGTGGTTAGCACGTCCGCCTCACAGCAAGAAGATCCTTTGTCTGATTCCCAGCTAGGGCATTTCTATGTGGAGTTTGGATGTTTTCTCCGTGCTTGCGTGGGTTTCCTCCAGGTACTCCAGTTTCCTCCCATAGTCCTTAAACATGCACAGTAGGTTAATTGTCTGTTTCCAATTGCCCCTAAATGTGAATGTGAGTACGTATAAATGTTTGTGTGTTGCCCCTACAATGGCCTGGCGAGCTGTCCAAGGTGTACCCCGCCCTCACTCAGAATCGGCTGAGATGGGAACTAGCCTCCACACGACCCTAATTAGGATTAAGCAGTTCAGAAATTGAATGGATGAGGTAACATGACAAAAAAAATTGCTATTAGCGCTAACTATATTAAAAAGTTGAACATGTCAAGTTCTATTAATTGGCATAGGGCAAATAATTACACAATTATTATCTAACGCTATTATTTGTGAATAGAAGGCTATTTATTCTATCCATGTTACATATTGACTTTTGAAGATGTCCTACTGATAATTTGACAATGCTGCTTTTCTAAGAAATATTAACCTGTATCTACCAGGCTTTACTGCATATTGGCCTCATACGTTAAGAAATGAGAACTATATTTTCTAAATCTGCAGAAAATGTAAAAGGTCAGTGCCACACATTTCGGGACCAGTTTCATGATCAAACCCATATACCTCATGGGAATGGCGTGATCTGTTTGGTTAGATTTAAACAGTGTTATTGTGATTGGATAAAAATCTTATCTCCTTCTGTTTTTATTGTGTTTTCATTTGCATTTGGTAAAAGAAATAAGAGACCTATGTATTTCAATGCTAAATGCCGTTGTTACCTTTCATGGAATAAATAATAGAATTAACTGTGGCCACTTATTCTGTTAGAATTTTATACTGGACTGGCTGGGTTTGAATGGAGTGGAGTATCAGCAGGTGTCTGCACTTCCACTCAGCACATGTCACTTACTGTGGTGTCTTTTCCCAGTGATATCCACTAATGTTAAGGTGCATAATTGTTTTAATTTTAGTGAATAATTATCCTCCAAATAGTGAATCATTCAGATCGCACAGTTCCTGTGTCTTATATACTGTAAGTTGTATTGTGGATGAATGTTTAATCAGTGCCTTATCTAAAGCTGTTCATTTTATTATCAAGTAGTAATAGAATTTCTGGTTTTGTTTGCATCCAATTAGATGAACTGGGGAAAATGTAATATGTGCGTTTTTAAGTACAGTAGGTCCTTGACATTGGTGGGGGTTCGGTTCCGGGCCCTCCCGGAAATCAAGATAATCTACAAGTTCTGTACCCAGACGTAAAATCCCATGTATAACGTCACATGCGCGAATGAGCAGCTGTAAGTAAAATATTATGTATCTATTACATGCGCTAAAATATGCTTCTTAAACACATTCTATAGACAGTCTTACTCATTAATACAGTATTAATGTAGTAAAATGTAGTAATGATTAAGAAAAACTTTTCAATTTTTACTGTTGTATTTATTGATGCTAAAATATAAACATTATACAGCATATGCATAAAACACCTTTCTGTGAATTCTCTTTATAAACATACAGCACTGTAGTTTTCAAAAATGCTCACCAGAGGAACGTACTGTATTGCATTAGGCATGAGATGACTGAATTCAGGTATTAACTGCATTAAGTCTGAGCAGCTCAGCCACGCCCCCCCCAGCTGGAGCGAGTACAAAACAGAATTTTAGAGTGATAGAGTAAGAGAGCGTTACAAACCAAAGAAGCGGTGATGTTGATGTGAGTTAATCCTCTGGCGCAGAGATGAGCATGTTTTTGTTTATTGGGAGTAAATGAGAATAGTGAATTCAGGTGTGTGTGCTCCTGAGCAGCTCAGCCACGCCCCTCAGGAAGTAAACAGTTAGTGAGAGGCACAGTGCCAAAATCAAAGTCCCCACAAAACACAGACCATAACAAAAAGAACATAAAAGAACAATAAATGTAATAAATTGGATAAACAAAACACAATGAGAAACATGCTACACTACAGTACATAAAATATAAGACACAAACATTTTAAACATTACCTTAGGTCATGTACTGGAATAATTTAAAAAGACTTTAATAGTGGAGTGTTTTACAACAGTTCAAACGATTCCTCTTCAGCAATGATGTGACTTCAGAGGAAACTGTTGTTACTTCCTGAGAAAGTGTTATTTCTTCAGAAGAGACATCCAACCTCATTACTTTTTTCTGGTGTTTAGCAGGCGTTTGAGTGACATCATAGAACTTAACTGGTAATTAAAACATACTAAAAAGGCTCATTGACAACTTGTGCGCGAATGAGGAAAAAGGGGCGTTACATCACCTCAACGTGCAAAACCGCGAATAGTCAAGGGCCTACTGAATAAGATTTTAAAATTGGATCAAGCTTGAATAATTTTTTTAATTCTAAAATTGTTGAATCAAATGCGCAATTCAGATATCACTCAAGTCTGATACCTATTCATAAATATCCCACCGAGGACGGCACCATGGCTTGGTGATTAGCAAGTCAGTATGAAGGTCCTGGGTTCAAGTCCTTGGCCCGGCGAGGCATTTCCGTGTGGATGTTTGGCCAGAATCAGCTGAAATAGGCTTTATTAGCCTTTTATTTATTCGAAACCCTAATAGGACTAGTTTAGTTTTCATGAATAAGTGTCCCTCTACTGCAAACATCTCCTGCTTTCTGTTTCTAATTATTTTACTTGCTTCCTCTCATTTGTGTCTTAGGGTGAAATTGGGCTTCCTGGACAGCAAGGGGAGATGGGGTTCCATGGAGACAAGGTACTTGTGTTTTAGAATTTTTGGACGTGTTTACCCATGGTAACTTTCTTAGTAATGCATCACTGATATGTAGCTATCGCCAATAAATGATATAATTAATGCAGCTGTTATATTTGTCATTGAGAGCTGGGAAAGCTACTTTCCAGAATGGTGTGGCCTCCACTCCTGAAATGCTTGATTTTGTTGAAAATTGCCATGTCTCTTGCACAGGATCAATTCCTCCACTATGGGTTATTTTTTTAACTTGCTCATGTCTTTGCATGTTTCCTCCACCCTTATTTGCAACAGATCACAAAAATTTACTCGAATAGCCACAACAGTCCCAGCCACGCTTTTCACATATCAACAGTGTGACCTTACTTAGCTGACTATAAGGGCGCTCCAAGTGCTGCTTCATCCAATTGTTTGTCAATTCTCGAGTGTTTACAGAAAACATAGATAGTCATTCAAGTAGTGTTTTGAGAAAATGGTGAAAAAGTAAATTAATTCCTGAGAAGACATACACTGTTCAAAAATGGCCTCGTTAATATCAATAGAAGAATCAAGACTTTGCTATGTGCAGAGCACAAGGGCTTGAATAATAATACTTTGCGACATGTAATGGTTTGTTTGTGCATTCACAGTACTCTTCTACAAGCATGATCACCTGCATGTGTGCTCTGATCATTGACGCTTCTTGCATGTTGTATACGGGATATATTTCTTCTGAACTTAAAAACCCAGAAGAACTGAGAAAGAGGCTCAGCTGTGCTAAATATGGAGGGAGATGGTAGGGACATAATTTATGTCTAGTTAATATATAATATTTAAATTATTACCAGTTAGTTAGATATTTATTTGCTCAATACAATTTTTCTTTCTGGGCACTTGTACTTGTTTCCTGTCACAGCTCTCAAGATCACAAACTTTGGCATTTACCTATTCATTACCCTATTTGATCTTGTTCTGATCTTTTGTCTGTAAACATTCATTCATTTCTTGTAACCATTTCATCCTAATTAGGGTCGCGTGAAGGCTGGCGCTCATCCCATCTGACTCCGGGCAAGGGCATAGTACACCCTGGACAGCTCGCCAGACCATCGCAGGGCAGAACCACACTGGTGGCTATGTAGCTACTGTGGTCGAAAGTCAGCAATGTTTTTTTTACATGCCTAGCACCACAGACAGTGAGCACTGGGGGGGACAGTGACAACCTGCTGAGAGTGGGGCTTAAACCCCCAAGCTTAGGATCAGTGACCCAGCACCTTTACACCAGGCCACCACTGCCCGTCAACCCGTCTCAGACTACTGAAAACTTATTAACTTACAAGGTTTTACAACAACAAATTCTCTGTCAGTGTGTAATACTTTTTAAAATCACATACATTAAAGCAACTCCATTTAGCACAAAAATCCAATTTATCCAAGTTTTGGACTTAATAGGTTTTTGCTTAACACTTAAGAATTGACTGGGTCCCAGAACACCAGAAAGGCCTCAGAAAGGTAACCAATGAGAGCACAGATGGCACCGAGAGCAGAAAGAGAGACCGTCAAGTGGGCACATTCAAAATTGGGGTTTTCATGAGCACGTGATGAAGCAGCTTTCTAAAGAGTTTTTTTAAAAGAATTTTCTAATATGAGCCTTACACTCTAGCTCAATGGGTGCCCAGAGTGTAAAATTAAGGTCCAAAAATTTACTCGCAACCAACATTTTGCCTTGATTATCTATTGTTTCACAATATAAAAAAGGTTTGCATGTTTAAATGTTAGACATATTGTATTGTGACTTTCTTCAAGAGTATATGCAGAGCCGTCAGCGTGTTTCTGCCTTGTGATGGCCTGGTGAGCTGTCCAGGGTGTACTCTCCCAGCCTCCCTGTGAGGCTAATTAGAATTTAGCGGTTCAGGAAATGAATGAATGAATGAATGTGGAAATATTCAAAAGGGTTTAAAACTTAGCAAGGAACTGTACTAACACTTGAATAAAATATACAGTATTGCAAATATTATGTGATACAATAACTTATATTATGTGATGCAATAACTTTACTACCTGCAGGAATAAACGTACATTTTCAAATATACTAGATGTCCATACATAAGGATGTACTCATTGAATTTTGCCATGTGTGTTTGATTAAGGGTAATCAAGGTTTGCCTGGGTTGCCAGGTCTTCGTGGACAACCTGGGCCTCGGGTGAGTTTTTACCGTATTTCCTTTTGAGTCTAAAGAGCAAATCCTATTGAAAAATAATGCAGTTGGCTTGAATTCATGTTCATTTATTGTTATTTATGGTACAGCTATTAGTTAAATAAAACTCCATATTCTAGATTTCATTAAAAAAGATTGTAGAACTTTCTTTTTGTGAAACTTTTCAATGTGTTTATTTATGAAGTACACATCTTACCTGCTAACTAGCCAATTCACAAACAGGCTTCTAAGGTTAAGCGATGTGCAGGATATGATATTTCCATAAATGATTCTTTCACTTTGAGTAATTGTGTTCCCATCCAAATATGTCTTTTTAAGAATTCTTGATTTTTTTTGTATGCGTGTATCCCAGGGTAAACCAGGAGAGAGAGGACCTGACGGGGTCCCAGGCCCAACAGGCCCTGAGGTAAGACTTAAACCATAATAAAAACATAAATAAAGTTATATTTGTTCCTTTATTTATCTTATTGTATTACTTTGTTCTAAAGGTATCAGGTCAGGTCAGGCATTAAATTACCTACAACAGATAATCCATGAAAACAAGCACCAGCTGTGTTATGTGTCGTATTATCGACATCTAAACCGCAAAGGTGAACCTGGGCATTGTCGCAGAACTATAAACAATATCTATCACATGGTCTGTGGTGGCCGCTCCCAGTTATTGCTTCATGGCATCACTCTAGGGCAGGGGTCGCCAACCTTTTTTTTTTTAATCACCGCGGACCGGTCAACGCTTCACAATTTTAACGGGGGTGGGGGTGTCATAGATTGTTTATATTGTAAATATAATTTATATTTATATATATATATATGTATATGTATATGTATGTATATATATATGTGTGTGTGTGTGTGTGTGTGTATGTATGTATTATGACTAATAATAATAATAATAAGCACTCCATGAATGTTATTTTTCAACAGCTGAAATAAAGTTGGTTGGGAAGTAGCGCTTGAACATTTCTAAAAAAAACAACAACAAAGCAACAACAAAAAAAAAAAACACAGGTGATGGTGCACCAGCTGGGAGAATGAAAGCTCAGTTTCACCCCAAATCCCCACTATTGTTTGAAACATGTCCAACTTGTCCTTGTTCATGTGCCGTCCCCTTGTGGGTTACATTTTAGCGCTCAAATGATCGGCATGTAACCGAGAGAATCTGGTCATTTTTCAAAATAAAAGATTGTTCATAAATATAGATCATTCAGACTCAGATAATAATCAAAACGGAACTGATGAATTATTTCTTCTGTGGACCGGTACCAACTGAACCGATACCAATTGGTGGTTGGGGACCCCTGCTTTAGGGGATGATAGAAAGGCCTAACTTTTGGTCAACCAGTACACCATGGCAAAGATGCCAGCATGTCTTGATCTATTCCAGCCCACTGGACCACTTCTTTGCCCTGCCAAGAGAGTGATTCTGGTAATGCAAAAGCCAGTCTTACTTTATCTCTTTGCATGCAATTCGCTCATATGATGGATATGGAAATGGAAAACACCCAGACTGGCTCAAATGTTGCCTGATTAAACAATATTTGTGCTGGCCCAGCCAGTGAAAAAGTAAGCTTGGTAGCATGAAGAAAGTAAGACAAAGGAAACACGATAGCGATAAGAACGGATGGCAGCAAACGGCAAAGATCAAAGCTGCATTGAGAAGTGTCATTCAGCTGAAGCCAAATCCATAGAACATTCCTTGTTGTGTCAGCTGACTGCAAGAGAGTACAGTCCTACTTTGTTGTTGAAGGAAGACTAATGTAATTGTTTTTAGGGTTTTCCTGGAGACATTGGCCCACCTGGACAAAATGGGCCTGAGGGGCCAAAGGTAAGTGGGTTACTAAGTTTTGATGCGTGTACGATTGTATCCAAGAATGGGTATTATATATATATATATATATATATAAGTATGTGCAAGATATATCAACAAAATTTTAATTAAGATATTAAATACCCAAATTGTACTGTTAGTGTTTTAGAATACAACAATACATAATTGACTATCATATTCTGGTCAGTGGTGGCCTGGTGGTAAGTGGATCACTGATCCCAAGGTTGGGGGTTTGGGCCTCGCTCTCAACAGATTGTCACTGCCCCTCCCAAGTGCAGCTAATTGGGTTATCAAAGGCTGGCCATGTCTCTCACTCTCTATGGTGAGAGGCATGTAAAAGAACCATTGCTGACTTTTGTCAAGAGTATCTGCATAATCGTCACCATGTTTCTGCCCGGTGATGGCCTGGCGAGCTGTCGTGGGTGTACTCTGCTCTCACCCAAAGTCGGCTGAGATGGGCGCCAGCCTGCCCTAATTGGAATTACATTTTTCAGGAACTCAATGAATGGCTATCAAATTCTATAAAAAATGCATACTTATGAATGTATTTGAATGCAGTCTAAGTAAATTAAGTATGTATATATGTATATATCGCTGAAGTATGTTGCCGCAAAATATGATGCCTTTTTCATGAAACCTAGAAGAATGTAAATTATGATTCTTAATTTTCAGAAATTCTACCTATTTCTTTGCATATAGTTTCATTTGTGCACATAGCACTTTTAAAATTTAGAGCATTTAGTTATGTATAGGTTGCCAAATTAAGCAAAATATTACATTGATATTTAAAGAAACTCTGTACAAATATTTGTGCCAAGTTGTATATTTGTCAGGCATTTGAATCTCTTAAATTTGTCACACAGGGTCTACCTGGAGTGAGAGGGATACCAGGACCTCGTGGAGTTTCAGGTCGAGAGGTGTGTGTGTGTGTGTGTGTGTGTGTGTGTGTCTGTGTGTGTGTGTGTGTGTGTGTGTGTGTTTGAGAGAGAGAAGAGAGAGAGAGAGAGAGAGAGAGAGAGAGAGAGGGGAAACCTTCTCACTGCAAAGTAAAATGTAATGATTCATTTCTTTGTTTGTATTTCATCACAAGGGAGATGAGGGCCCAGTTGGATTACCTGGACCAACAGGACTGGAGGTGAGCTTCCGATTTAGAGGCTGTACATTTATATGAGATAAGAGGGGGTAAAGTTGGTGGTGACAGCTTATATTGAAAATCCTAATAAATTCGTGAGCCTTTATGGTGTTTATTATTAAGCTGCAATAAAGTCCAGAAATCTTTTAGTCTTAAGGATGTTTTATATTTTATGCAAGCTAAGTCAACACAAATGCATCAAGCTGTGCAAGGACGGTTTGACATGTACTTGCTTAGCAGTTTGTTGTGTCCAAATGTGGTAATGTGGCATAAGCCCAAGTGCCATTTCACATATATATGATAGTGGTGCTAAATGGATTAATACCGTTCTCTCTCTCTCTCAATATATATATATATATATATATATATATATATATATATATATATATATATATATATATATATAAAATGCAGCCATGAGGCGGGGGGGCACTAACCAGTGTGTCTCCCCCTTATGCCGGTCCCGAGCCTGGAGAAATGCAGAGGGTTGTGTCAGGAAGGGCATCCGACGTAAAACCAATGACAAACTTTAATGATGCAAATCAGAAGTATTACCCCCATACCGGATCGGTCGAGGCCCGGGTTAACAACGACCGCCATCAGTGCTGTCAATCAACAGGGTGCTGATGGAAATTGGACTACTGTTGGTCGAAGACGTCGAAGGAGAGGCGGGAGGCGTGTCCGTAGGCAGAGAGAGAAGAGGAAAAGCATGAGTCTAGGACTGAAAGTAGGGACTTTGAATGTTGGAACTATGCAAAGACAAGGTAGAGAGCTGGCTGACATGATGCAGATGAGGAAGGTGGACATACTGTGTGTTCAGGAGACCAGGTGGAAAGCTAAAAGCTTAGGAGCATATTTTAAGCTATTTTATCATGGTGTGGATGGGAAGAGAAATGGAGTAGGGGTTATCTTGAAGGAGGGGTTTGTCAGGAATGTTCTAGAAGTGAAAAGAGTGTCAGTGTTGAGTCTCTCAGAGTGATGAGTCTCAAGTTAGAACTTGAAGGTGTGATGCTCAATGTTGTTAGTGCTTATGCCCCACATGCAGGATGTGAGCAAAAAGAGAAGGAGAGATTCTAGAGCGACTGAGATGAAGTGATGCAGCGTACCCCCAGAGGTGAAAGAGTGGTCATTGGTGCAGACTTCAATGGACATGTTGGTGCAGGCAACAGAGGGGACGAGGAAGTGATGGGCAGGTTTGGTATCCAGGACAGGAACACAGAAGGACAGATATTGATAGATTTTGCAAAAAGGATGGAAATGGCTGTGATGAATACTTTCTTCCAGAAGAAAGAGGAGCATAGAGTGACTTATAAAAGTGGAGGTAGGAGCTCACAGGTAGACGACATCTTGTGTAGGCAAAGTAATTTGAAGGAAGTCAGTGACTGCAAAGTAGTAGCGGGTGAGAGTGTTGCCACAGCATAGGATGGTGGTGTGCAGGATGACGCTGATGGTGAGGAAGGTGAAGAAGGCAAAGGCAGAGCAGAAGACAAAGTGGTGGAAGTTGAAAAAGGAAGAGTGTCGTGTTGTCTTCAAAGAGGAGTTGAAACAGGCTTTGGGTGGCCAGGAAGTGCTTCCAAATGACTGGCCAACCACAGCAAATGTGATCAGGTACACAGGTAGGAGAGTACTTGGTGTGTCCTCTGGAAGGAAAGTAGATAAGGAGACTTGGTGGTGGAATGAGGAAGTGTAGGAGTGTGTACAAAGGAAGAGGTTAGCTAAGAAGAAGTGGGACATTGAGAGCACCGAAGAGAGTAAACAGGAGTACAGGGAGACACAGTGTAAGGCGAAAGTAGCAGTGGCTAAGGCCAAACAGAGGGCGTATGATGACTTGTATGCTCATTTGAAAAAAAAGAGGGAGAAAATTATTTATACAGGTTGGCACAGCAGGGAAATAGAGATGGGAATGACGTGCAGCAAGTTAAATTGATAAAGGACAGAGAGGGAAATGTATTGACTGATGACAGAAGTGTGCCGAAAAGATGGAAAGAGTACTTTGAAGAGCTGATGAATAAGGAAAATGAGAGAGAAAAAAGAGTAGAAGAGGTGACCATTGAGGAGCAGGATGTAGCAAGGATCAGTAAGGGTGAAGTGAGGAGGGCATTGAAGAGGATGAAGAATGGAAAGGCAGTTGGTCCTGATGATATACCTGTGGAGGTATGGAAGTGTCTTGGAGAGGTAGCAGTAGATTTTCTGACAAGAACATTCAACAAGGTACTAGAGAGTGAGCAGATGCCGGAGGAGTGGAGGAGAAGTGTGCTGGTGCCCATTTTTAAGAACAAGGGAGACGTGCAGAGTTGCGGCAACTACAGAGGGTTGATGAGCCATACGATGAAGTTATGGGAAAGAAAAGTGGAAGCTAGACTAAGGGCAGAGGTCAGCATTTGTGAACAACAGTTTGGTTTCATGCCAAGAAAGAGCACCACAGATGCAATGTTTGCTTTGAGGATGTTAATAGCGAAGTACAGAGACGGTCATAGGGAACTGCATTGTTCCTTTGTGGATCTGGAAAAAGCATATGACAGGGTGCCAAGAGAAGAACTGTGGTATTGCATGAGGAAGTCTGGAGTAGCAGAGAAGTACAGTGATACCTCAGCGCACGAACATAATTAGAACATAAGAAACCATTAAAATGAGAATAATCCGTTCCCAGGTCCCCATAAAACATAATTTTCTACTAAATAAGCCTTAAAACTACACAAAAAATACCTTATTTTATGTATAATAAATGTTCTATTGTATTGTAATTAAAGAAATAAACTGTACTGTATAATAAAGTCGTTTTATTTACCTTTGTGATGGTAGTTGATGGCTTGATGGAATGGAGTGGGAGGAGGAGAGAGGGAGGGACTTACTGTTTGGAAGGAGTGTTTGGAAACGCCTACTGTTTGGAAACACCCTTAGCCACACACGCGCCCTTAATAGCTTCCTTGTTCTTAAGGATGGTAGCAATGGTAGACTTAGCGTACTGGTACTGGGACGCTAAGTCACACAAACGCACACCTCGTTCGTGTTTTTCAATGATCTCCGCCTGTGGTGGGGTCTTTTTCGGTCCCATAATAGCAAAAGTACACTCAATATGGTCCAAAATGTCTATCAAACACAAACCACTTCCGCACTCAAAGAAAGGGGTGATTTAACTGTGACGCCGTGAGCGCAAGGCCAGCTTCTTGTGGCCGCCACCGTGGCGCTGTTCGACCGCGTAGTTTGGTTCGTCCGCCGAAAACTAGTTCGTCAGCAGAGACGATATGCTCGCAAATTTAATGTTCTTGAGGCGAAAAGTTCGTGAGCTTAAGCGTTCGTCAGCGGAGGTTTTACTGTATGTTCGAGTGCTGCAGGACATGTATGAGAGATGTAAGACAGTGGTGAGGTGTGCTGTCGGCGTGACCAACGAATTCAAGGTGGAGGTGGGACTGCATCAAGGATCAGCTCTGAGCCCCTTCTTGTTTGCTATGGTGATGGACAGGCTGACAGACGAGGTGAGACAAGAATCTCCATGGACTATGATGTTTGCAGATAACATTGTGATCTGTAGTGAGAGCAGAGAACAAGGGTAGGAAAATCTAGAGAGGTGGAGGTATGCGCTGGAAAGGAGTACATGTGTGTGAATGAGAAGGACCCAGATGAATGGTAATGCTACAGGGAGCAGAGATAATGAAGGTGGAGGATTTTAAATACTTAGGCTCAACAATCCAGAGCAATGGAGAGTGTGGAAAAGAGGTGAAGAAGCGTGTGCAGGCAGGCTGGAATGGTTGGAGAAAAGTGTCCGGTGTGATGTGCGATAGGAGAGTGTCAGCAAGAACGAAGGGAAAAGTGTTCAAGACGGTGGTGAGGCCAGCGATGTTGTATGGCTTAGAAACAGTAGCGCTGAGGAAAAGGCAGGACGCAGAGCTGGAGGTAGCGGAGATGAAAATGTTGAGGTTCTCTCTGGGAGTAACGAGGATGGATAGGATCAGAAATGAGTATATCAGAGGGACAGCCCATGTAAGATGTTTTGGAGACAAAGTCAAAGAGGCTAGATTGAGATGATTTGGACATGTACAGAGAAGGGATAGTGAGTATATTGGTAGTAGGATGCTGAGGTTGGAACTACCAGGCAGAAGGCCTAGAGGAAGACCAAAGAGATGATTTATGGATGTGGTGAAGGTAGGTGGTATAAGAGAAGAAGATACAAAGGATAGGGTGAGATAGAGGCAGATGATTTGCTGTGGCGACTCCTGAAGGGAAAAGCCGAAAGGAAAAGAAGAAGATATATATATATATATATACTCACACACACAGTCGGCCCCCTATTTACGAAACCCTCTGGGTAGGAAAATTCCGGGTTACAAAAAACATTTTCCTAAGTTTTCGTCCTCGGGACATGAAAACAACCTCCTCTTATGAAAAGCGCCAAATGTGCCATTCAAAATTCAAACGCGCCAATCAAAATTTTACGCACTGCGTGAATTGCTCTCTCATTGGCTGTCTCTGAACATTCCACCCCGCTGGCCTCCCATTGGCCAAGAGGCAGCTGAACTTTACTCATACTTCCTGTACCCATACTTCCTGTTTGTCACACGTGTGAAGGAGAGTTGACTGTTGGCTTGCTTTGAGATTGATCATGCAGCGTTATATTTCGTTATTGCCAAAATTGATATTGAACCAGAAGGAGACCTTAAAGCGGAAATACAGTGACGGAGGCGATTATTTCGGCACAGTATTAAAACAGAGTGCTTCGTGGGAGAAGACCTCCGATCTCGCAAGGAAGCAAGTTAATATTGAATGGGGATCTCTGATCTTTCAAACATGTACTGTAATTCCACTTTAAATAAAACATCCCGTCCATTTAAACATTTAAATAGAATTGTTCCGTCGAACTCGACAAAAGTGCGAGAAAAAACAAGACCGAGAGTGAGGAAAAGTGCGCGACTTCCGGAAAACGGTCTCTTTTGACTCTACTCGACAACTGTGTTCGTGTGGATGTGCTTGCTCCTGTTCTACAAAGTACAGTATACCGTGTTTTTTTGTTTACTCGATTAGATTAGCTAATAAACATGTCTCCAAAGAAAGCTACTGAGAAAAGGTCAGTTGTGGTGAAAACTGTTGAGTTTAAGAAGGAGCTGATAGCTAAACACAAATCAGGCATGAGTATTACTGATCTTGCTGAGGAATACGGCATGGCTAAATCAACTATATGCATGATCCTGAAGAACAAAGAGAGTGTTACGGAGTTTGAAGGGTTTGGGGCTGTGGTGAGCACCAGCACAGCAGCTCCTGCCAAGGAGGAACAGCAGGACGATCGTAAAATCGTCCAAGACATCGTCAGCATAGGCCAAAGTCTAGGTCTGGAAATGGACACTGATGATGTCACCAACCTGCTGGAGGAACATCACGCTAAACTCACGACGGAAGAACGCCTCCACCTTCAGGCAGAGCAGAAAAATACATTGGAGGAGGAAATGTCTTCTGAAGAAGATGATGGAAGGAAGGATGCCCCAACTTGACTTCTTAAGGACTTCTTTTCTTTTCGGCTGTTCCCCTCATGGGCCACTCGCCACCGCGAATGATCTGCCGCCATCTCACCCTATCCGCTACATCTTCTACTCTTACTCCAACTACCTTCATGTCCTCCTTCACCAGATCCATAAATCTTCTCTTTGGTCTTTCTCTAGGCCTTCTGCCTGGCAGTTCCAACCTCAGCATCCTACTACCAATATGCTCAGTATCCCTCCTCTGTACGTGTCCAAACCATCTCAATCTAGCATCTCTGACTTTGTCTCCAAAACATCTAACATGTGCTGGCCCTCTGATTGAATCATTCCTGATCCTATCCATCCTCGTTACTCCCAAAGAGAACCTCAACATTTTCATCTCTGCTACCTCCAACTTTGCCTCCTGTCTTTTCCTCAGTGCCTCATCATCGTCTTGTACACGTTTCCTTTCATTCTTGCCGATACTCTCCTATCACACATCACATCGGACACTTTTCTCCAACCGTTCCAACCTGTCTGCACACGCTTCTTCACCTCTTTTCCACACTCTCCATTGCTCTGGATTGTTGAGCCTAAGTACTTTAAATCCTCCACCTTCTTTATCTCTGCTCCCTGTAACCTCACCGCTCCTCTTGGGTCCTTCTTGTTCACACACATGTGTTCTGTCTTACTGAGGCTAACCTTCATTCCTCTCCTTTCCAGGGCATACCTCCACCTCTCTAGATTTTCCTGCACTTGTTCTCTGCTCTCACTACAGATCACAATGTCATCTGCAAACATCATGGTCCATGGGGAATCTTGTCTAACCTCGTCTCTTCGCCTGTCCATCACCATAGCAAACAGAAGGTGCTCAGAGCTGACCATTGATGCAGCCCCACCTCCACCTTGAACTCTTCTGTCACACCGACATCACACCTCACCACTGTCTTACATCTCTCATACATGTCCTGCACCACTTTAATATACTTCTCTGCCACTCCAGACTTCCTCATGAAATACCACAGTTCCTCTCTCGGCACCCTGTCATATGCTTTCTCCAGATCCACAAAGGCACAATGCAGTTCCCTCTGACCTTCTCTGTACTTCTCTATTAACATTCTCAAAGCAAACACTGCATCTGTGGTGCTCTTTCTTGGCATGAAACCAAACTGTTGTTCACTAATACTGACCTCTGCCATTACTCTAGCTTCCACTATTCTTTCCCATAACTTCATCGTATGGCTCATCAACTTTATCCCTCTGTCGTTGCCACAATCAAACATCTCCCTTGTTCTTAAAAATGGGCACTAACACACTTCTCTTCCATTCCTCCAGCATCTGCTCACTCTCTAAGACCTTGTTGAATGTTCTTGTCAGAAAATCTACTGCTACCTCTCCTAGACATTTCCATACCTCCACAGGTATATCATCAGGACCAACTGCATTTCCATTCTTCATCCTCTTCGGTGCCCTCCTCACTTCACCCTTACTAATCTTTGCTACTTCCTGGTCCTCAACAGTTACCTGTTCTACTCTTTTTTCTCTCTCATTTTCTTCATTCGTCAGCTCTTCAAAGTACTCTTTCCATCTTTCCAGCACACTTCTGTCATCAGTCAATACATTTCCCACTCTGTCCTTAATCACTCTAACTTGCTGCATGTCCTTCCCATCTCTATTTCTCTGCTGTGCCAACCTGTATAAATCATTTGTTCCTTCTTACTGTCCAACCTAGCATACAAGTTATCATACGCCCTCTATTTGGCTTTTTGATACCGCTACCTTTGCCTTATGCTGCGTCTGTACTCCGTTTGCTCTCTTCAGTCCGCTCAATGTCCCACTTCTTTTTAGCTAACCTCTTCCTTTATCCACACTCCTGTACGTCCTTGTTCCACCACCAAGTCTCCTTATCTACTTTCCTTCCAGAGTACACACCAAGTACTTATCTTTCTCCCTGATCACATTAGCTGTAATTGCCCAGTCATCTGTAAGCACTTCCTGACCATCCAAAGCCTGTTTCAACTCCTCCTTGAAGACAACATGACACTCTTCTTTTTTCAGCTTCCACCACTTTGTCTTCTGCTCTACCTTTGCCTTTTTCGTCTTCCTGACCATCAGCATCATCCTGCACACAACCATCCTATGCTGTTTGGCAACACTCTCATCCGCTACTACTTTGCAGTCACTGACTTCCTTCAAATTACATCATCTACACAAGATGTAGTCTACCTGTGTGCTCCTACCTCCGCTTTTATAAGTCACCCTATGCTCCTGTCTCTTCTGTCAGAAAGTATTCACCACAGTCATTTCCATCGTTTTTGCAAAATCTATCAACATCTGTCCTTCTGTGTTCCTGTCCTGGATACCAAACCTGCCCATCACTTCCTCGTCCACTCTGTTGCCTGCACCAACATGTCCATTGAAGTCTGCCCCAATGACCACTCTTTCACCTCCTTCTCTTCGAGCTCACATCCTGCCTGTGGGGCATAAGCACTAACAACATTGAACATCGCACCTTCAATTTCTAACTTGAAAATCATCACTCTGTTTGACACTCTTTTCACTTCTAGAACATTCCTGGCAAACCCCTCCTTCAAAATGACTCCTACTCCATTTCGCTTCCCATCCACACCATGAAAAAACAGTTTAAATCCTGCTCCTAAACTTCTAGCCTTGCTACCTTTCCACCTGGTCTCCTGAATACACAATATGTCCACCTTCCTCCTCTCCATCATGTCCGCCAGCTCTCTACCTTTTCCTGTCATAGTTTCAACATTCAAAGTCCCTAATCTTAGTCCTAGACTCATGCTTTTCCTCTTCTCTGTCTGCCTACGGACACGCATCCCGCCTCTCTTTCTTCAACCAACGGTAGTCTAATTTCCACCAGCACCCTGTTGGTTAACAGCACTGATGGGGGTCATTGTTAACCCTGGCCTTGGTCGATCCGGTTTGGAAGTCACATTGATGATTCGCATAGTAGATGTGGCACAGATTTCACATCGTATGCCCTTCCTGACACATTCCTCTGCATTTCTCCGGGTTTGGGAGCGACGTGAGAGAGAACACTGGCTTGTGCCCCTCCTCACAGCTTCTTTAAAAATCTGTGCAATAGATGTATGTAGTAAAAGGAGCATGCTGCTGGTATTGAGAGCAGCTAGGCCTTTTCTCACTACCTTTCTGTGGGAGGGGATGAGAGTCATGATAGGTATCAAATGACGTAGTTATGAGCTACACCCTTCTGACAGCACTGTCAATGTCGGAACCTTGGGTCTTTGTCTGAGTGGTTATTAAATGGTAAGAAAATAAAAATTAGATTTTGACAGCTTAAGGCTAAAAAATCTGAAGCAAAGAGTCTTCCAGTAATAATTGACAGTAAAAGCTTTTTTCCTTCTTCAGGGTATTATGGGCCCAAAAGGTTTCCCCGGCAAATCAGGTCCAGAAGGAGCTAAGGTAAGAGTTCCAATTTACATAAACGCACAACCATAAATATGTAACAAACAGAGTAGCACAAATGCACAACTGAACATTTTTACTGTTTTAGGGGGAACAAGGTGACGCAGGCAAGGCTGGTCCAATGGGAGAGAGAGTGAGTGGTATATGCTACACAAATCCCTGCACATAAAAGATGCCAACGCCTTACCTATGACTTCTGATTGACATCTCATTAATAGATGAGGCTGATGTTATAAGAGTAGTATGGCTCCTAAAAGGAGAAAATAGATAAAGAAATCTTCCTTGCAGCTCCTGAATTTGGTCTGAAGTAGAAGAAGAAGACACTGAGTTTTCTTTTCACTTCCTTCACTTAACTGTTTAACAAGTTCATGTTCCAAGTTGCTATTGTGTGATTTTGTGTTAGTGTGTTGGTGGTGGTTGGGGTGATGAAAAGACTAATTACATCACCACACACAGAACCAATCAGAACACCATCAGTTCTCAAATGTCCAAACTGCAGCATGTATCTCTGTAGTCTGAGATGCAAAATAAAAACATTTGCAATTTGTGTGTTTAATGGTTAATTAGTAAGAAAAAAATATTAAGTGATACAGGGATCTCTTATTTCCCATGGTTAATTGGGACCAAGATCCCCCTGTGACCCCTGAATTCTGTGAAGTAAGATCAACCCAGCCCCCCCGACTAACATATGCGTACAGTGGAGCCTAGGAATCCGAATACTCTAGAGTTCAAACAAATCTGAATCTGAACGTAAAATTCTTGATTTTTTTGTCCTGGAAATCGAATAAAAACCTGAAGTCAAACTTGAGAAATGCACGAGAAAAATCAAGACCGAGAGGGAGGTAAAGTGCGCGACTTCCGGAAGTCCGGAAGTTGTTGATACTATGTATGTTCTGGGGAAGTCCAGAAGTTGTTGATACTATGTATCACCCTAATAAAGCTGTCCTGGGGAGGTCCGGAAGTTGTTGATACAGTACTATGTACGTACCACCCTCATAGAGCTAAAGCTAGCACTAAAGCTAAACTAAAGCGCTAGCAGCGCTGTGAACACCTTTAACAATGAGGTCATGAGCCACTTCCATAAGGTTTTGAAAAGAAGGCAGAAACAAGCCAGGTTAGAAATGTTCTTCAAGAAAAGAAAGGAACATCCTGAAGAAGAGTCATTCATGCAAAGCGGTAGCAAAAGAAAAAAGACCTTTGGCTGATTTGCCTGAAGCTGTTGTTGAAGGGAATCCGCTTTCCTCTCTCCCTCTCTGTTATGGAAGGGGTTCGGCTTCTTCTCTTCCTCTTCAATAATTTCGTATGCCAAATGCTCACCACCACAAATGTTAAAATGATTATCTTTATTGTTCTTATGCTTTAACCGCACTATGGTTTTTATTTTAGTGTGTTATGGTCTCTCACAAAAGAATCTCAGCTTTGTGCTCCACCAGTTCCCGCTTTAGTTTGATTTCCATGTTTCTAGTGCTCTAGGGGTCAGTGGGGGTCTAGTGGTATTGGGCGCAGGATTGCTGATTCTAAGGTTGGGGGTTCAAGTCCCACTCTCAACAGGGTTGCCACTGCAACCCCCCCAAAGTGCAGCTAACTGGGCGATCAAAGGCCGGCCATGTCTCTCACTGTCTCTGGTGTAAGGCATGTAAAAGAACCATTGCTGACTTTTGACAAGAGTAGGCTGCAAAGCCGTCAGCGTGTTTCTGATCAGGATTCGGAGTCCCCTGAGGCAGTTTGTTCACAGTAACGTTCTGGTAACTCCTGCAGCGGTACTAGAACCCAGTCATATCAGCACTTGCCCTTCCATGGGATTCTTTCGGTGGCGCCGAGAGGTGGGACTTTCTGCTTGGGTAACAGCCTGTCCTTTATTACTCCCTACCTCGGCTCTGAGCACTGGAGAGTATCACCAGCCGGGATACCAGCCAGAGCGCAACCATAGTCTGACGGAGGCCTACGTTAGTGCACTAGGGCCCGTGCTCCAGTGCCTTCCCTGTGAACAATAAAGCGCCCCGTTTCATAGATGAAAGGAGGAAATTGTAGTCACTGTTTAGAGATGCAGGAAAACACGGAAATCAAACTAAAGTGGGAACTGGTCGAGCACGGACCTGAGAGCCAGAGAAATCACGGTGAAGAGGGACAATCTTCTAGCACTGGGAAGAGCGCTGCTAGTCTTTATAGCCTGTGGTTAAATGGAATTAGGTGTGTTTGTTTAGCACTCCAACTGCATGTGACAGCCATGCCCCTCTCCAACACGCATTTCAAGGCGCAACTCTTTTGTGGGAGACCATGACACACTAAAATAAAAACCACAGTTCAGTTAAAGCACAGGGAAAGCACTAGAGCATGGGGAAATCGTAGTCATGGTTAGAAATGTTGTGAAATTTAAAAAAAATGCGATGCACTGGAGCCCAGTGAATTGAAGTGCGACGTATCGAGGGGTCACTGTTCTCATTAACTGATGCACATTTTTAATGCGTGTGTGTGTGTGTGTGTGTGTGTGTGTGTGTGTGTGTGTGTGTGTGTGTGTGTGTGTGTGTGTGTGTGCAGGGTTTGGTTGGCTTTGTGGGACCAGTGGGGGAACTTGGACTGGCAGGAGAAAAGGTGAGACCTATAAGAACCAATTTTGCATATTCAACTGAGCATGAAGAACTTTCAAAATTACTTTTATAAGAGTTGACATTCACATATATAATGAGTTAAGAAAGTTGAATTTAAACATTACCGGCGGACCCATCTTGCCAGTTGTTCCTGGAGGTCCAGGACAACCCTGAAAAAACATATCAACAAAAGATATAGAGAGATACAGAGAGAGGGAGGGGTGCAATTAGTTAATATTAGCAGCATTAGCTGTAGAAAATGCAATCTCTGTGTGTGCGCGTGTGTGTGTGTGTGTGTGTGTGTGTGTGTGTGTGTGTGTGTGTGTGTGTGTGTGTGTGTGTGTGTGATCTAGGGTGATCGTGGGGGGACAGGATTGCCGGGCCCACCAGGTGAAAAAGGATCGACTGTAAGTTTGCCCCAAGCGACCACAGAAATACAAAAGCATGCACTATACTTGCAGACACAGGTTGTATGTAAAAGTTATGAATTTCAGTGGTACTGGAGACGCTTCAATCTATATCTTTTAAATACTGTATAAGCAATCAGACTTAGAGCTGATAGAGCTGCGTTCACATGAGTCATGCTTTACTGCTATTTTCTCTTGACAACCAGAGTTTACTGAGCTACGAAATAGCACAATAAGTTGTGTATTTCTGATAAACATTAAATGTGTATACAGTGGTAACTTGACCTACGAAATTAATCTGTTCCGAGGGCAAGCTCGTAAGTCAAAATGTTTGTTAGATCAAACAAAAATTCCAATAGGAAATAATAGAAAACAAATTAATCCGTGCCCCCCCCCCCGACCTATTCAACCTAATATATTAAAGATAAACATGTAAAAACAATAAATAATTTATAATAATACATGTACATTACCATTAATAAGAATTAATAATAAATAATAAAACAAGAATAAACAATAAATCAACTAACCCTTCCGATCATCGACTGCGGCAAAGATGTCATGTGGGTGCGAAGAAGTCACATGGGCAGGCAGGAGGTGGTGCATAATAGAAAAGGAGGAGGAGGAGAATTTTGTGCATGTGCATGCTACGAATGCCAGTGAGGAAAGGCTCGTGGTGAGCTCCCACAAGGCTAGTGCTTCTCAAATAGTGGGGCGTGCTCCTCTTGGGGGCACGGTGTGATGCCAGGGGGCGCGTGTGACCCTGGGGAACATGCTTTTTTGCCATACTGCACTAGAATTAAGTGTAGTTGCGCATCCTCTATAGTAGGTGGCAGTGGCACTCTGCATCTTTTCTAGCTTCTGGTATGGAGTCTAAGCGCTTTATTCATTAATAAATATTATCACAGTACAAATTTAATTTTTTTTAATAATCATTACTACATTTTACTACATTATTACTATATTAATGAGTAAGACTGTCTATAGATTGTGTTCAAGAAGCATATTTTAGCGCATGTAACAATGCAGCTATGGGGGGACGACTAACCAGTGTCTCCCCCTTACGCCGGTCCCAAGCCCGGAAAAATGCAGAGGGTTGTGTCAGGAAGGGCATCAGACGAAAATCCAATACCAAACTTGATCATGCTAAATACAAATACTACCTCCATACCGGATTGGTCGAGGCCAAGACTACATCTTGTGTAGGCAAAGTAATTTGAAGGAAGTCAGTGACTGCAAAGTAGTAGTGGGTGAGAGTGTTGCCAAACAGCATAGGATGGTGGTGTGCAGGATGACGCAGATGAAGAGGAAGGTGAAGAAGGCAAAGGCAGAGCAGAAGACAAAGTGGTGGAAGCTGAAAAAGGAAGCGGGTCTTGTTGTCTTCAAGAAGGAGTTGAAACAGGCTTTGGGTGGCCAGGAAGTGCTTCCAGATGACTGGACAACCACAGCAAATGTGATCAGGGACACAGGTAGGAGAGTACTTGGTGTGTCCTCAGGAAGGAAACTAGATAAGGAGACTTGGTGGTGGAGTGAGGAAGTGCAGGAGTGTGTAAAAACAAAGAGATTAGCTAAGAAGAAGTGGGACATTGAGAAGACCGAAGAGAGTAAACAGGAGTACAGGGAGACACAGCGTAAGGCGAAAATAGCGGTGTCAAAGGCCAAACAGAGGGCGTATGATGACTTGAATGATAGGTTGGACAGTAAGGAGGGAGAAAATTATCTATACAGGTTGGCACAGCAGAGAGATAGAGATTGGAAGGACGTGCAGCAAGTTAGACTGATAAAGGACAGAGAGGGAAATGTATTGACTGATGACAGAAGTGTGCTGGGAAGATTGAAAGAGTACTTTGAAGAGCTGATGAATGAGGAAAATGAGAGAGAAAAACTAGTAGAAGAGGTGACTGTTGAGGAGGAGGAAGTAGCAAAGATTAGTAAGGGTGCAGTGAGGAGGGCACCGAAGAGGATGAAGAATGGAAAGGCAGTTGGTCCTGATGATATACCTGTGGAGGTATGGAAATGTCTAGGAGAGGTAGCAGTAGATTTTCTCACAAGAACATTCAACAAGGTCTTAGAGAGTGAGCAGATGCCAGAGGAATGGAGGAGAAGTGTGCTGGTGCCCATTTTTAAGAACAAGGGAGACATGCAGAGTTATGATAACCACAGAGGGATAAAGTTGATGAGGTCAGCATTTGTGAACAACAGTTTGGTTTCATGCCAAGAAAGAGCACCACAGATGCAGTGTTTGCTTTGAGGATGTTAATAGAAAAGTACAGAGAAGGTCAGAGGGAACTGCATTGTGCCTTTGTGGATCTGGAGAAAGCATATGACAGGGTGCCAAGAAAAGAACTGGTATTGCATGAGGAAGACTGGAGTGGCAGAGAAGTATGTTAGAGTGGTGCAGGACATGTATGAGAGATGTAAGACAGTGGTGAGGTGTGCTGTCGGCGTGACCGACGAATTCAAGGTAGAGGTGGGACTGCATCAAGGATCAGCTCTGAGCCCCTTCTTGTTTGCGATGGTGTTGGAGAGGCTGGCAGACGAGGTTAAGCAAGAACCTCCATGGTCTACGATGTTTGCAGATGACATTGTGATCTGTAGTGAGAGCAGAGAACAAGTGGAGGAAAATCTAGAGAGGTGCCCTGGAAAGGAGAGCAATGAAGGTCAGCCTCAGTAAATCAGAATACATGTGTGAATGAGAAGGACTCAGGAGGAACGGTGATGTTACAGGAATCAGAGATAACGAAGGTGGAGGATTTTAAGTACCTCGGCTCAACAATCCAGAGCAATGGAGAGTTTGGAAAATAGGTAAAGAAGCGTGTGCAGGCAGGTTGGAATGGTTGGAGAAAAGTGTCCGCTGTGATGTGTAATAGGAGAGTATCAGCAAGAATGAAAGGAAAAGTATACAAGACGGTGATGAGGCCAGCAATGTTGTATGGCTTAGAAACAGTGGCGCTGAGGAAAAGACAGGAGCCAGAGCTGGAGGTAGCAGAGATGAAAATGTTGAGGTTCTCTGTGGGAGTAACGATGATGGATAGGATCAGAAATGAATCAGAGGGACAGCACATGTAAGATGTTTTGGAGACAATGTCAGAGAGGCTAGATTGAGATGGTTTGAACATGTACAGAGGAGGGATAGTGAGTATACTGGCAGTAGAATGCTGAGGCTCGAACTACCAGGCAGAGGCCTAGAGGAAGACCAAAGAAGAGATTTATGAATGTGGTGAAGGAAGACATGAAGGTCGTTGGAGTAAGAGAAGATGCAGAGGACAGGGTGAGATGGAGGCAGATGATTTGCTGTGGCGACCCCTGAAGGGAACAGCCGAAAGGAAAAGAAGATTTTAGCGCATGTAATATCATACATAGGGTTTTAATACTGCGTCAGTAACTCGCAGATTTTCAGGATCCACGGGAAGGGCCGGAACCAAACTATTGTGAAAAACGGGGCCCTACTGTACTGTCAATAAGGGTCACTTCCAGCATGACTGTTTCCCGAATTTGAGCTCACAGTAGTTAAAGAAGAAAAAGGTGAATGTCCTTGCAAGACTTTATTCCTAAATCTGTGGACTGATTTGAAGATTGTACCGTCACCATCCAATCTGACTTGAGCTTGAACAGTTCAGTAAAGAAAATCAGGCAAATATCTGCAAAGTTGGTTGAGAAGTATCACAACAAATTCATGGCTGTAATTAAAGTAAAAATTTATTTAATTAAAAACAAAAGATAAAGTACATGTAAAAATAATTTTTCAAGTATGAACAAATGTGTCTTGTGATTATATATTTCATTAACCTTTGATAAAGTGCATTGAATAAATTCAGCTGAATTTTGCGTTATTTCAGCTATAAAATGTGAAAAAAATTAAAAATAAAAATGGGGTGGGGATTGATACTTCTCTATACCCTGTGTGTGTGTGTGTGTGTGTGTGTGTGTGTGAGAGAGAGAGAGAGACACAGAGAGAGAGAGAGAGAGAGAGAGAGAGAGAGAGTGTTGAATCTAAAAAGATGCATATTATTTGTTTTGCTCATATTGTTGTTTTCAGGGCCATCCAGGGGCTCCTGGAGAGGCTGGACCTCCTGGACCACCAGGTTTACCGGTAAGTCTGAGCAGACTACTGTTGAAACTTGTATGTCAGCTTCGAGGACTCTTGATAATATCCATAATTTTAAACTTGGACGCATTAACCAAAAATTCTTTTGGATCTTGTTTTGGGAATAATACACCATGAAAAAACAGAACATAAAAAAATTATTCATACAGCTTAAGCCAAATTAGGGTCGTGGGTAGGCTGATGCCCATCTCAACCGACTCTGGGCAAGGGCAGAGTACACCCTAGATAGCTCGCCAGGCCATTGTAGGGCAAAAACACGCTGGTAGCATAGACACACAGTGACATGGCCTTTGCTAACCCAGTTACCTGCACTGGGGGGACACTAGTGACATTCTGTTGATAATAGTAGGGCTTGAACCCCTGACCTTGGAATCAGTAATCCTGCATCCTATCACCGGCCAGCACAGCCATTTAAAAAATATTTTCTTTATTATAATCTGTATCTTCTTAAATCAAGTTAAAATATCTACCAGCACAGTACAATAAGTACAACTGATACTTGGATAAACTATTGCTTGAAGAATAGTATTGTTATTTATTATTATTTTTTTTTATATCTTACCAAGTAGTAGATAATTTAATTTAATTATATAACAATAAATATAATAATATTATGTGATTGTAATACAAGATAATTTGAACAATCTTAATTACCAAGTGAATTTCTGAAACATATTTAGTTTGTTCAAGCCATGAATATATACTTAAGTTGTTGTTTCATAGTTATATCTAAACGAATACTGCAAAAACAGTAGAACAGTGTATCTGAGAGTCAGTACAATATGATTCTATATAATGATTTATCAACAGCTCTCGGACTTCTTTGATTATGCTTCAATTATTTTCAAAGTTTTCAAAAAGTGCCAGTTGATTGTAGTCCTTTCTTTAGATACTGCAGATGTGGTAAATAAAGATAAATTTGACTTTGAGTATTTTGTTTAAACAAAAGTGGCATAACATGTAGGCAGTTAATGGAACAGACAGTTTGACAGAATAGACATCTTGAATATTCGTTATATGTATAAACTGCGTGCATGTTCTGCAATGTCGCAACATGTTTCATTCATTTCAAATATCATTTACTGTGTGTGTGTGTGTGTGTGTGTGTGTGTGTGTGTGTGTGTGTGTGGGTGATAACTCTTTATCCCTCTTTATTGTTAAGGGTGGCCCCGGAGCAAAAGGCCCTGCTGGCACTAGGGGGCCTAAAGGAAGACGGGTAAGACAAATCCATGAGTCTTATTCTGTATTAAGGGTATCTCTCTGTTAAGTAATTTGATCACATAATGAATGCACTCACACATGTTGGTATTGAGAGAGAGAGAGAGAGAGAGAGAGAGCGTGTGTGTGTGAGAGAGAGAGAGAGAGAGAGAGAGAGAGAGAGAGTGAGTAAGAGAGAGAGACTCGTTTTGTGGAAGTGTGAAAATAAGTACGTATGTATGAATAAGGATCTTGAAAATGACCTTTAAAAAGAACTTCAAATCACCATGAAAATCCTCACTTCTGGTGAAGATGACCTCACGTGGACATCTTTAAAATCGCCATGGGATTACTGTTGGTATGGGATGAAATTATTCAGGAACCTCTGGACTGCAGTTGTTAAAAATAGATTTGCATTTGTTTCCATTATTAAATATAATATTAGCTGATAACTTCAACTACTTGGTAACAAAATAAACTTTCAGTTAAAAACTACAAAGAATTCAGCACCAGCTCTGCCTTTTGCTCAAAGTAAACAGGGTTTGTCTCCAGGTTTTCGCGTGTCTCCGACAATTGGACATTATAGATAATGGTAGGCTGAATGAATTTCAGAATAAGTTTAATACTCAAACTCACATAAGTTGCATATAAAGTCTCCAGTTATATAAACAGAAACTTATGACTTCATATGTAACTTATATGAGTATTAGACTTCTGAAATTCATTCAACCTACCATTATCTATAGGGTCCAATTGTCTGGGACATGAGAAATGATCTGGGATCTGATCCCTTCAGAGTTTGCTTCTTCAACGTTCCTTCATCACATTATCTTCTTCTTCTTTTCCTTTCGGCTGTTCCCTTCAGGGGTCGCCATAGCGAATCATCTGCCTCCATCTCACCCTATACTCTGCATCTTCCTCTCTTACACCAACCAAAATCATGTACTTCTTCACCATATCTGTGAATTGTCTCTTTGGTCTTCCGCTAGGCCTTCTGCCTGGTAGTTCCAACCTCAGCATCCTACTCCCAATATACTCACTATCCCTCCTCTGTCCATGTCCAAACCATCTCAATCGAGCCTCTCTGACTTTGTCTCCAAAGCATCTTACATGTACTGTCCCTCTGATGTATTCATTTCTGATCCTATCCATCCTCGTTACTCCCAAAGAGAACCTCAACATTTCCATCTCTGCTACCTCCAGCTTTGCCTCCTGTCTTTTCCCCAGGGCCACTGTTTCCAAACCATACAACATCGCTGGCCTCAACACCATCTTGTACACTTTTTCTTCCATTCTTGCTGATACCCTCCTATCACACATTCTTAATGATACCCTCCTATCACACATCACATCGGATACTTTTCTCCAACCATTCCAACCTGCCTGCACATGCTTCTTCACCTCTGTTCCACACGCTCCATTGCTCTGGATTGTTGAGCCTAAGTACAGTCGACCCCCTACTTACAAAATTAATCCGTTCCAGAGCCTTTTTCGTAACATGGGAGTTTCTTAATTAGGGGGTGCATTTTACATGTTAAACGCCTGATTCATTCCAAGGATCCCATGACTACCCCCATAAACCCTTTAAAAATGATAAAAGTACACCAATTTTGTATGAAATATGTGTTAAAAGTAAAAGAAAATTATTTATTAAAGCATTTAAACATTTTATGAAAATATTAAACCATTTTATTAACATATTTATTAATTAAACCATTATTAAACATTTTTTTATTAAAACACACATACAGAGACACCCCTGTCTCTCTCTTTCTCTCTTTGTCTCTCTCTCTCTCTCTCTCTCTCTCTCTCTTTTTTTTTCTCTCTCTCTCACACACGCACACACACAGACACACAATACAGTACGCATTAAATGTGTATTGTATACACATTAAATGTTTATTGTGGCACTGCGGGCTAGGCCCACAAGCAGGATTTTAAAGAGCATTCCCTGCTTGACAGATCGGAGGTCCAAACTCAACTTTAACTTGATTCCTTAAAGGATCGGAGGTCCGCGTTTGAATTTTGAAAGGTGCATATGGCGCTTTTCATAAGAGGAGGTTGTTTTCATATCCCGGGGTTGAAAACTTAGGAAAATGTTTTTCGTAACTCGGAATTTTCGTACCCAGGGGGCTTCGTAAGTAGGGGGCCGACTGTACTTAAAATCCTCCACCTTCCTTATCTCTGCTCCCTGTAACCTCACCGTTCTTCTTGGGGCCTTGTCGTTCATACACATGTATTCTGTCTTACTGAGGCTAACCTTCATTCCTCTTCTTTCCAGGGCATACCTCCACCTCTCTAGATTTTCCTCCAATTGTTCTCTGCTCTCACTACAGATCACAATGTCATCTGCAAACATCATAGAATCTTGCCTAACCTCATCTGTTAGCCTGTCCCTCACCATAGCAAACAAGTAGGGCTCAGAGCTGACCCTTGATACAGTCCCACCTCCACCTTGAGCTCTTCTGTCACACCGACATCACACCTCACCACTGTCTTACATCTCTCATACATGTCTTGCACCACTCTAACGTACTTCTCTGCCACTCCAGATTTTCTCATGCAATGCCACAGTTCCTCTCTCGGCACCCTGTCATATGCTTTCTCCAGATCCACAAAGGCACAATGCAGCTCCCTCTGACCTTCTCTGTACTTCTCTATTAACATCCTCAAGGCAAACACTGCGTCTGTGGTGCTCTTTCTTGGCATGAAACCAAACTGTTGTTCACAAATGCTGACCTCTGCCCTTAGTCTAGCTTCCACTATTCTTTCCCATAACTTCATCATATGGTTCATCAACTTTATCCCTCTGTAGTTGCCACAACTGTGCACGTCTCCCTTGTTCTTAAAAATGGGCACCATCACACTTCTATGTTCAAAATCTACTGCTACCTCTCCTAGACACTTACATACCTCCACAGGTATGTCATCAGGACCAACTGCCTTTCCATTCTTCATTTTCTTCAATGCCCTTCTCAATTCACCCTTACTAATCTTTGCTACTTTCTGGTCAACGGTCACCTCTTCTACTCTTTTTTTCTCTCTCATTTTCCTCATTCATCAGCATTTCAAAGTTCTCTTTCCATCTTTTCAGCACACTTCTGTCATCATTCAGTACATTTCCCACTCTGTCCTTAATCACTCTAACTTGCTGCACATCCTTCCCATCTCTATTTCCCTGCTGTGCCAACCTGTATAAATAGTTTTCTCTCTCTTTATTTTCCAATGAGTATACAAGTCATCATACGCCCTCTGTTTGGCCTTTGACACCGCTACCTTCGCCTTACGCTGTGTCTGCCTGTACTCCTGTTTACTCTCTTCACTCCTCTCTATGTCTTCTTAGCTAACCTCTTCCTGTGTACACACTCCTTTATTCAATTTATTTAAGCTGATTTCATCTCTCTCTCTCTCTCTCTCTCTCCCCTGTGTGTGTGTGTGTGTGTGTGTGTGTGTGTGTGTGTGTTTCTGTTTGTGGGTATTTAGGGTCCACGAGGGCCAGATGGTCAAGTTGGTGAGGCTGGCACCGAGGGAAAAAAGGTGAGATGTCTTAATGCAGCCAGAGGTTGTAATAAGATTACCATAATAGCAAAATCATATAGGTGTAGCACCATAATATAACTTGTCTTTTTCATCATTCACTGAACTGCTTGTAGCACTGGAGAGGTTCTGCCTATTTCAGTTGACACTGGTTGAAGGCGGGGTACACCCTGAACAGCTTATTAGATCATTGGAGAACAACACACAAAAGCATTAGCACTTACTTTTGCATGCAGGGGCAATTTGGAAACAAAGCTGTCTCTTTTAAAAGATACGTTAATAAATATTTGACTATGTTATTAAACAGCATAATTTCTGTTAACTTTTGTTTAATTTAACTTGGCAGGACAGGAGTATCAAATTTGTGACCAAAACATTTAAGACATTTTTAAAGAAATTTAAGATGTTTTACTAATGTTGGCTAAATTACTGAGTCTTTAAATTATGTAAAAAAATGGAGTGGAACTGAACCTGTTCATTTTTTATTTGTTTGTTTTTCCTGTTAAAATTGAAAAGTAGTTTTGAAATTTTTAAAAAATTTTAACCAAAGTAATATTTTGTTCAGCATCTTGAATATATTTAGCATTTAAGATTTTGCAATTTATTCTGGATCATTGTTTAAAGTTAAAATAATTATTGATGATGTTAACTGCTGTATGTATCAAAGTAAGGAAGTCAAAGTCATGGAATTAAAAAACAAGTTCAATTACGCTGGGAACGACAACATTTGAAACAGATTTCGTAACCTCATTTTGACTTACCTGTAATTTTTTCTCTAAGGGTCCCGTTGGTCCCCCTGGAAAAGTTGGGTTTCTTGGAGAGCAGGTAAGGCTGTGCGACAGTATGATTGTTACATGTATATTACATTTAAATAATTTATTTCAATCTCTTTGGTCATAGTAATTTAAAATTAAAAGTCATTGTGTAGATATTTTAATTTTATAAAATTTCCGCAGGGGAAGATCGGTGAACCGGGAGAGGCAGGACCAAAAGGATTTCCGGTGTGTTCCGTCCCATTTATTAAATGAAAGTAGAATACTCAGCCTGGGCTATTTTAACTGACATTACCAGCTACACGATTGGTGTTGAGGCTTCCTTGCTGTTCAACCAATCTGCACACTACACTTCCCAGCATTACTTTCACCGCTCCCAACACATAATTTCTGAGTCATGCATCACTTGACTTCCTGCACACCTGATTATATTCACACCCAGTCACCAAACCACTGTACAAAATGTACAGCAAAGTATCACTTACCGGTAATCCTGTGTATTACAATACATTTCAGTTAATCCTGTGCATAGTAAACTATTTATTTTTTCTTTATATTTCGCTGTGTATGACCAGGTTTCTTGTTTTGTCCCTGAACTCAGTTTTGTCTACATATATCTGTATATACATCCTGTTTATGATCTGAGTTTCTGCCTTTGATGAACTTTATGCCTGATCAAATGCTACCTTGCTTGCTTTCTGACTATGAACTTGAATTTTATCTTGGATTCATCTTCTTGGCTTTCATTAGAAACACGAGTTTTATCTGCACATTGCATTCTGTGTGCTGTTTGCGTGGCATGGCAGAATACTTCATTATGGGTGCCCCAGGTAATCCATCTTATGTGAAGGCTCTAGTGTCTTAGAGTGGAACCAGTGGTGTGCACCATTGGAGACTTCAAGCCTTTGAAGCTCATCTCCATGTTAGCACTCATTCTATGACATCCTGGTCCTCAACAGCCTTTTGTGGTGGAAGTGTATGCCTGGGACAGTCTCATTACAGCTGTACAGGAAAAAGCACAAGATACATCTGGTGGCATTCTTCCCATGCAAACTAATCACAGCTGCCTGCAACTATGATGGGATACTAAGAGCTTCTACATGAATTTTGTCTATAGTTGGATGGAGCTAAGCTTCTATTCTCTGTCCTGACTAACCCCAGAATGTAGAATATTTATGGACTACCATGCACTTTGACCCAAGACAAGAATGATGGGTCATGTTTTTAACATGCTTTGATTTCGCTGTAAATCTCTGAGGGTTCAAAAACACCAAAGCTAACTTATTCATTCAGTTCGCACACATCTCAGGACCCCTTAGTCAGAACACGTTCTACCTCAGGGTGCATCACATATACCCTTGACTGAATTAATCAAAGAATGGATTGGAGACCCAAATGCAGTAGGGTATCGCCCAACATGTGAGTTCATTTGCAAAAAGCAAGGAGACCCAAAGTGCACGAGGCCCTTTCAATGGTATGTTGGGGTTTTTAATGCAAAGGGAAAGATTCACTCCTAGAGCAAAATGGAAAAAACTAAGTTTATTAAACAGGTAACACTCCAAATCAGCAGGCAAAATCCATGGTAAAAATAACACATGCAATGGTCAGAGAATTCCAAAAAAGGTAGAAAAAAACAGAAAGCAAAACAAAACTACTAGACAAATTTACTAATGCTGGAAAGGCTCAAAGGAAACCTCTGGTAGAAAGTCAACGTCTGGCATGTTCTCCTCGTGCTTGCATGGGTTTCCTCCAGGTACTCTGGTATCCTCCCACAATTCAAAAACATGGACAGAAGGTTAACTGGCTGTTCTAAATCACCCGTAGGTGTGACTGAATACGAATGATTGTGTGAGTGTTGGCCCTGTGATGGCATGGTGAACTTTCCAGGGTGTACCCCACCCTTGCCCAGGGTCGGCTGAGATGGGCTTCAGTCTCTCCCCAACCCTAATTAGGATTAAGCGATTCATAAAATGAATTAATGAATAATGATAGTAGTGCAGCGACTTTTTACATTTCCTGCAGCTCGTCCCACTGCCTGACTGAACCACAACCTTTATAACTGCAGAAAAACTATTCCATTTATCCCAACTATTTCTTCCTAAATTTTGGGATACCAGAGAGGACAGAGGTCAGTGACTGGGAACACTGGGGAAGCTGCCATTGGATACCTTGGCCACCAAGTTGAGTGACTCCAGCAATGGACTGGGATGTACACACATGTTGTGATGACACGCGATATGATTGTGCATGATTCTTGCATTGGCTGAGTATGCCAAGAACTCATTAAACATCCTGCTAACGCTCTAACCCACTTTTAGTGTATCATAACAGAGCACAATTTTCACAGATACCCCCACAGTTGAAGCGTGCTTTTGTAAAGCTGAACAGGCTCGGAAGAAAGTGTACTAGTATATCACTAGAGCCACAGAAGCTGGAGCATTATAATTTAATTTTATTATAAGAATGAAGGACTCAAGTGACCTGCACAGAGAGCTGATCTCAATATTACTAACACCTTGTGAATGAATTTTAGCTGAATAGACACTTCTATTCTAGTGGAATGTCTTCCCAGAAGAGCTTATCAAAACACAATAAGGGAATTAAATCTGGAATACAATGTTCAACCAAACATAAGGGTGTGATTTCAGATTTGTCAAACAGATTATATTTTCAATAAACATTGAATGTCTGAATATTATTAGCACTTTAGGAACATATTCATTTTCAGGGTAATAATGGGGGCTCAGTGGTAAAGGCTTTGAGCTACTACTGATATTTGAGGCTGCAGATTCAAGTCCCAATACAGCCAAGCAGCCAATATTGGGCCCTTGACAAGACCATTAATCTTAAAGGTCTCAGTTATGCAAAAGAGAAACATGGATCATTCTGTATAAGAGAGAGTGCTAAATCCTGTAACTTTATTTTGCTAATAATACATTTCAATACAAATCTACAATACTGTAATTGGTTTGCAATAATCACATATCAGTAAATAATTTCTCTTTGTAAGCGTTGACTACCATGTTGCTTTAAGTCAGTGCTTCTCAAATAGTGGGGCGCGCCCCCCTGGGGGGGCGCGATGGGATGCTGAGGGGGGCGCGTGTGACCCAGGAGAACATGCTTTTTTTCCGCCAAGAAAGTGTAATTGCACATCCACTCCAGTAGTTGGCAGTGGCGCCCTCATTGCCCATTGTGCGCAGCAAGTACAGGTCCCAGCTAAACATTGAGCAGGAGCTGAGAGTTGCAGTGTCATGCTTCAAACCTCGCTTTGAGAAGCTGTGCGCTGCAAAACGTGCTCATTGTAGCCATTAATCTTGGCTTCCTCATTTTGAGAAAAAAATCAGCACAAATTGTTCTATTTGTTCTTGTTTTGTAGGTTAAAGTGTTTATATATTGTGCTCCTGAGTTAATGTTTCTGAAGTCAATTTGAATTAATTATTTATTGATTTTATTTTCAGCAGCAAATGGTGTGGTAAGTTTGTCAAAAATGTAACAAGGATATTATTATTTTTAAATTTAAGGCAAATTGATGCACTTTCTTTTACAGACTAATAAAAAATGTTCAAAAAGTTATTCTTGTAAGTTGAACTATATCTCTTTCTTTTTGTTTTATTTATGTTAACAAGGATACGATATAATGAAGAGATATACCTGTAACTATATTATAGAAAAAAGTTATAATTTATAGTTGCGGCAGAAAGTGGGTGGTGGGGGGGCGCGAATTGTTTTCTTCTTGCTAGGGGGGGCGTAACAGAAAATAATTGAGAAGCACTGCTTTAAGTGAACAGAACCCTTTGTCTAATGAAGAAAATCTCCATCTGTGCCAAGGTTTCCATCTCAGGAAACAAATAAAAACAGGGAAATAAGATTTAAATTCACCTCTATGAGATTCAAGTGTATATGTGAATTGATAAGACAGGACAAAAGGGCAGAAATTCAGTTCTGGATAATTGTGTAAAATTCTGAACATGATTGTAATTATCAATGGAAGCAAGGGTTAAACAAAGACAGAATTCAGTTTCAATAAGCACCTGAAGGGGAAATATGTTACAGGTGAAACTCCATTGGGATAACAAAATAATGATGGGAGCAGAACCAAAACAGAAACCAAAACAAGAGCACATTATTTCAATGATAATATTTTGCGTGCCAGGAATAATGTCATATATTATAGAACTGTTTGTAATATGTTAACATATTTGTTATTACTGCTTTACATCCATCCACAGGGAATCCAAGGGCCTTCTGGTGCGCCAGGAGAAAAAGGGATTACAGGAGAAACAGTGAGTAAAATTGAAGTAAATTGAAGTGTACTGAATGCATTAAAGGTGCTTTTTGCTTCCATGTAGAACAGTTCAGTGTTTTAATGGCATTAAATACCATTCTACTCATGAGAGCTTGCCGTGCACTGGTATGTACAGTTATTTGCATTTATGTGAAGTATTTCTGATCCAAACTTTTATTTTTAATAAGGGCCCCTCAGGAATACCAGGAACTGTAGGACCTCTTGGAAACATTGGACCAAAGGTAATGATTGTAACATACACAAGCACACACACACACACACACACACACACACACACACACACACACACACACAGAAGTAAATAACTAAAAATAGATTTGATATTTATAATTAATAGTGGAATGGTGGGTCAGTGGTTAGCACGTCTGCCTCACAGCAAGAGGGTTAAATTCCCAGGATCATGCGTTGCTGTGTAGAGTTTGCATGTTCTCGCTGTGCTTGTGTGGAATTCCCCTGGGTGCTCCGCTTTTCTCTCACGGTCCAGAAACATGCACAGCAGGCTAACTGGCTGTTCCAAATCATCCCAAGGCTTGAAAGTGTGAGTGTGAATGGGTATATGTGTGTTGGCCCTGCAATGGTCTGGCGAGCTGTTCAGGGTGTATCATGCCTTGTCCAGAGTCAGTCACCCTGGGACTCTAATTAGGACAAGGAAAATTAATGAATGAATAAATCTATTATTATTCATTCAATGGCTTTTCTCATTTTACCATTAAAATGGTTGCCATTGTTAAGCTACTCTTCTTCCTACTGTCTCTTGTGTTGGGTTTACATCAGTGGCTCTTAACCTTGTTGGAGGTCCCGAACCCCACCAGTTTCATATGCACATTCACCGAACCCTTCATCAGTGAAAAATAAAAATATGATTTTTTTACAAATTCAAGACATAGGTACTGTTGTGTTCTTGCATTCCCCATCTCCATGCAGTTTCACGAAGTATTCCTTTAGTTTTGCCTGTGCGAGACTAGAGTTGCTCAACTTGGCATTGCAAATCATTTAGATAGGACGCTGAGTCCCATCACGTTCCGTGATGCATGCGAATCCATGTTGTATATATTCGTCCGACCACTTTCTTTTTTTGCTCGACATAGTTAGTATGGATTAAAATATTCTGAAAAAAAATCTCACGACTTCACACATTGACTACTGAGCACGCTAAATTCCCCACGGCACTGATTGGCCAAGCAATGTAATGTGATCATCTGCAGCCAGTGATGGCCAAGCGGGGCGTGTCATCACTAATTGATATGATGAGTCGGGTGTGTCTTGACCTCCGTGACAGAGGCTCTGCCGAACCCCTGAGACCAACTCACCGAACCCCTAGGGTTCGATCGAACCCAGGTTAGGAACCACTGGTTTACATAATAGAAATCCTCCAAAAAATGAAAAAGTGAATGGCGTAATCAGATAGTACCACCCCCATGTACTGCATACTGAATATTTACTTAAAACATACATGCATACATAAACAAAGGGCAAAAGGGAGCACAATCACTCTTTTTCCTCTTAATTACTTTTGGCAGGGTAAGCAAAACAAACAAACAAAACATATATGCTTCAAGCACCGTATGTATTGTATGCATACAAAGCAGTGGTGATTGAAATTGTTTCTCACTGTCCCTCATTCTCAGGGTCCACCAGGAAAAGTGGGAGATACAGGAGTTCTTGGTGAACCAGGAACGAAGGTAGAATAATGACTTTAGTATCTAGTATTTCTATAATCACAAAAGTATCTTTTGGGAAGTGAAAATTTGCCAAGAAGTATTCAGCATTCTACAATCATATTAACTTTACAGACTGTAATAAAAAGAAATATTTAAAGTGCAGTGTTTTGTATTTTGTTATGCAATAGGGTGCAGTAGGAGCTGAAGGAAATGCTGGAGCTCAAGGCCTCATTGGGCCCAGGGTGCGTCAGATCTTTCTTCATGCACATAGTGGGGTCCAAAACCAGAAACCACAATCAAAATCTGGGAATTGATTGTATTTTAACTAAGAAAAAAAAACTATTAATACCTTGACTATTGAAGACGATGGTCAATTTCCAGGTCATAATTTAAATTGAAACTACATACTGTAATACTGACTTTTTGAACTCCTTTGCTCATGTGCTGAAGATGTATTGAACATCTTTAGGTTTCACACAAACACGTTGAGTCTCTGCTTAAGTCCACAGTGTTATGAAACCAAAAGAGGAACATGCCAAATACTACGAAACAAAGTGCCTTTTTTACTCAAGTTCTTGCTGATAATATTGTTTGTAATGAAAACATTTTTGAAGCAAAAAGCATTTCCACTAGTGGTGTCAGACATTTCGCCACCACTGTTGATGAATTTTGTCCATGAGAGAACATTTTAAGATAATTAATTGTGTGTTTATATGGTTGTGTGGACAGGGAGAGCCAGGTTTGGAAGGTGAACATGGTCCTGCTGGACCTGATGGTGCCAAGGTACACATTAAATTGCTCTGTTGGTTTTCATTATGCTGTCTGTGTATAATTGTTCATCAGATTAGTTATGATGCTTTCTTCCATGGTCAATGTCATCAGACAATACAAAGGGTTAGAGGCTTGTACCTCGCAGGCCATTAAATTGCGTTTGCCAAAAAAAAAGACGAGGTCTGACACTTGAGAATTAAAAGGGCAGTGGTGGCCTGGTGGAAAAGGGCGCTGGATCGGTGATCCTAAGGTTGGGGGTTCGAGTCCCACTCTCCAAAAGGTTGTCACTGTCCCTTCATTGCAGCTAACTGGGTTATCAAAGGCGGGCCATGTCTCTCACTGTCTATGGTGTGAGGCATGTAAAAGAACCATTGCTGACTTTCGTTAAGAGGAGCTGCAAAGCTGTCAGCGTGTTTCTGTCCCTTGCTAAAGGGTTGTGACAGGAAGGGCATCCGACGTAAAAATCTATGCCAAATCAAACATGCGAATCAGATGATTCACTGTGGCGACCCCTGGAAAAAAAGGGAAAAAGTTGAAAGGAAAAGAAGAAGACTTGAGAATTTAAAGAAAAAAAGGACCATTCCAGCATAAAATACACACTAACTACTTATTTTAATTGCTTATTAACCAAGCTAGTTTTTTGCGCATGCTTCTGTTATATTCACTAAATTGTGTAATGCTGTGATGTAATAAGAGCGCATAAATCCACTTCCTAATTGCGCCCGCACATACCACCCACTTTGTGGAAATGCAATTAGATATAAAATCAGAAGTAGTGTTGTAACACCACCCTCAATTAATTTCACTTATTTTACAAATTGCTCATTCCTGTTAAGTTCATGGGGAGGCGGAGCCTATCTTACCTGGTTACCGGACGAAGGTGAGGTATGGTCTGAATGGCCAACACCACCCAACGCACACAACAATTCATGCTCACTTTAACTGCAATAACGAACAATCTATTAGCCTAATGTGCATTTTTGGACTGTGGTGAGAAACCTGAGTACCTGAAGGAAACGCAACACAACCATGGGGAGAATATGAAAATGTAACAGAAACCTCCTCACTACACCTGAGACACAAACTTTCTGCTAACTGCTTTGACTTTTATAAATATCAGACAATGAGAGATTTCCTTTTGGCTTTTTCCCTTTATCAGGGGTCACCACAGCAAATGAGTCACATGTTTGATTTGGCATGTTTTTTTTTTTTTTTTTTTCTTACGTTGGACACCCTTTCTGACACAACCCTTTAGCAAGCAACAGAAACATGCTGACGGCTATGCAGGTACTTTTTACGAAAGTCAGCAATGGTTCTTTTATATGCCTCTCATCATAGACACTGAGAGACATGGCTGGCCTTTGATAACCCACTTCGCTGCACTGGGGCGGACAGTGACAACCCTGTGGAGAGTGGGACTCAAACTCCGAACCTTAGGATCAGCGATCCAGCGCCCTATACCACCAGGCCACCACTGCCCTGATATAAATATTAGTCAATCCAAACTGAAATTTTGTCTTTTTTTCTATGTTTTGATTTCAAATGCAATTATTTTTAGCATAAAGCAAAAATAGTTTTAATATGGACTCTGTTCTGTTAAAATTAGAATGTTATTAGCATTAGCAATATTTCTTTGTTAAACAGGGTGAAAAAGGTGACGTAGGACCAGAAGGTGAACCCGGTGTGAGGGGTGACACAGGAATCAATGGCAAAGAGGGGCCACAAGGTGCTCCTGGACTCACTGGAGTCAGAGTGAGTATACACATGGCACACAACCATACACCATGAAGCACTGAAAGTTGCAGCCACTGAAAGTTGGATATGATAGGCATTCAGGGCTATTCTTGTTTTGAGTCCGCAAATGGCTGGAGAGGGCAATTCTGGAAGCACATAGTACTTTCTTATAGTATGGAATATGATGTGCAGAAGTGGGATGTATTATTATTTTTTTAAAGTTCAAAAGCAGTTCAACCAGTAATTTCTCCTAATATGATATTTTGAATTACATTTCTGTGTATGTTTTGTTTGTTTTGTTTTTTTTGCTTAGGGTCCTGAAGGGAAGCCAGGGAAAATGGGTGAGAGAGGGAAGCCTGGCCTCAAGGTAAGTGAATGAAACATGTTTATGGAATTTAACCTTTTCTGACCAATTAAATATCTTATTTTTTCCTAGTTTATATCCTGAAGTTCTTCTGTGGTGTTAACACTAAATAAACACTAAATAAAATATAATAACTAAAATGTTCTGCTCACCAATAGCATTGCATGTTCACCAGTGTTCTGGTTAAATTTTAATAATGACTCCAGTTAACTTTCTTTGTCTTATAATAGTATGATCACATCTTTCTGTGGGTTGGACTAACAATATTGTGTGAAAATCACATTATATAAAATTTCAAGCACCATATACAAAATATATAAAATTACACATGGTATTACATAGTTAAGGTGTTTTGCCTTTGCTATGCAGAATAGTTGTTTGTATGAATAGACATACGGTGAAATTATTACTAACAGTTGATTCAACTGGGTTGTGTTGCACCATTTGTGCTTTTGAAGCACTATGTTGTACTGTGAGCTGTCCAGGGTGTACCCTACCCTCGCCCAGAGTCGGCTGAGATGGGTGCTAGCCTCCCTGCGACCCTAATTAGGATTGAGCGGCATATAAAATGGATGGATGGATGGATGGATATTTTACTGTGTTAATTGATGCTACTTATATTAAAAATATATTTGCATGCTTAATATTGTCTTATTTGCTATGAACTAGATTAAGATCCAAAACACTGCCTTCATAATAATTACCATTTTGTTCATTAGAAAAATTATCATAAAATAATTTAAGGGGTTTTCTTGGTAGAAAGGCAAAGTTTCCATTGATGTTTAAAAATGTATGCAGCACAATAGCCTTATTGTATTTTTAATTTGGGTTCATTTTGCAGTGTATTTCATAAGATTTTTATTGCTGTTTGCATTTTAGCATTACTGAGCTTAAGTACTGGTAAACAGGCCTGGTATAAAGTCATTATTCAGTCGGCTATAGAACGCCGGACCCTGTGGACCAGTTCAATGTTTCCAAACTAACGTTGGCATATCATGTCCTTGTGGTACTCACTTGGTACAAGGAGCAGTGTTATACTGGAACAGTTTTGGGCTTTTTGACTTTAGTAAATTTCTACACTGCATTATGCAGAAATGTTCCTTATAATAATATGAGGAATGCTCATATGGAGGCCCTGGAGAGGCATCCTAATCACCGTGTTCTTTGATAGAATTTACTGATCTTTAAGAATTTTTTTTTTTTTTTTTTTTTTAGCACTTAATTGTATATTTATATCTACATTTGAGTGTATCTGTCCCTCATAGGGAGCAAAGGGCAAAATGGGACACCTGGGTGAGACAGGAACAGCAGGGAAACCCGGACCAACTGGATCCATCGGACCAAAAGGATCTAGAGGAACTATTGGATCTGTGGTAAGTAACAAAAGAAAGTAAAAATGAATTCATCATGCTAAGAATCTCAGGCCTGAGCCAGGGTAACTGTATAATGAAATGAATATTAGCTGTTTTGATTTGCGGTGTGTACGGAGATTTCCGCTGACTTATTTTTACAGACTGAAATTAAAATACAAACCTCAGAAAGGCATTCAGGGGTAGAGTCAGCACCTTGTATGTGAAGAAATAAGGGTCACTACTGACCCACTGATATTCAATCTTCCATTCAGTATACTTATATCTCTACAGACTCTAACATTTCATGGGCAGAGTTGAATGCAACTTTAAAAACAAGGAAAGAGGACATTCCTGCTATGTTCAACCATATAAGAAAGAATGTGAGCAAAATTATCAGCATATTAATTAATACTTATATATATATATATATATATATATATATATATATATATATATATATATATATATATATATATATATATATAATATAAATTGTATAGATAGAAATTATACCAAGATCAACTTTATTGGTTTAATAATAAAAAACTTGCTTATTAACCAAGAAAAGTACCATTATTGATTCAATATGAACACAGCAATTCATTTATCAAATACAAGATGGTCTTGTACTATTTCGGATAAGCAGCAAGCCTGTTCAAGAACCAGTACATGTTCAAGAACAAGTCATGAACAAGAACGTTTCCCAAATATGTCTATGGGAAAGCATTCTTTTTCCCTATAATAAATCATCATCTCGAAAATGAGCATAGTCTTGTTTTAGAGACATTTTTCTAAAAGTAATTTTTACTCATCCTTTGGGTAGTTATTTTTCTTTAAAGAAAGATACCCCTCACGCTTGGTGCTTTGAGTTGAAGTGCAGGTTGATATCACTGATTTGGTCATTTCAGAGAATGTCGACATTTATTTTTTGATGACCTGATGTGATATAAGGAAATTGGCATTGTGGCAGCAATTGAAACCATCCGGGAAAAATCACGACGTAGAAGTACTTGGTACTTAGGATCAATCTAAAGAAAAAAGTCTTATAATAAAATGAGAAGGACCAGTAGTGTGTTAATTTTTAGAATAATTTATCAATACAAGACATTAAGTGGTTCAAAGTCAGAACTCGACAAAGTTTCAAGACTATGGCAGTGCATATTTATCCCTTCTCTCACTAACAGCCTGGTGCCTTGCTGGGGGTGGGGGGTGGGGAAATAAATGCTTCAACTCCAAAATGAAAAGAAATTGTGTTTAGGCTGGCACAAACACCAAGGTAACTCAACAATCACTGTTATGGTGATCATTGGAGTGCAATCCTCCACATGTTCTACAGAGGGCTACTTTTGCAATTTCAGGCTGCTTTTTCTAAAATATTTTTCTTAATAAAACATTTATTTAAAAACGGTGGGTGGGGTCATGCTTTTTCACTCTAGTTCAAAAATGACATTTTAACGGCATAAAAGAAATCAAAACACTCCACACAAAACATGTAACTGTGAGTCTTTAAACTTTTAGTTTTGATTTTCTCACATTTCACTTTTTATGAACATGCTCGTTTTTCCTGTGGGTTCCTCAAATAGTATTCAATTCTGTGTCTTCAGGGTGCTCCAGGCCGCATGGGACAACAGGGGGAACCAGGTATAGCAGGGTATGAGGTGAGATTATGAAAGATTTATTCATATATTTATACCTACCTTCCATATAATAACTTACTCTTTCATACTGATAAGCAAAGGAACATTACTCTTGCATTTAAAACAAGAAAAAAGTGATTATTTAAAATAGTGAGAGTGAGAGACACCAACTGCATCCATTATTCCAAAAAGTACTTTATCCATTTTACCCATCTTCAATCTCATGGGACTTTGGGGCAAGAAAAACTCAAGCAAGATTCTTTCAAGCATATTCATGCCAATTGTCTGGTAGCGATTTTACTTTCAGTGAATGGATTGGTGGGTTACAAGCTTCAGCATTCGTTGTGCGAGGATCTAGCATGATTATTTCTGAATGTTTCAATTCTTTAGATATGTATACGTATAATTCCAGGGAAAAAAAACCTGCTTTCTCTTATTTCATAGATCCATGTACTGTGCATACATTAAAGCAGGAGCATTGCTTATTGATGCGGCATGCCTGTGGTTAGCACGTTCACCTCACAGCAACAAGGCTGTTCGATTTCCGGGCTTAGGGGGTTTCTGCGTGAAGTTGGTATGTTCGCTCCCATACCTGCATGGGTTTTCTCCGGGTACTCCTGTTTCTTGCCATAGTCCAAAAACATGCACAATAAGCCGATTGGCTGTTCCTAGGTGTGAGTGTTAATGGTTGTGTATGTGTTGCCCTGCGATGGATTGGAAAGCTGTAGAAGGTGATCCCTGCCTTTGCCCTGAGTCGGCTGAGATGGGTGCCAGCCCTCCAACGACCATAATTAGGATTATGCGGCTTAGAAAATGAATGAATGAAATATTAAAGTGGATACATACCCAACAATTGTTTACCTGATTATCTTAAACTAATGGGTGGGCCAGATCGCTTCTACACAGCAAAACAAGTAAAAGCTTGGAAGAGTATTGTTGTCTACAATTTCTTTGAATGTGGTTAGTTAAAAGATTCAGGAACCGAGACACTGGAAAACAAATCCTGAACATTTTTACCTGGATAAGTTTGCACTGTATGTTGCGATGGATGCAGAAAAGTAATGAAGTGCAAACTGTGGTTTTACTCCTCATGAATTCATGCTCTCTTCACCCCATATTTTTTTCTGCCTACTTTTTTATTTTTTTGAGCTTAGTTTCACTGTAGAAGCATATGCCCTGCAATGGCCTGGCCAACTGTATGGGAGTACTCTGCCCTCACTCAGAGTTGGCTGAGATGGGCGCTAGCCAAAAGCAACATTAATTAAGATTAAGCAGTTCAGAAAATAAATGAATGATGCCTGTGTGAGCACAGTCAATAAGAGTTCATTTATAAAGACTATGTATGTTATCCTCAAGATTGAACAGCACCACAAGCATCATTAAAATAAAAAATCTCCATTTCACCAAAATAAAATAGAGCAGAGTGATTTAAAAATCTTTTAAATCTCCCTTCTGTCCTAAGTGAAAGGATCAATTCTTAAATTCTTATTATGTCATCCCTGTGTCATGTACCTTTATATCTATCTTCTACTTGTTGTTTTATAACAGTTAGCAACTTGAGTTAGGAGCTAGCTGTACAAAAATCTAAACCATTTTTAATTGGTCAGTCAGAGGACACATATTACTTTTACTATTAGATGCATCCCATTTATCACTGTGTTAAAATCTGCACATAGTAAAGTTCCCTCTGATTCCGACGCAAGCAGCTTACGGTAAGTTCCCTTCGCAGTCAGCCTATGGGGAAGTAAATATATAAAAAAAGTACTCATTTTCTGTCTTAGATTGGAATAGGATGTATTTGCTGTTGTTATCCCTGATCTCTTTAAAACTTTCAATATTAACAGAATTGTGAAGTAATATTTCAACTCCACTTTTGTGGCCAGTTTTCTACAGAATATGGTCTATATATACAGTCATACCTCATACCTCACTTTTCGAAATTAATCTGCTCCAAAGGTGTTTCATAACCTGATTTTTTCATAAGTTGAGTAGCATTTTACATGTAAAAGGCCTGATTCGTTCCAAGGCATCCAATACTATCCCCTAAACCCTTTAAAATTATAAAAGTACAGTCATCCTTTGAATTTCGTGGATAATATAGACTAGACCTGGCCGCGATAATCGAAAAACCGCGAAGTAGGATCACCCCTCTCATTTCGACCATACGTATATGTTTTCGCGTCTATACAATATCAAGAAGTGTATATTAAACGTTACACAGTTATATGCTAATGTAAATACTGTAATGTTTTAACATTTAAATAGAATTTATATATAAATACTTTAGGTACTATACTCACCTGACAATTGCTCTTCTCCGCTTGATCTTAATCCAAAAAAAATGACGATGACAGACCTGTGCAATACGATGAAGATGAAGTAAAGATGATGAAGATGATGATTTACTACACAGGTTATTGAGAGCTTTATTCCAAGTCAGGTAATGCCTCTTTGTCAGATTCGAGAGGCATTGGATCAGCAGCAGGAGGTGCTTCACTTCATCTTTTTTGATATAACGCATGGTAGATTCATTTATGCCATAATGGCATGCTACATGGGCATACGTATTGCCCACCATCAGCATATCTAGTAGCTTCACTTTTTGGGTCACTGTCATCATATTTCGCTTTTTCTTGGGCTCATTGGATGCCTTAGATGGTTCAGGACGTTTAGGAGGCATTTTCAAGGGCGTCACAAACACTATAAGATCACAAAATCAGAAAAATTCCCACGGGAATGTGCGAGGCTACAGCGTCATGCGTCTAAGCCAATCAGCTTGCGAGATTGAGTTGAGTCGGCGGTCCCTACCTGAACTGGGACTGAAGGAGGGGCACGTTCAGTCTGTCGTTTGTAAACAATGGACGCAGCCTACCTTGGGTCCCTGCCTTCCGCTTGCATGCATGCAAGTTTCAGCAAGAATTTTGAAATTTTTATGAATATTTTTGATTTTGGGTACTTATGGAAAATACTGCGATTGCACACTCGAAAAACTCACACAATGAGCACACTCGAAAAACTCACGAAACAAGTTTCAAATCTGTCCTTTAAGCGTGTTAGAACTCCATGACGAACAATGGGTCGGAGGCACACGAAAAGCATCATGGGTATTATGGAGATGCAGCTTCCTCCTCGCCCCCTCACCCTTCACTTTCCGCTGCGGCAGCCATGACAGCACCAGCTATACTCCCTGCGCACCAAGAACCACTCATCCCCACGCCAGCCAGGTATTCACGCGCGATCGGCTCCTGCACACAATTCCTTCACCAGTGTTCGCTCGTCTTCAGCCAGCAGCCACTCACCTACTCCACTGATCAAGAAAAAATCGCCTTCATCACCAGCCTACTCAGGAGCAAGCCTCGTCCTGGGCGCTAGCGGTCGCCACCCATACCCCGGAATTATGCTCCCAGTTAGACCAGTTCATGCGAGAAATGAAGAAGGTTTTTGATCTTCCGGCGAAAGGGGAGGAGGTGAGCTCCCAGCTCCTACGAATTCACCAAGGCTCACAGTCAGTGGTAGAGTACGCCATCCAATTCCGGATTCTCGCCATCGAAAGCGGCTGGAACGACCCTGCGCTTTTGGGGGCTTTCTTGCAGGGGCTCAATGAACGGCTGAAAGATGAGCTCGCGGCCCGAGACGAGACGACTACTCTGGAGAAGTTAATCACCTTGTCTAACAGACTGGACAACCAGCTGAGAGAGAAGGATAGATCCCGGAAGGGGGCCCCACCTCGAACTCACTCGCCAGTTCCCCCTCTGAGGGAGGATGACAGTCAAGAACACATGAAGGTGAACCGCACCAGACTGACGGCTGAAGAGAGGCACCAGCAGCTGGTCTCTGCGTCTACTGTGTTGAGAAAGGCCATTACCTCGCCCAGTGCACCGCACGGCAGGGCTCAACAGCTACGAGAGGATCCTCCACGACACTCGGAAAGCGCCTGCAGGTTCAAGGTACGCTACACTCCGCGCAACACTCTCATCCTGTAGACGTATTTATTGACTCAGGCACTGACGCTAACTTTATCAATCCGGGGATGGTTGAGCTCCACGACCTGCCCGTGTATGAATTCGAGACCCCCAAGGAGGTAGTGGCCATAGACGGCCGACTCATCACTCGCGTCACACACAAGACCAAGCCAGTGAAGCTCACTTTGTCCGGTAACCACCAGGAATATTTGGAACTGTTTGTTCTCCCTGCCTCTCTCTCTCTCCCCTAGTGTTGGGGTGGCCATAGTTGCAGACCCACAATCCCCACATTGACTAGTGCACCCTCACCATACGCGGCTGGAGCAACTACTGTCTGCAACACTGCGTAATGGCGGCCTTACCTTCCCAAGCTTTTCTTTATTCATCTCCCACTCGACCTGGAGGATCCTCACCTGAAAGTCCACCAAAGAAAACGTGCTTAATGTTGACACCTTTATTTTCTGTGTGTATTTGTGTTTTTTCTGTAGGGTCACAAAGGGCCACAGGGGCCTATAGGGCCTCAAGGACCAAAAGGTGTAAAGGTAAAATCACACATCCAGTGGGTAACGTATACATTTTTCCTGTGCATATTCAACTTTGAGGGATTTGTATTACCGAATAAATTATTAATAATAAAAAAAAACCCTAAATGTTCAACAAAAATTGCACACGTGACAAAGAGGCACTTTTTGGTGTATTTCAATTTTATTTCACTAATGGAAGTATTTTTGTTGTGGTGGTTGTTTAGGGTGAACAGGGAGATGATGGGAAAATTACAGGCCCTGTTGGTTCACCTGGACTCCGAGTGAGTTAATTCATTTGTCAGTCAGACATGCTTTTGCTCCTGTTTATTATGCTTACATTATAGCAGTAAACATGAATAAAGAGTATACTGTGTGTGTGTGTGTGTGTGTGTGTGTGTGTGTATTTGAATTCACTAGGGTCGTATTGGTGACCAAGGCAACCGAGGGGAGCCAGGAGATCCAGGATACCCAGTAAGATAATATCAGGGTTGCATTTGACCTTTAGATCTTTGATTCTATACTTTCGTGCATAACACACATTGGGTAAATTTGGTCAATTTTTATAATGTTTTATTTAATTAAAGAAGTATTCAAATTGCACTTATTTAGACTAGTTGAATATCTGGAGAATCAGCATTTTTGGGTTTGATTATAGACTCAAAATGGCCGAGAACGACATTACTATGTAATTATAATTACTTTATATCAGCCTGTATTTACCTTGATAAATAAAGGCTATTCTATACGGGAGGCGGCACGGTGGCGTAGTGGTTAGCACGTCCGCCTCACAGCAAGAAGGCCCGGGTTCGATTCCCGGCCTGGGCGTTTCTGTGTGGAGTTTGCATGTTCTCCCCGTGCTTGTGCGGGTTTCCTCCGGGTGCTCCGGTTTCCCCCGCAATCCAAAGACGTGCACTGTAGGTTAATTGGCCGTTCTAAATTGACCGTAGTTTCTCTCCTGCAGCGGCACTGGAACCCAGTTGTATCGGCACTTGCCTTTCCATTGGATCCTTCCGGTGGCGCCGAGACAGGGGGGGGACTTGCTGCTTGGGTAACAGCCTGTCCCTCATTACTCCCTACCCAGGCTCTGTGCACTGGGGGGTATCACCAGTCGGGATACTGGCCAGAGCGCAGCCATAGTCCTTCGGGACTGACGGAGGCCTATGCTATATGCTATGCTATGCTATACGGGATACTGCGAGGAAAGTAAAGATCTCATAAAATGATGTGTCGCACTCCCATCACAGAACAGAACAATCTGGCTCTAAACATGAAGAGAAGAGAAGTGGGCGACCTGATGTTCAACTGAGCATGAAGGCAAATACTGTTCATCCTATTCTTTAATTTAAAAAACATATGCCTATCAGGTTCTCAAGTTCACAGCTTTATTAAATAGTACCTGCAAAACATCACACTCAAGTTCAGCAGTGAAGACACAACCCTTGAATCCCACTGGACAGCGTTGCCAAGCAGACGTTGGATCTGATATTGGTCAATTAAAGCAAAAGGTTATAAGGCACACAACAAATGAAATGATGCTGGAGGCATGATTACTACCATCTTTGGTGGGGGGAAATGGTCATGGGGATGCTTTTGAGGTGGAAATTAGAAGAGTTGTCATCAGTGAAACGGATCTTAAGCAAGAAAGGCAGTCACTCTATTATGCAAGCCACAGTTTCCTCCTTTGAAAAAAAACATACAAATGTTTGAAACCATGCAAGACCTATTCAGAGAAGAATCATTCATTCATTCATGCAGTCATTGACTCATTTTCTAAGTCACCTAATCCTAATTAGGGTCGTGGGAAGGGAGGCACCCATCTCAGCTGACTCTGGGCGAGGGCAGGGTACACCCTGGATAGCTCACCAAGCCATTGCCGGCACCAGCACTCCCACAACCATTCGCACACATTCACACATAGGGGTGATTTGGAACAGCCTATTAGCCTATTGTGCATGTTTTTGGACTGTGGGAGGAAACCAGAGTATCCAGAGGAAACCCACGCAAGCTCGGGGAGAACATGCAAACTCCACACACAAACTCCCAGGCTGGGAATCAAGCCTAGGACCTTCTTGCTGTGAGACAGACATACTAACCACTATGCCACTGACCCACTTGCAGCATAACACATTATCAACCAGTGCTAGGACCAAACACACAGTGCGCTCAAACAACAGCCACAGTGTTTTGACATGACTTCTGAGGAAAATCACCAGCTAAGCCTAGGTTCAGACTCAGTTCAGTGCTTTTTAATGATCATTTATGTTAAAATAAGCATCTTTATTTCTAAACATATTACATGCGCACAAATTATGCCCTAAAGATGACATATTGGTATACTTTAAGTGACTTGGCAAATGAATGAATGTACGTGTTGCTTTCATTTATCATAAGTGGTCTATTCTATTCTATTCTATTATATTATATTATGCAATAATTCTGAACCTGAACCACTCTCCTACTTCTTCTCTTATCATTCAACTGATTATTTATTCTAACCACTCAGATTTAAGAATTCAACAGCCCTGTGACATAAAAATAAACTTGCATGCTTAAATAAAACTTTATGGATGGTATGGTGATTTTCTATAGATTTTTAATAACTACATTTTAAACAACTGATTGTCTTCAGCTACAGTTTGGTGTTAAACTGATTTAAGCTTAAAGTGCATTATGGGAATTTACATGGCCACTGACACGATTCAATCATAGTCATACAAAAAAGTAGCATCAAGAAATCCTTAAAAAGGATCCTTTCAGGCTTTTAATTTAACTGAGTCTTCTTAGGTATAAAATTGCAAATTTGTCAAAAAGCACATTTGAAATTAGTTTCAATTAACTGTAAATCTTTGTGTTTATACAGTACAATGTAATTACATGTTGAATACCAAAAAAATACACATTTCTAAGACCTATGAAAAAAACTTCAAACAAGGACATAGTTTCCCTTGCACAGACTCCGGTCACTGGGGTCCACCCCCAGGAGCCAGGCCTGGGGGTGGGGCTCGAAGGTGCGCGCCTGGTGGTTGGGCTTCTGCCCATGGAGCCCGGCCGGGCCCACCCCGAAAAGGAGACATGGGTCTGCTCTTCCATGGACTCACCACCTGTGGGAGAGGCGATAGGGGTCAGGTGCAGTGTGAGTTGGGTGGCAGCCGAAGGCATGGATTCTGTTGGATCAATCCTCAGCTACTGACTCTGATTCTTGGGACATGGAATGTCACCTCTCTGGCGGGGAAGGAGTCAGAGCTGGTGCATTGGGTGGAAAGATACCAACTAGATATAGCCGAACTCACCTCAACACATAGCTTGGGCTTTGGAACCACCTATCTCGAGAGGGGTTGGACCTTATTCCATCCTGGAGTTGCTCATGGGTAGAGGTGGCGAGCCAGTGTGGGCATCCTTGTGTCGTCGTCGTCCCCCCCATCTCTATGTCCACACGTTAGGGTTTACCCCAGTCGCCCGAAAGGGTAGCTTCTTTCCACATTGGGGGGAGGGGCTGACAGTTGTTTGTGCTTCTGCATTAAATGACAGTTCAGAGTACCCACCCTTCTTTGAGTATTTAGGGAGTCTGGTGGAGAACACTCCCCTGGGAGACTCACTCATTGTCAGGGAGACTTCAGCATCCATGTGGGCAGCGATAGTGTGACCTGGAAGGTTGTGATCCGTAGGTATGGTGTTTGGCAGAAACGTTTGGCGGAGTCCGGTTTAATTGGAAGTAGATGATGATGGATGGATGATGATACACGTGTCTGTATTTTCTTATGTATTTACTGGTGCTTTTTTGATGCTCAGGGTCAGCCAGGGGTTGATGGACTTCGAGGCAAAGCTGGTGCTCCTGGATTACCTGTGAGTAATTCAAAATATGCACGCTACCCCCCCCTTCTCCCTCTCTCCTCCCCCCTCTTTCTCTCACTCTCTCCTTCTCCCTCCTCTCTTTCTCGCACTCCCCCCTTCTGCCCTCTCCTCTCTCTCACACACCCCGTCCCTTTCCCACTCTCCCTCTCTACTTCCTTCTCTCTCACATCCTCCCTCTCTCCCATTCTTTTTCTCCCCGGCTTTATTCCCCCTCTCTCTCCCTCCCTGTCTTTATATCCCTCTTTCTCACTCTCTCCCTCCCTTCCTCCCTCACATCATTTTTCTGTCCCCCTCTGCCTTCTGTCTTTCTTATACTCGCTTTCTGAAGAGTGTTGACATTTTTTAATCTATTTTAGGGTCATGCTGGTCCTCGTGGTCAACAAGGCTCTAAAGGGTCAAAAGGGGAGCAGGTACGAGGGTGTGCTGTTGTGTATTTTCAAGCACGATGGTGGGAAATAATATGCCTCCCTCAACCACAGTGTGTGAAGGGTGTGGCAGTAACAGATTTTTATTATCTTTTGATGTTTTTCTTTCATAAAGGGACGAAAGGGTAAACAGGGTCAGCAAGGAGAATGTGGAAGTAAAGGGCCACCGGTATGAATGACTATACAGTAACAACACTTTGTTTCCTCTTAGTAATCTTTTTTTGTAACACACAAAAACTGTACAATTGCATCAAAACTGAAGTAACTGTAAACTCAGATGGTATTAATATTTATGGATTATATTGGAAAACTTATGTGTTTGCTGTTGGTTTGGCGTTAGGAAAGTTTTTATTATTATCACACAAACAAAAAACATATATTCAACAGAACATAGTTTAACAACTAGTAAAAAAAATGTTTCCTTTTTTCAAAGGGTTTGGTTGGGTTACCTGGCCCAAGGGGTGTGATTGGTCGCGGGGGCCAGGAGGGCAATCTTGGAGTGGATGGAATTCCAGGGACGGACGGACATAAAGGAATATCAGTAGGCCTAATTTTCATGTTTTCTTTTCTTTTAAATAAAATATATTATTTGTAAGGGGCACAGTGTCGTAGTGGTTAGCATGTCCACCTCACAGCAAGAAAGTTTTGGGTTCGATTACCAACTCGGGTATTTCTGTGTGGAGTTTCCATGTTCTTTCTGTGCTTGCATGAGTTTCCTCTGGGTACTCTGATTTCCTCCAACAGTCCAATAACATTCACAATAGGTTAATAGGCTGTTCTAAATCATCCCTAGGTGTGAGTATGGATGGTTGTGTGAGTGCTGGCACTGCGATGGACTGGCAAACTGTCCAGGGTGTATGCCACCCTCGTCCGGAGTCGGCTGAGATGGGCACCAGCCTCCCCGCAACCCTAATTAAGACTAAGTGGCTCCGAAAATGAATGATTGAATTAGTGTATTATTTGATGACATCCTGTAGATTTTGTCACACTTTATTGAAATCATTTTGAATTTATTATGTATGCACAATCAGTCAAAAGATTTGGAACACCTCCTTGTTTTTTTCGGTTCTTGAAATTTAAGCAGTTCTCGTTCAGTGAATGACTGAAAAGGGACAAAAGTAAGAGGTATGACAGAACTACTTTAGAATAGAACAAGATGGTGAGCTTTAAATGAGGGAATGGCCTCAATTCAGTTTCCAGAATTGATACTCACTGGGCTGGATGATTGATTGAAGTGGATATAAGGGTGAAGGAAAGCAACCAATAAGTGCAACACATTTGTGGAAACATCTGCTACAGTGTTAGGAAGAACTTCAAGAACAGTACAGACGCTCCCCGACTTACGTTTTTAATTGGTTCCAGACGGCCAAACGTAAGTTGAAAGTGAACGTAAGTTGTTACAGTGACATATGACGTGTGACGTATGACGTTCATACTGTACTATACATCCATAAATACCATTACAGTATCTCATAAAACACCCCTAAATCAATTATTATAAACATAACATTGAAAAATAATATCAAATATATCAAATAATACCAACATTAATTTCAAATAAATTAATTTCAAGCAAAATAATTTCAAATTGATACATTTTAATCAAATTCACCCATCAAATATCAAATACAGTATCAAATATAACCTTTAACATTCTCTATGATGCAATCTTTCTGCTTGTAAATGGTTCCGATGGTCGACGGATGGTCACATGACATGAAGCTGAGCCGACTCACTTTACATGAAGCTTAAAACAGCCAATCAACGCTTACAATATGTGAGGCGCTCAATACCGAAAGTAGTGCACTTGCTGAAAGTAGTTTACTTGCTTGAAACAAAGCACGGGTTATGCGCACTTCCGGCTTTCAAGTGAGCAAGGGCTTCGTTGAACTCGTTTAAGTACTCAGCCTGCAGTGTGAATCACCAGCAGAGCAGAGGTCTCTCTTTCCTGGATTCCGGTTTTCATATTTTACAGCTCTCTTTGCTTAACTGAGTATGCATGGTAGATTGTGCCGATCCAAGCAGATAGTTAATTCATCTCTGTGTATGAGACTTGCACCCATGCTAGTAGGCTTATGCTTCTGACCAACCAGATTTGCTCCGGGTTACAAAAGTCGGCAAAACAGTGTAAACACAAAGATCTGCAAAAGGTGGCAAATAAAATTTTAAATTAAATTGTGTTAAATAGAACAATTCCATGATCTTTTTTTTAACCTCCACCTCTTTTTTTAAATATATGCTTTAATTTTGTAATAAAATGAGATATTAAACTTCATAAAAATTGAGAAAAGGGGAGTGTTTTAAAACTTCTGATTGGTAGGGTATATGATATAAATTTAAATCTTCATTCTTCTTTCTCTTCCCTTTATTTCTGTTTTTCCAGGGTGATCAAGGATATGATGGAGAGTTCGGTCTTCCAGGAAAACCTGGAGCAAGGGGGAAAAATGGTGTCCATGGTTTACCAGGGGATCAGGGTTCATTTGGCCCAAAGGTGAGGAAAATATCAATCTTAAGTTATGGTGGGAGCCAAATGACCAAAGCCCAGATTAAATGACATACAAATGTGGTAACGCCACAAAGATGTGCAAACTAATTTATTCAGAAGGTATGATTTCTGTAAGTGTCCTTCAGCCTATGCAATAATTTTCATGACATCAGCCTGTTTTTAATGCAATGCAACCAAGTGTGCCTCAAGATCCTGGGTATTCAATATTGGCTTTTGACTTTGTCTCTTGTCTCGTTATCAGGATTGCAAGAGTTAGAATAGTTTAGCTCTTTGACCAATACTTCAATGCATCTGAAGCAAAAAAAAAATCTTTTAAATAAATTTCAGGGGGAGCAAGGTCTCCCAGGGCATCCTGGTCCTTCGGGAAAAAGAGGATTTAAAGGAGGAATGGGACTGCAAGGAGCTCAGGGAGATCCAGGGACTAAAGGACAGCCAGTGAGTACAACAGACACCACATTGAGGTCACAGCTAATATTTTTTTTTTTTTCACAGCATTATGATAATTTTTATTTAAACATCAACTCCCTTGAGAATTAAAAGACTTTGTTTGCTCCTTGTTTCCTAGTACCATTATATACCAGTAATTGTACAGAAAACGATGTGATCACCATATGGTTAAGACAAAGACTCTGTGTGCATGTCCCCTCATTTTTTCCCTACAGTCCAAATATACACATACTGACTATTCTAATATGTCCATACGTGTGAATGCGAGTGTGAGTAGTTGGTTGTGACTGCATTCATCTTGCTGGGACTGGAGTCAATCCACCCTTGTGGATAAAATAATGGATGGGTCAAGGGTAGTATTAATTTTTAAAATATGTTAAGGATATTCTAGTGCTTCAGCTCATTCCTGAAATTAGTATTCTCATAATTTATAGACTGAGATTGTGAATAAATACCTGAAATGTGGTTCTACAAAGGAATGCTAAGAGTTCCATGGACAGATCACGAGACTAACAAGTCTGTGCAACAGCGAGCTAACACCAAGCAAAAAAATCATTGATATGATCCATGAGAAGCAATGGAAGTTCCTTGGTCACATCATCTAGAAGACTGCAATAGAAGACCTTTGTCTCACCATAAGACATCTAGAAAAGAAAACCCAAGGAGGGCAGCAGAAAATCTTTTGACTCCCCACTGATCCAAGAACAACATGGGACACAACTTGAAACTGAAGTCATGCCACCCAAGGCTGTGCTACAGTTCATGAAGAAGACTGAGATGGTGTAGTTGGGGTTATTTTTCCAAATGTCACCATTTATATACTCCCCCCCAGAAGGATGTATAATGTAATTACAATGTAATTAATTATTTCCTTTCAGCTTTTTCCCTTCTTCAGGGGTCGCCACAGCGAATGATTCACATGTTTGATTTGACATAGGTTTTTACGTCGGATGCCCTAATTCACATAAATTCAATTGGTCCTCTTGCATTCTGCAATTTTCATCAATCACTGCAAGTTTTATGCAAATTGTTCAATCATTGAACATTGTACTACATATTATGTACAGTAGGCCCCTGTTATTCGTGGGGGTCCGGTTCTGGCCCCTTCAGTGAATCAAGAAAATCCGCGAGTTCTGTACTCGGAAGTAAAACCCTCTATATATATATAAATGCAGCTGTGAGGGGGGGCACAAACAAGTGATATTGAACCAGAAGGAGCCCTTAAAGCGGAAATACAATAATGGAGGCGATTATTTCGGCACGATATTAAAACAGAGTGCTCTGTGGGAGAAGACCTCCGATCTCACAAGTTAATATTGAATGAGGACCTCTGATCTTTCAAACAGGTACTGTAATTCCGCTTTAAATAAAACATCCCGTCCATTTAAACATGTAAATATAATTGTTCTGTCAACTGTGCGTTGCGTGTGGGCGTGTGTGTGTGTGTGTGTGTGAGAGAGAGAGAGAGAGAGAGAGAGAGTGTGTGTGTGTGTGTGTGTGTGTGTGTGTGTGAGAGAGAGATAGAGAGAGAAATTGCCTACAGAGTCAGTCAGAGGTGAAAAGAGGCTTAACTCAGCTTATTAATTCTTAATTCTCAGCTTAATAAATGTGGTGTGAGCAAAACACGGCTCATCTGGACCTCTGATCCCTCAAGGAATCAAGTTAAAGTTGAGTTTGGACCGCCGATCTGTCAAGCAGGGAATGCCTTTGAATTCCACCTCTTAAAATGCTTCAGTGTCCTGCTTGTGGGCAGGCCCGCATTCAAGCGCCACAATAAACATTTAATGTGTATACAATACACATTTCATGTGTACTGTATTGTGTGTGTTTTCTTGTGTGTGTGTGTGAGTGTGAGAGAGAGAGAGAGAGAGAGAGATAGACAGGTATGTGTGTGTGTGTGTGTGTATGTGTGTGTGTGTGTGTGTATGTGTGTGTATGTGTGTGTGCGTTAATAAAAAATGCTTAATAATGGTTTAATTAATAAATTTGTTAATAAAATGGTTTGATATGTTAATAAAATGTTTAAATGGTTTAATAACTTTTTTACTTTTAACACATTTCATACATATTTATACAAAATTGGTATACTTTTATCACTTTTAAAGGGTTTATGGGGTGGTCTTGGGAGCCTTGGAATGAATGAATCACGTGTTTTACATATAAAATTCGCCTCTACTTACTCGAAACTTGCGCGTTACGAAAAAGGCTCTGGAACGGATTAATTTCGTAAGTAGAGGGCCAACTGTGTGTGTGTGTGTGTGTGTATGTGTATATATATATATACACATACACACACACACACACACACACACACACACACATATATATATATATATATCTATAGTCAGCCCTCAAATTACGAAGACCCCTGTGTACGAAATCCCCAGATTACGAAAAACATTTTCCTGAGTTTCCGTCCCCGAGATATGAAACGACCCCTTCTTACGAAAAGAAATTCAAAATTCAAACGCGCCAATCAAAATTTCACACGACGCACGAGTTGCTCTCTCATTGGCTGTCTCTCAACATCCCGCTCCGCTGGCCTCCCAGATAGAGACAGAAGGAAGCTTCACTATTTCGTTTTTAGTTTAGTTTTTTAAGTTGTTTTAATTCAGTAAATGTTTAATAAACGTGGGCGCATTTGAGCTCATCTGGAATTCCGATCCCTCAAGGAATCAAATTAAAGTTGAGTTTGTCAAGCATGGAATGCGCATTGAATTCACGTCTTGTGGGCGCGGCGAGAGAGAGAGAATAACGCTTTAGTTTAGTTTTGTAAGTTGTTTTAATTCAGTAAATGGTCAAGCAGGGAATGCGCTTTGAATTCCACCTCTTGTGGGTGTGACCCGCAACGCTAGACTAAACATGTGCATTGTAATGCGTCTGTTTGTGTGTGTGTGTGTGTGTGTGTGTGAGAGAGAAAGTGAAAGAGAGAGACAGAGAGAGAGAGAGACATGTGTGTGTGTGTGTGTGTGTGTGTGTGTGTGTGTCTGTGTCTGTGTGTTAATAAAAAATGTTTAATAATGGTTTAATTAATAAATCTGTTAATAAAATGGTTTAATATGTTAATAAAATGTTTAAATGGTTTAATAAATAATTTTCTTTTACCTTTAACACATATTTCATACAAAATTGGTGTACTTTTATCATTTTTAAAGGGTTTATGGGGTTTATCCAGTCCAAGGACTGGAGCCTTGGAACGAATTTGGCGTTTAACATGTAAGATGCGACCCCTACTTATGAAATCCCCGCAAGATGAAAAGGGCTCTGGAACGGATTAATTTCGTAAGTTGGGGGCCGACTAATATATATATATACATATATATATATATATATATACATATATATATATATATATATATATATATATATATATATATATATATCCACCTAACCAGTGTCTCTCCCCCTCATGCCGGTCCCAAGCCTGGAGAAATGCAGAGGGTTGTGTCAGGAAGGGCATCCGACGTAAAACCAATGCCAAACTTTTATGATGCAAATCAGAAGTATTACCCCCATACCGGATCGGTCGAGGCCCGAGTTAACAACGACCGCCATCAGTACTGTCAATCAACAGGGTGCTGATGGAAATTGGACTACTGTTGGTCGAAGACGTTGAAGAAGGAGAGGTGGGAGGCATGTCCATAGGCAGAGAGAGAAGAGGAAAGGCATGAGTGTAGGACTGAGAGTGGGGACTCTGAATGTTGGAACTATGCAAAGAAAAGGTAGAGAGCTGGCTGACATGATGCAGAGGAGGAAGGTGGACATACTGTGTGTTCAGGAGACCAGGTGGAAAGGTAGCAAAGCTAAAAGCTTAGGAGCAGGGTTTAAGCTATTTTATCATGGTGTGGATGGGAAGAGAAATGGAGTAGGAGTCATCTTGAAGGAGGGGTTTGTCAGGAATGTTCTAAAAGTGAAAAGAGTGTCAGACAGAGTGATGAGTCTCAAGTTAGAAATTGAAGGTGTAATGCTCAATGTTGTTAGTGCTTATGCCCCACAGGCAGGATGTGAGCTAGAAGAGAAGGAGAGATTCTGGAGTGACTTAGATGAAGTGATGCAGAGGACCCCCAGAGGTGAAAGAGTGGTCATTGGTGCAGACTTCAATGGACATGTTGGTGCAGGCAACAGAGGGGACGAGGAAGTGATGGGCAGGTTTGGTATCCAGGACAGGAACACAGAAGGACAGATGTTGATCGATTTTGCAAAAAGGATGGAAATGGCTGTGGTGAATACTTTCTTCCAGAAGAAACAGGAGCATAGGGTGACTTATAAAAGCAGAGGTTGGAGCACACAGGTAGACTACATCTTGTGTAGGCGATGTAATTTGAAGGAAGTCAGTAACTACAAAGTAGTAGTGGGTGAGAGTGTTGCCAAACAGCATAGGATGGTGGTATGCAGGATGACGCTGATGGTGAGGAAGGTGAAGAAGGCAAAGGCAGAGCAGAAGACAAAGTGGTGGAAGTTGAAAAAGGAAGAGTGTCGTGTTGTCTTCATAGAGGAGTTGAAATAGGCTTTGGGTGGCCAGGAAGTGCTTCCAAATGACTGGACAACCACAGCAAATGTGATCAGGGACACAGGTAGGAGAGTACTTGGTGTGTCCTCTGGAAGGAAAGTAGATAAGGAGTTGGTGGTGGAATGAGGAAGTGCAGGAGTGTGTACAAAGGAAGAGGTTAGCTAAGAAAAAGTGGGACATAGAGAGGACCGAAGAGAGTAAACAGGAGTACAGGGAGACACAGCGTAAGGCGAAAGTAGCAGTGGCTAAGGCCAAACAGAGGGCGTATGATGACTTGTATGATAGGTTGAACAGTAAAGAGGGAGAAAATTATCTATACAGGTTGGCACAGCAGAGAAATAGAGACGGAAAGGATGTGCGGCAAGTTAGATTGATAAAGGACAGAGAGGGAAATGTATTGACTGATGACAGAAGTGTGCTGGGAAGATGGAAAGAGTACTTTGAAGAGCTGATGAATGAGGAAAATGAGAGAGAAAAAAAGAGTAGAAGAGGTGACCATTGAGGAGCAGGAAGTAACAAAGATTAGTAAGGGTGAAGTGAGAAGGGCATTGAAGAGGATGAAGAATGGAAAGGCAGTTGGTCCTGATGACATACCTGTGGAGGTATGGAAGTGTCTAGGAGAGGTAGCAGTAGATTTTCTGACAAGAACATTCAACAAGGTCCTAGAGAGTGAGCAGATGCTGGAGGAGTGGAGGAGAAGTGTGCTGGTGCCCATTTTTAAGAACAAGGGAGACGTGCAGAGTTGCGGCAACTACAGAGGGATAAAGTTGATGAGCCATACGATGAAGTTAGGGGAAAGAATAGTGGAAGCTAGACTAAGGGCAGAGGTCAGCATTTGTGAACAACAGTTTGGTTTCATGCCAAGAAAGAGCACCACAGATGCAGTGTTTGCCTTGAGGATGTTAATAGAGAAGTACAGAGAAGGTCAGAGGGAGCTACATTTTGCCTTTGTGTATCTGGAAAAAGCATATGACAGGGTGCCAAGAGAAGAACTGTGGTATTGCATGAGGAAGTCTGGAGTGGCAGAGAAGTATGTTAGAGTGGTGCAGGACATGTATAAGAGATGTAAGACAGTGGTGAGGTGTTCTGTCGGTGTGACAGAAGAGTTCAAGGTGGAGGTGGGACTGCAGGGACTGCATCAAGGGTCAGCTCTGAGCCCCTTTTTGGTTGCCTTGGTGATGGACAGGCTGACAGACGAGGTGAGACAAGAATCTCCATGGACTATGATGTTTGCAGATGACATTGTGATCTGTAGTGAGAGCAGAGAACAAGTGCAGGAAAATCTAGAGAGGTGGAGGTATGCCCTGGAAAGGAGAGGAATGAAGGTTAGCCTCAGAAAATCAGAATACATGTGTGTAAATGAGAAGGACCCAGGAGGAACGGTGATGTTACAGGGAGCAGAGATAACGAAGGTGGAGGATTTTAAGTACTTGGGCTCAACAATCCAGAGCAATGGAGAGTGTGGAAAAGAGGTGAAGAAGCGTGTGCAGGCAGGCTGGAATGGTTCGAGAAAAGTGTCCGGTGTGATGTGCGATAGGAGAGTGTCAGCAAGAATGAAGGGAAAAGTGTAGAAGACGGTGGTGAGGCCAGCGATGTATGGCTTAGAAACAGTGGCGCTGAGGAAAAGGCAGGAGGCAGAGCTGGAGGTAGCGGAGATGAAAATGTTGAGGTTCTCTCTGGGAGTAACAAGGATGGATAGGATCAGAAATTAGTATATCAGAGGGACAGCCCATGTAAGATGTTTTGGAGACAAAGTCAGAGAGGCTAGACTGAGATGGTTTGGACATGTACAGAGGAGGGATAGTGAGTATATTGGCAGTAGGATGCTGAGGTTGGAACCACCAGGCAGAAGGCCTCGAGGAAGACCAAAGAAGAGATTTATGGATGTGGTGAAGGAAGACATGAAGGTCATTGGAGTCAGAAAAGAAGATGCAGAGGACAGGGTGAGATGGCGGCGGATGATTTGCTGTGGCGACCCCTGAAGGGAGCAGCCGAAAGTAAAAGAACGAATATATATGTATATATATATATATATATATATATATATATATATATATATACACACACACACACACACACACACAGGGATCCCTCACTACTTTGCGCTTCAATTAATGCAGCTTCAGTGCATTGCGTTTTTTTTTTTTTTTTTTAATAAATAAATTATTATTCCTCGAATAATAAAATGAGGAAATTCAGGAAGATTAGGTGGAAAATTCATGGAAAATGTCACAAAAACAAGGCCAATTATACAAAAAAAAACCAAAAACCCTAAACAAACACAAAACAAAAAAGCAAACCAAAATCACCCATCAAAACTGGATACATTGTTGCATCTGTGTGTGCACGCATCTGTGCGCGTGCGTATGTATGTCGTCTCATGCAATACCATCTACAGTAAAACCTCCGCTGACGAACGCTTAAGCTCACGAACTTTTCGCCTCAAGAACATTAAATTTGCGCGCATATTGTCTCTGCTGACGAACTAGTTTTCGGCGGACGAATCAAACCACGTGGTCGAACAGCGCCACGGTGGCGGCCACGAGAAGCTGACGCACGCTCATGGCGTCACAGTTCGTCACCCCCTTTCTTTGAGTGCGGAAGTGGTTTGTGTTTGCCAGACATTTTGGACCATATTGAGTGTACTTTTGCTATTATGGGTCCGAAAAAGACCCCACCACAGGCGGAGATCATTGAAAAACACGAACGAGGTGTGCGTTTGTGTGACTCAGCGTCCCAGTACCAGTATGCTAAGTCTACCACCATCCTTAAGAACAAGGAAGCTATTAAGGGTGCGTGTGTGGCTAAGGGTGTTTCCAAACAGTAGGCGTTTCCAAACACTCCTTCCAAACAGTAAGTCCCTCCCTCCCTCCTCCTCCTCCCACTCCCTCCTCCTCCCACTCCATTCCATCAAGCCATCAACTACCATCACAAAGGTAAATAAAACGACTTTATTATACAGTACAGTTTATTTCTTTAATTACAATACAATAGCACATTTATTATACATAAAATAAGGTATATTTTTGTGTAATTTTAAGGCTTATTTAGTAGAAAATTATGTTTTATGGGGACCTGGGAATGGATTATTCTCATTTTAATGGTTTCTTATGGGAAATAAATGTTCGGAAGACGAACTTTTCGCCTTACACACACTTTCTGGGAACCAATTATGTTCGTGAGCAGAGGTATCACTGTATATGGTTGTATACAGACACTCCCCAGCTTACTAACGAGTTCGGTTCAGGACTGCTGTTCTTCGAGGAATTTGTTTGTAAGTCGTTACATGGCATTCTTTAGGGGGGAACTTATGTTTAAACCTTGTATAAGTAATCCATACGAGTCTGTACCGTATACAATGTCACTCTCTCTCTCTCTCTCTCTCTCACTCTCTGTGTCTCTTCTTCTTTTCCTTTCGGCTTTTTCCCTTTCTCGGGAGTTGCCACAGCGAATCATCTGATTCGCACATTTGATTTGGCAGAGGTTTTTACGTCGGATGCCTTTCCTGTCACAATCCTTTAGCAAGGGACAGAAACACGCTGACGGCTTTGCAGCTACTCTTTAAGAAAGTCAGCAATGGTTCTTTTACATGCCTCTCACCATAGACAGTGAGAGACATGGCCCGCCTTTGATAACCCAGTTAGCAGCACTGGGGGGACAGTGACAACCTTGTGGGGACTCGAACCCCCAACCTTAAGATCAGCGATCCTGTGCCCTATCCACTAGACCACCACTGCACCCCCCCCCCCTCTCTCTCTCTCCATAATCATCACATTATCAATATCTTTATGTCCTGTGTTTAAACTCCTGGTTCCTCTCAAGAACAGCACAGCGGATCTGATCAGATTTACAGAGTTTCACTCTTATCCAGTTGGTTATAATACTGGAGCCAATTTGTTTCTTCTTTGAAAGTTTTGGCAAGAGTTAAAAAATGTATCGTCCCGCTTATCTTCCCGGACCATGTCAGCCACGCCCCCCTCTGCTGGAGCCAAGTATTAAGTGTACCTCAGGATAATGTTTAATCATATTTAATACTTATATCTTTCTATAGATTTTATTCCTATTTTATTATTTCTACTTTTATTTGTTCTTCAATTTCATTTCACTTTCACTTTCGAACTTGCCCTGTTTGTATCTCTAGATGGTTTTAATGGGAGATTCTGGGTTGTTTTTTCTTTTGTGTTTGTTTTGTGGGTTTTTTTTTTTTTTTTTTTTTTTGCATAATTGGCCTTGTTTTTGTGGCATTTTCCTTAACTTTTTCACCTATTCTTCCTTATTTTCTTAATTCGATGAATCTTTATTTATTTATTTTTTTTTTAAAAACGCGATGCACTGAAGCCCCATTAATTGAAGCGCGAAGTAGCGAGGGATCCCTGTACTCTGTAATAACAATTCAATTGCTCCCACTCCAGCCTTGGCAAGGCATGTCTTCATGGAGTTCACTGTGTGCGCTGAGAGATTGACATGGTAAACAGGTTTGAACCTTTTAGTTACAGTAAAGGAAAATTGTAACTCAATAGTATGACATACTGCACAACTTTGTGGCACAAACTTTGGGAAGAAGTTACATATGGATCTGATGGTTGAGTGTCCATAAACTTTTGCCCATTTGGTGTACATGTGTATGTGTTTCCCAATATACCTCCCGTCACAACTGTGAAAATTTATTCATATATGCATACAGCAATAATGTCTTGGGTTCAAGTCCCGGAGTCAGTGAGAACATTTCTGTGTGGAATGTGCATATGAACTCCCATGATTTTGTTGGTTTATTCTGGATACTCTGGTTTCCTCCCACAGCGGAAGGACATGAACATTAATTAACAAGGTTACTTTGCTGTTTCACATTGCCCAATGGTACGAGTGTAAGTATGAATGGTTGTGTGTGTTGGCCCTGTGATGAACTGGGGAGCTGTTCCTGGTGTAAATGAATAAATGAATCATTTAATCAGTTTTAATTTTTCAACCAAAAAAAAGCCCAAATAAAATGTTCACTGAAATAAAGTTTAAAAAATACTTGTATCACCTTCATTTGTGGAAGATGGTCTAATAAATACTTTAAGCACATTTGTAGCTATTAATTTGTATTCTCAAAATATTGCTTTACAATGTAACGCCATGCTTTTTGTTTGTTAGGGAGATGTTGGAGAGCCTGGATTTCCCGGCATACTGGGGATATTTGGACCAAAGGTAAGATGGAGCAAAAACTTTTCTGCTTAATGTTGACCTTGGTTTTTAAATTCAACTGATAAATTAAATGAAGTGCATTTTCACTGATTTTAAACATTTAAGGAAAAAACCTGCAGCCTGCGTTTTCTCTTAAAATTAATAAAAATTCCTATTTATTTCCTATTAGTGTACACCCTAACCACATCCCTCCCAGTCTTCCCTAGTATTTTGTTTATAGACTGTTTAAAGAATAAACTTTATTACGCTTCATGTCCTTTTGTATTGAACGTGAAGTCTCCAAGATGGCGCTGCCTAGAGGGCGACGTCGCAGAGTTCTCAGAGTCAAATTGTTTCTTTGTTCGTTTTAATTTGTTGTTTTGTTTGTTCATGTTTTGCACTATGCTCGTCTATGACCGGTCGACCCTACTACAGCTATGATATCGGAGTCTTCGGGCGTTTACAACTGAGCACGCTCAACTCCTATCCTGAGCTAATATGGTATGGTAGCTCAAAGCTAGCCACACCTCGGCATACAATAATCCCAGGCTTTTTTCAGCCCAGGATATAGATATTTCATTGTGGTTTCAAGTTTATCATAGAATGAAACAATATCATCTTCACTACTATCTGCAGTTGGAGCATAAACTTGATACAGAGATTGAGTGGTTGGCCTTTGAAACGTGCAAGAATAATTCTGGGCCTAATTGGGTTGTAACCCAAAAGTGCTTCTCTGGCATGTTTGCTGAGCAGGAACCCAACTCCCTTTCTGTGAGTCTTCTCCTCACCGGACCAGATAACTTCACCCCCACTTAACTCGCCACTACCCATCCAGTGAGTTTTTGCCAGACCATGAGTGTCGCAAGCATAGGGTAACATTTAATTTTGAAGCAGTTGGAGTCATCCTTGATCTCCGAGTGGCAATTTTGATCTGATATTTCTTAATGCCTTCCTTTTCTTTCTTTTTTTTTTTAAACTAATTTTTCAGTAGCCAACTTATCGATCCAGCTCTGGTTATTCAGCTGGGTGTGCGGACCTTGTTTATCCGGGCAATGTCCGAGCCGGCATGGTCCCATATTGTTTTGCATCTCATCAATTTCATTGGTATTATCTTTTACCGTCATGGTATCTCCACCCCATGTCAAACCCTCCTCCTTTCTCAACCTGGCTTGGGACAGGCTTTGGTGGAGTTATAGATAACAACACAGACTGTTTAGTTCACATGGTGTCTTTAAGATTTGACTTTTCATATTTTGAGTGTCTGTGTACTTATAAGTACTTAGGCTCAACAATCCAGAGCAATGGAGAGTGTGGGAAAGAGGTGAAGAGGTGTGTGCAGGCAGGTTGGAATGGTTGGGGGAAAGTGTCTGGTGTGATGTGTGATCGGAAAGTATCAGCAAGAATGAAAGGAAAAGTGTACAAGAAGTTCCTAGGCTTGAGCCCCATGCTCACCAAGAGCATTTCTGTGATAGGTTTGCATGACCCCTCTGTGCTTTAATGGGTTTTGTTCCAGGTGGTCAGTTTTCCTCCCACAGTCCAAATATTTAGCACATTAAGCTAATATTGATATATTCTTGACTGCCCCTAGGTATGAATAGTTGCATGGCTAAAGTGATCCTGTAATGGTTCAGTGAGTCATTCAGGATGTATCTCCCCTTCACCTGGAGTTACCTGGGATGGTTTCCACTTGGAAATATGAAATTAAAAAAAAAAAAAAAAAAAAGGTTTTGATGTCTGACATATGAAATGGACAGAGCTTCTCTAATGAAATACGATGTGCTAGTTTATCTACTGAGTAAATGTCAATCTCCTATAAAATCATCAGTCAGATCTCACCTCACATGATATGTTTATTGTAGTAGGTACTGGAATTCAGAGGCATGGGCTATAGCTGGAGCTCGGAGGTGCATCAAACCACTGTAGGGTTCATTAAGTTTAAACTTACTAAGGAAAAAAAATGTCTCGATTCTAGTTTTATATATATATATATCTACCTTTCGGCTTTTTTCCCTTTTTTATTCGGGAGTCGCCACAGCGAATCATCTGATTCGCACGTTTGATTTGGCAGAGGTTTTTACGTCGGATGCCCTTCCTGTCACAACCCTTTTTAGCAAGGGACAGAAACACGCTGACGGCTTTGCAGCCTACTCTTTACGAAAGTCAGCAATGGTTCTTTTACATGCCTCACACCATAGACAGTGAGAGACATGGCCCGCCTTTGATAACCCAGTTAGCTGCACTGGGGGGGACAGTGTATATAAAATGTATATATATAAAAAACTGGAATTGAGACATGAACTCTATTTGTCCATCCCTGCATCCTGAATGAATGTGTGGTCTGCACTTGTAAATGCTAATTTTATTTGAAACTGTGTGCAGGATTAAATCACAGTTAATTTTCCAGTTTTAAATGGCTCCATGGATTCAGCTCTGAGTGCAAATTATGGAAACTCACAGACACCACAATATGTCAATAAACATACAAACCTCTCCTCACAAACAAATTCACACATAGCATGCTTTATTGCATCATGTTTTTTTTTTTCTTTTTATGGTTACTGCATGTTACACTAACATTGGAAATCATCTTTCATAAACACAACATGTGTTAGTAATGATTGTATATTTAGTTTTGTGTCTTGATCGATTATGAACGTTTTTTTCTTTTGCAGGGGCATCCAGGAGACTTTGGTCCAAAAGGCATTCGTGGACCAAAAGGACCCCCTGGCCAAATAGTAAGACTACACATTAATTCCGCATTAATACACAAATAATAAACACTGTATGTATGCACTATGAGTAAGGTCAATAGTGGTGGGGTTTTTTTCTTGAGATATTCTTTGAGATATTCTAGTAGTAATAATAGAAGTTTCTTTTAGCTTTTTGACAGAAAATTTCTTTTTTGAAAATAAACTTTTAAAATTATGTTTTAAATGTTTTTGCTACAATTATGGGGTAGTTTAGAAGCTGTTATCCATCAACACATGTACATGTGTTTTTGTGTTCTTAATCATAGCAAGCTCTTGAGTGGAGCTCAACATGACATGAACTTAGGCTATAACTGAGTTCATACTAATTGGCTGTTGTGTATTACCAACTTGCAGGACCAGGGGCAGCAAAACAAACAAACAAACAAACAAAAGGTTTATTCATAACCAAACTGAATTGAAAAACGTAGAGGCTAATACACCACTGCTCAGACTTGAACAGCATTAAAAAAAACACAATATAACCCCGGTAGGCTGACAGACTTTCACTGAGCAAAACAACAATAAACATTAAAGGGAACATGGAACATTCATTCATTCATTTTCGTAACTGCTTAATCCTATTTAGGGTCGCGTGGAGACTGGGGCCCATCGCAGCCTACTCTGGGTGAGGTCAGAGTACACCCTCGACAGCTCGCCAGGCCATCACAGGCACAAAAACACTGACAACTATGCAGCCTACTCTTGTCGAAAGTCAAGAATAGTTCTTTTACATGCCTCACATCATAGAAAGTGAGTAACATGGCTGGTGCTTGATAACCCAGTTAGCTGTACTGGGGGGAACATGGAACATGAACAGATAATTAAACAAACAACACAGGTGATACAAATTATCGTGGGAATTAGTTAATGAAAGGTGGTGAAAAAAAAACTTGGATATGACCTTTCCTGCTTTTGCTCCAGACCGGAGATGGGAAAAGAAGGTAAGATGCATTTATTTATTTCTTCCACAACTGAATTTAATTCAGACCTTAAGGGAGTCATGCTACTCTTATAGCACCAGCCTCTGACACCTGTCAAAAGAGATATCTATTAGAATGGCAGCCTTTTGGCAGTGTCTAGATCTGTACACTACTTACTTAGAGTGGGAATTCTTATAATATCGCCAAACAATAAATATTAAATATTTTTTCCTTTTTCCCTCCTCAGGGTCAAAGGGGCATAATGGGTCTTATTGGTATAATTGGCCCAGATGGCAGTCCTGTAAGTAATTTCTTCATGTATACAATATGATATTTATTAAGATGCAAATATCTAAACTTTAAGCAAATTGCATGTTCCAGTGATTTGGCAACAGTCAACAGTTTTATTATATATATATATATCATTTATCGGATCATTCATTTAATTTCAAAATAAGTTTTTTTTTTTTTTTAAAGTAAAATAGCATAGTCATCATTCTAAAATCTTCATTTTAACAGAGGCATATTATGTGTATACTTTAGAAACAGTAATATTACTCACTTACTGTATTTAAAAGCAAACTAGTGAATACTGTTTCCTGTTGGTGACAAACATCTGATACACAGGTCCAATGCACAGTGTCACTTTTACTGACTTACTGTTATTATTATTACAATTACATTTACATCATTTTGAAGACACTCTTATCCAGAAAGACTTGCAACGATCATTTTTATACAACTGAGCAATTGAGGGTTAAGGGCCTGGCTCAAGTGCCCTATAGTGGGGATAGTGGGGATTGAACCGTTGACCTTTATATCAGAAACCCATCACCTTAACCAATAAGTCACCACTGCCTTTATTACTATTATTATGATATAAGCATTTATGTTTTTTTCTCAAAGATGAAAATAAACTGATTGACTCAGTCATTGCATAAAAGGATATGATGAATACTGCACTACTGACATTTTGACTCTTGACTTTCTTGATCTCTTACTTCTGTCTAGGGTCGTAGAGGAGATTCTGGTACCCAAGGAGCAATGGTAAATTTAAATATACCTGCAGTTTTCATGCCTCCCAGTGCAATATTTCAGGAATAGAATAATAGAATATTTTAAACACATTCATTTTTATTATTATTTTTTTTTGTGGTCACACAGGGTGCTCAGGGGCCAAGGGTAAGTCTTTTAAGCTCTCTCTCTCTCTCTCACACACACACACACACACACACACACACACCTATTTCAGTCAGTCATGGTATGCTGTTGTTTTTAGGGTGCTCCTGGACGCCGAGGACATCCTGGACCACCAGTAAGGCAGTTTTTAATATATATATATATATATATATATATATACATATAAAAATAAAAGGACAGGACAAAGACGTTCTATTGAAACTCTTCTTTATATTTCTTTCTATTGAATTCTTCTATAATCACCTGAAGAGAGAGGATGGTTTCACCACCCCTCGAAACAGATCTGTAGTGATAAATGGAGTTTCAATAGAAAGTCGTTGTCCTGTCCTTTTATTTTTATTATCTGCTCTACCAAGAAGTATTGAGCACTCTCCTACGGAAGGATCTACTCAGAAAAAAAAAAAAAAAAAAAAATTATATATATATATATACACACATACACACACATACAGCTTTCGGTGTTCCTTTGACCTAAATGAATACCAGAGTATGCATAGAAACAAAGGTTTTAATTGGTTGTTTTTCCTTTTTTTAAGGGAGCTCCCAGTATTCTAAAATCATTTGTAAGTATTTAAGCTTGTAGATGCAAGTTTTTCCACTGACCAACCAAGCAAATGAATATTAAGACAAATGATGAATTGATTGTGTTTTTTTTCTTTGTGTATTTCCCAAAGCAACAGGATGACAATGGTGGAACTCTGTTGGAGCTCAGTAGTTCACCTGCTACTTTTAAATCCAAGGTCTGCACAAAACGTACATAATTCAATACACACAACCACACAGTAATAAACTACAGGAACACAATATCAACAAAACTGTATCTCAATTAATTAAAACATACGAACTACAATGATCTGCAGAGTCTGAGACGGATTTAAGATGGCTGTTGTCAAAATTATCATGAAATCTGTCCTTTTATTTGTCTCCAGGGCATGAGCTGTCTGTTATTAATTGAGGCCTCATTTAATAATTGCTTACAGCGTGATCACACTAGATCTCGGTGAGACAGAAAAGTAACTGATGTGAATGGCAATTTGTGGCTGTCTCTTTTGATTCTCAAAATGTTCTCAAATGTATGGCATCATATTTCGGTCACCCGGTGTGAAATTTCTATGAATGTAGCAAATCTAGCTCTGACATGGCATAATCTCCAACTCTTAATACTCAGTCAGCACATGTCATGAGAAGGTCGCAATGTTGTCATTTTACTTGAATTTAAATTCTATTTATCTATCTATTAAATTGAAATTATTCATTTTCTTGTTTGCAAGGAAAAGCAACAAGTGTAAAACTTCCACCCAGAAAGTTTGAGAAAAGTTTGACACTTGTCCTCCATATTCAGTGTATTTTTGTCATCATTTGTTTATTATTGGCATTTTGTTCATTAATATAACAGGCAAATAAAAGGTGAATGGTTTAAGAACAAAACGCAAACAAAATGCAAGTGATTTACTACAGATTAGCTTTTTTCCCCGAAAAACATCTGCAAGCCAATTACTAATCACATGCAAATCAGTCACAAATCAATTGCAAGACCTTGTGACTTTTGCGAGAAATAGCTTCAAAATACAGTCAGCCCCCTACTTATGAAGACCCCTAGGTACAAAATCCCCAGGTTACGAAGATCATTTTCCTAAGTTTCCGTCCCCAGGATATGAAAAAAAACCCTCTTGCGAAAAGAAATTCAAAATTCAAACGCGCCAATCAAAATTTCACATGACGCGTGAGTTGCTCTCTCATTGGCTGTCTCTCAACATCCCGCCCTGCTGGCCTCCCAGATAAAGACAGCAGGAAGCTTAACTCTTTAGTTTTAAGTTTTGTTTTTTAAGTTGTTTAATTCAGTAAATGTTTAATAAATGTGGATGCATTTGAACTCATCTGGAATTCCGATCCCTCAAGGAATCAAGTTAAAGTCGAGTTTGTCAAGCAGGGAATGCGCTTTGAATTCCATATCTTGTGGGCGTGGCTTGCAGCATGAGAGAGATAGATAGCGAGAGAGAGTGAGAAGTGTGTGTATGTGTGTGTGTGTGTGTGTGTGTGTGTGTTTATAAAAATGTTTAATAATGGTTTAATTTATAAATATGTTAATAAAATGGTCTAATATGTTAATAAAGTTTTTAAATGGTTTAATAAATAATTTTCTTTTACTTTTAACACATATTTCATACAAAATTGTACTTTTGTAAAAAATTTTTTTTTACTTTTTAAAAATGTACTTTTATAATTTTTAAAGGGTTTATGGGGTTTATCCAGTCCAAAAGACTGGAGTCTTGGAACAAATTAGGCATTCAACATGTAAAATGTGACCCCTACTGACGAAATCCCCACGTTACGAAAAAGGCTCTGGAACTTTTCCAATTTCATAGGTAGGGGGCCGACTGTATTCTCTTGCATGTCGAGTTGCAAAACAAATCAATTTTTGTCATTCACTTTTCTATTGCAACACTAGTGTGATCAAGGCCTTCAGTGCTACAGTAGAATATATAATCACTGAAGGCCTTGATCAGACTAGAGGCATGAGATTGGCCATGGATGAAAAACACTGAACTTTTTGTATACGGTCAAATGTGCATGGCTTCGCATGGGGGGTTTGCAGAAATATTTTGAAAAATGGAATACTAAATGGTGGTATTACACGCATTTTAAAATAAGTTTTGGAACATTTATAATGTTATTGAATAATTCACTTTTTTAGAATAAATCACATCAAAATATCTTAAGAATTGTAAGTACTCACTCATACGATATTTTACATGTGTATTCGTGTACTTTTCCACAATTTTAGTGTTCAAACAAAGTCAATACTTAATTATTTATACAATAATCAAAGTAATAAAAAGAACCTAGAAATATCTAACATATATCATAATTATATCTCCACAAGATTAGTAATTTCATAACTTTTGCAGGGTTTGAAAGGTTAAAGTACTTGAAAAAGGAATGGCATTGCTGTATCACATATGTAAAAATAGAAGATATACATATTATGTTACATGTTCATACAGTGTTTTTAAAGGCATACAACAGATTGAATTTGAAAAATAAAATTATTCATAAGGTTATCTTTACTGTCCGGGTTTTTTCTTAAAAACAAAACATGTCCAAACCTGGAAAAAATTGAGCAGACTTTCCCCTAGGCTATAGACAAATGGAAGCCCCCTGCCTACTTCTAACATTCCGACTTGTCTTTTCCAAACTCATGACAACTTTGGAAATTATAAGTAGGACTACACAACCCCACTGTCTAATATATGTAGTAACATGCTCACATGCCACATGCACAACACTGCAAAAATAGCGAGAACAACAAAAAATGTTTAAAATCATTTTTATAAAATATAATCACTTATTATTGACATGTAAGTCGCTTTCTTATTTGAATGTATAAGTTAAGAAAAAAAAGAACTGATTCTACAGTATATCCAACTTTGTTTACAATATGGTGGCGCCCATGAAGTGATAGGAATGAGGCAAACACACTTTTGAAACAGCGCATGCGTTATTTTCGCTAGTAAAATGATAATTGCAATGGACTAATCATATAATACATATATATGACAAAAGGTGTGAATGAAATGCTTATCTTACTTGGTTGAGTTTCCTATCCGTGATTGGAACAACTGGGGTGACGGTCGGTTGTGCGGTGGTGTTAGGATTTGTTGTCGGTAGTGTGAGCGATGTTGTCGGGCTTGGGTTAGCTGGTGCCCCCAGCTTGAATGCTGCCGATAGAGAATAGTTCGTCTTTATCAATTCAACTTACAACTTGACACTGTCGGTATGACTTTTGAGTGCTCTCCGTCCTCGGGATCCATAATAAATCAGGTCATCCCAGATTGTACAAATTACCTTTCCTGGGACGTCAACTTTCTTAACGAAGTCCCCGACAACGACCGAGATCGGTTCTCCCTTGTCAATACGTATCGAAACTTTCCTGTCGAGCCAGTCCAATCTGAATCTGTTTTGTATACCTGCATCAATCTCCTGAACTTTCGAATCATCTCGTAACACAATGATATTCGGCATTTTGCATACAGTGAACACGGTTTAACTGTGAATCAAACCATTTTCAAGAGCATATGAGTGAGATGATTTCAGTAAATGACGCAGAAGGCGGGACTTCACTGCGAAAACTTGCTATTTAACAATAAACCTCTAATGAAATTTACATGTTCATCAGAATATTGTATCACACAAATTCATCACGCCCGGAAGGGCGAGAGTTACAACCCACCCCACCCCAAAAAAACCAAATTATTTATATATATATATATATATATATATATATATATATATATATATATATATATATATATATTATATATAGAGCTAATATCTCTCTCTCTCTGTCTCTCTCTTTCTCGCACACACACTCACTCACTCCATCTTACTCTTTTGCTGTATCAGGTGGCAGACCGAATGAATTTTCACATGGACCAGGCTCCAGAGCTATTACAGACGCTGCACTATCTGAGTTTGCTCGTCCTCAGTCTGAAGAATCCACTCGGAACACGGGATCATCCGGCTCGCCTCTGTCGGGATCTTACAACTTGCCAACACAAATTTAAAGATGGTGTGTGTGGATGTGTGTCTTTGTGTGTGTGTTTTAGTGTACCCTGTGCATACATATGAGTCTGCTTGTAGGACTGAAATAAGGTTTTTCCATACAGCTTGCGAAAGAAGGAAAATTTTGAAATATGATTTAAAATTCAACAGCTCATTTTAACTTATAAATATTGTATTTAAATATTCTTACCTTTTTTAATAGGCACTTACTGGATTGACCCAAACCTGGGTTGTCCCTCTGACTCTATAGAAGTGACGTGCAACTTCACAAGAGGCGGCCTCACCTGCCTTAGACCAATTACTGTGTCCAAGGTATTTTCATTTAACTCATCTGAAATTATTTGGAAAGCAGTAAAAAAAAATTTTTTTAAAGATTTTCAAGTAAATAATATATGCAAGTAATATGAACCTGAATGTTAATGTGATAGTATGATCAGATAACATTATTAGTTGTAGTAATTTTGTTATATAAGGTATTATATTAAAGTACAAAAATGTGAGTAATTATCAAAGAAAAAGAAATAATTATAATGAGTGCTCATATTATGTCATCAACAATTACTGCTGTCATCGACAAACTTACCAGTTAGTTTAATACACTGCAGTGATTTCTCTCTTTAATGCAGCCATGAGGATTGGCACAAAGAAGTGTCCATCCTCACGCCGGCCCCAAGCAGAGGGTTGCGACAGAGCGGGCATCCGGCGTAAAACTTTTGACAAAATACACTATGCGAACCGTCAATACTAATTTCATACCGGATCGGTCGAGGCCCAGGTTGACAACGACCGCCATCAGTGCTGTCAACCAACAGGGTGCTGGTGGAAATTGGACTACTGTTGGTTGAAGAAGGAGAGGTCGAATAAGGAGAGGTCAAATAAGGAGAGGTCGAAGGCGTAGGCAGAGAGAAAAGAGGAAAGGCATAAGTCTAGGACTGAGAGTGGGGACTTTGAATGTTGGTACTATGACAGTAAAAGGTAGAGAGCTGGCTGACATTATGCAAAGGAGGAAGGTGGTCATACTGTGTGTTCAGGAGACCAGGTGGAAAGGTAGCAAGGTAAGAAGCTTAGGAGCAGGGTTTAAGCTGTTTTTTTTTCCCTTTTTTTGATGTAAACTCCAGGTTCCTGTTCCGCCCAAGGTATTGTAATAATGCCAAAACACCATGAATATACCTATCAAGCAGTGGAGAGTGAGAATTGTAATATTTTCTCCCCGTGGGATGGGAAGAGAAATGGAGTAAGGGTCATCTTGAAGGAGGGGTTTGTCAGGAATGTTCTAGAAGTGAAAACAGTTGTCAGACAGAGTGATGAGTCTCAAGTTAGAAATTGAAGGCATGATGTTCAATGTTGTTAGTGCTTATGCCCCACAGGCAGGATGTGAGCTAGAAGAGAATGAGAGATTCTGGAGTGAGTTAGATGAAGTGATGCAGAGTACCCCCAGAGGTGAAAAAGTGGTCATTGGTGCAGACTTCAATGGACATGTTGGTGCAGGCAACAGAGGGGACGAGGAAGTGATTGGTAGGTTTGGTATCCAGGACAGGAACACAGAAGGACAGATATTAATAGATTTTGCAAAAAGGATGTAAATGGCTGTGGTGAACACTTTCTTCCAGAAGAGAGAGGAGCATAGGGTGATTTATAAAGCGGAGGTAGGAGCACACAGGTAGACTACATCTTGTGCAGGCGACGTAATTTGAAGGAAGTCAGTGACTGCAAAGTAGTAGCGGGTGAGAGTGTTGCCAAACAGCATAGAATGGTGGTGTGCAGGATGATGCTGATGGTGAGAAAGGTAAAGAAGGCAAGGGCAGATCAGAAGACAAAGTGGTGGAAGCTGAAAAAGGAAGAGTGCCGTGTTGTCTTCAAGGAGGAGTTGAAACAGGCTTTGAGTGGTCAGGAAGTGCTCAGATCAGGGAGACAGGTAGGAGAGTTCTTGGTGTGTCCTCTATAACGACAATAGATAAGGAGACTTGGTGGTGGAATGAGGAAGTGCAGGAGTGTGTAAAAACGAAGAGGTTAGCTAAGAAGAATTGGGACATTGAGGGGACCAAAGAGAGTAAACAGGAGTACAGGGAGACACAGCATAAGGCGAAGGTAGCGGTGTCAAAGGCCAAACAGAGGGCGTATGATGACTCGTATGCTAGGTCGGACAGTAAGGAGGGAGAAAATTATTTATACAGGTTGGCACAGCAGAGAAATAGAGATGGGAAGGACGTGCAGCAAGTTAGCGTGATTAAGGACAGAGTGGGAAATGTGTTGACTGATGATAGAAGTGTGCTGGGAAGATGGAAAAAGTACTTTGAAAAGCTGATGAATGAGGAAAATGAGAGAGAGAAAAAAGTAGAAGTGGTGACTGTTGAGGACCAGGAATTAGCAAAGATTAGTAAGGGTGAAGTGAGGAGGGCATTGAAGAGGATGAAGAGTGGGAAGCCAGTTGGTCCTGATGACATACCGGTGGAGGTATGGAAGTGTCTATGCGAGGTAGCAGTAGATTTTCTGACAAGAATATTCAACAAGGTCTTGGAGAGTGAGCAGATGCCTGAGGAATGGAAGAGAAGTGTGCTTGTGTCCATTTTTAAGAACAAGGGAGATGTGCAGAGTTGTGGCAACGACAGAGGGATAAAGTTGATGAGCCATACGATGAAGTTATGGGAAAGAATACTGGAAGCTAGAGTAAGAGCAGAGGTCAGCATTTCTGAACAACAGTTTGGTTTCATGCGAACAAAGAGCACGACAGATGCAGTGTTTGCTTTGAGGATGTTCATAGAGAAGTAAAGAGAAGGTCAGCGGGAGCTGCATTGTGCCTTTGTGGATCTGGAGAAAGCATATGACAGGGTGCCGAGAGAGGAACTGTGGTATGAGAAGTATGTGAGAGTGGTGCAGGACATGTATGAGAGATGTAAGACAGTGGTGAGGTGTGCTGTGGGTGTGACAGAAGAGCTCAAGGTGGAGGTGGGACTGCATCAAGGGTCAGCTCTGAGCCCCTTCTTGTTTGCTATGGTGATGGGCAGACTGACAGGTAAGGTTATACAAGAATCTCCATGGACTATGATGTTTGCAGATGACATTGTAATCTGTAGTGGGAGCAGAGAACAAGTACAGGAAAATCTAGAGAGGTGGAGGTATGCCCTGAAAAGGAGAGGAATGGAGGTTAGCCTCAGTAAAACAGAATACATGTGTGTGAACGACAAGGATCCAAGAGGAGCAGTGAGGTTACAGGGGGCAGATATAAAGAAGGTGGAGGATTTCGAGTACTTAGGCTCTACAGTCCAGAGCAATGGAGAGTGTGGAAAAGAGGTGAAGAAGCATGTGCAGGCTGGTTGGAATGGTTGGAGAAAAGTGTCCGGTGTGATGTGTGATAGGAAGGTATCGGCAAGAATGAAAGGAAAAGTGTACAAGTCGGTGTTGAGGCCAGCGATGTTGTATGGTTTAGAAACAATGGCGCTGAGGAAAAGACAGGAGGCAGAGCTGGAGGTGGCAAAGATGAAAATGTTGAGGTTCTCTTTGGGAGTAACGAGGATGGATAGGATCAGAAATGAGTACATCAGAGGGACAGCACATGTAAGAGGTTTTGGAGACAAAGTGAGAGAGGCAAGATTGAGATGGTTTGGAGATGGACAGAGAAGGGATAGTGAGTAGTAGTAGGATGCTGAGGTTGGAACTACCAGGCAGAAGGCCTAGAGGAAGACTAAAGAGGAGATTTATGAATGTGGTGAAGGAAGACATGAAGGTAGTTGAAGTAAGAGTAGAGGATAGGGTGAAATGGAGACAGATGATTCGCCGTGGCGACCATTGTAGGGAAAAGCCGAATGGTAAAGAAGAAGCAGTGATTTCTCTCTTTCTTTTTCTCACACTCTCATTATAGAAAAATCTTTTTAAAAAATTTTCTTAGTTTTATAATGTTAGTTTTCTATTTTTTTTAGTTGGAATTCAAAGTCAGGCATGTCCAAATGAACTTCCTGCATCTGCTGGGTTCAGGAGCAGAGCAACGTATCAACATCCACTGTCTTAACATCACTATCTGGAGCTCCACGCCCACTCAGACTCCGTCCAAGAATGCAGTGAGGTTTGTGGCATGGAATGGAATGACGCTGGAACCAAGTGTGTTGGAGGACACTTGCTGGGTGAGAATGCAAAAACACACAATGTTTCTGAAAAATTCATTCATTCATTAATTTTCTGAATTGCTTAATCCTAATTAGGGTCACGGGGAGGCTGGTCCCCATCTCAACATACTATGGGCACTGGCAGAATACACCCTGGCTAGCCAGGCCATTGCAGGGCAGAAACACATTAACAGCTTTGCAGCGACTCTTTTCGAAAGTCAGCAATGGGTTTTTCACATGCCTCTCACTACAGACAGTGAGAGACATGGCTGGCCTTTGACAACCCAGTTAGCTGTACTGGGTGGAAACATGGAACTATTTCTTCTTTTTTTCCTTTTAGCACATCACACCAGACACTTTTCTCCAGCCATTCCAACCTGCCCGCACATGCTTCTTCACCTTTTTTCCACACTCTCCATTGCTCTGGACTGGAGAGCCTAAGTACTTAAAATCCTCCACCTTCTTTATCTCTGTTCCCTTTAACCTCACGGTTCCTCTTGAGTCCTTGTCGTTCAAACACATGTATTTTGTTTTACTGAGGCTAACCTTCATTCCTCTCCTGCACGTGTTCTCTGCTCTTGCTATAGATCACAATATCATCTGCAAGCATGATAGTCCATGGAGATTCTTGTCAAACCTCATCTGTGAGCCTGTCCATCACCTTAGCAAACAAGAAGGGGCTCAGAGCTGACCCTTGATGCAGTCCCACCTCCACCTTGAGCTCTTCTGTCACACCCACAGCACACCTCACCACTGTCTTACATCTCTCATACATGTCCTGTACCAGTCTAACATACTTCTCTGCCACTCCAGACTTTCTCATGCAATACCACAGTTCCTCTCTCGGTACCCTGTCATATGCTTTCTCCAGATCCACAAAGGCACAATGCAGCGCCTTCTGACCTTCTCTGTACTTCTCTATTAACATCCTCACGGCAAACACTGCATCTGTGGTGCTCTTTCTTGGCATGAAACCAAACTGTTGTTCACAAATGCTGACCTCTGCCCTTAGTCTAGCTTCCACTATTCTTTCCCATAACTTCATCGTTTGGCTCATCAACTTTATCACTCTGTAGTTGCCACAACTCTGCACATCTCCCTTGTTCTTAAAAATGGGCACCAGCACACTTGTCCTCCATTCCTCCGGCATCTGCTCACTTTCTAAGACCTTGTTGAATGTTGTTGTCAAAAAGTCTACTGCTATCTCTCTTAGACAGTTCCATACCTCCACAAGTATGTCATCAGAACCAACTTCCTTTCCACTCTTCATCTTCTTCAATGTCCTCCTCACTTCACCTAACAAATCTTTGCTACTTCCTGGTCCTTGATTGTAACCTCTTCAACTCTTTTTTTCTCTCTCATTTTCCTCATTCATCAGCTCTTCAAAGTACTCTTTCCATCTTCCCAGCATACTTCTGTCATCAGTCAATACATTTCCCTCTCTGTCCTTAATCACTAACTTGCTGCACGTACTTCCCATCTCTATTTCTCTGCTGTGCCAACCTGTATGAATCATTTTCTCCCTCCTTACTGTCCAACCTAGCATACAAGTCATCATACTCCCTCTGTTTGGCCTTTGACACCACTACCTTCACCTTACACTATGTATCCCTGTACTGTTTCCTCTCTTCAGTCCTCTCAATGTCCCACATCTTCTTAGCTAACCACTTCCTTTGTACACACTCCTGCACTTCCTCATTCCACCACCAAGTCTCCTTATCGACTTTCCTTCCTGAGGACACACCAAGTACTCTCCTACCTGTCTCTCAGATCACATTAGCTGTAATTGTCCAGTCATCCGGAAGCTCTTCCTGACCACCCAAAGCCTGTTTCAACTCCTCTTTGAAGACAACATGGCACTCTTCCTTTTTCAGCTTCCACCACTTTGTCTTCTTCTCTGCCTTTGCCTTCTTCATCTTCCACACCATCAGCGTCATCCTGCACACCACCATCCTATGCTGTTTGGCAACACTCTCACCCACTACTACTTTGCAGTCACTGACTTCTTTCAAATTCCATGGTCTACACAAGATGTAGTCTACCTGTGTGCTCCTACCTTCGCTTTTATACGTCACCCTATGCTCCTGTCTCTTCTGGAAGAAAGTGTTCACCACAGCCATTTCCATCCTTTTTGCAAAATCAATCAACATCTGTCCTTCTGTGTTCCTGTCCTGGACACCAAACCTGCCCATCACTTCCTCGTCCCCTCTGTTGCCTGCACCAACATGTCCATTGAAGTCTGCACCAATGACCACTTTTTCACCTCTGGGGGTACTCTGCATCACTGCATCTAACTCACTCCAGAATCTCTCCTCTTCTAGCTAACATCCTGCCTGTGGGACGTAAGCACTAACAACATTGAACTTCTTCTCTTCTTTTCCTTTCGGCTGTTCCCTTCAGGGGTCGCCACAGCAAATGATCTGCTTCCATCTCTTCCTATCCTCTGCATCTTCTACTCTTACTCCAACGACCTTCATGTCCGCCTTCACCGCATCCATAAATCTTCTCTTTGGTCTTCCTCTGGGCCTTTTGCCTGGTAGTTCCAACCTCAGCATCCTACGACCAATATACTCACTATCCCTCCTCTGTACATGTCCAAACCATCTCAATCTAGCCTCTCTGACTTTGTCTCCAAAACATCTAACAATGTGCTGTCCCTCTGATGTACTCATTTCTGATCCTATCCATCCTCGTTACTCCCAAAGAGAACCTCAACATTTTCATCTCTGCTACCTCCAACTCTGACTCCTGTCTTTTCCCCAGGGCCACTGTCTCTAAACCATACAACGTTGCTGGCCTCATCACCGTCTTGTACACTTTTCCCTTCATTCTTGCCGATACTCTCCTATCACACATCACACCGGACACTTTTCTCCATCCATTCCAACCTGCCTGCACGCGCTTCTTCACCTCTTTTCCACACTCTCCATTGCTCTGGATTGTTGAGCCTAAGTACTTAAAATCCTCCACCTTCTTTATCTCTACCCCCTGTAACCTCAAAGTTCCTCTTGGGTCCTTGTCGTTTTCTAACTTCAGACTCATCACTCTGTCTCACACTCCTACTTCATTTCTCTTCCTATCCACACCATGATAAAACAGTTTAAACCCTGCTCCTAAGCGTCTCGCCTTGCTACTTTTCCACCTGGTCTCCTGAACACACAGCATGTTCACCTTCCTCCTCCGCATCATGTCAGCCAGCTCTCTAGCTTTTTTTGTCATCGTTCCAACATTCCAAGTCCCTACTCTCAGTCCTAGATTCACGCCTTTTCTCTTCTCTCTCTCCTCCTACGGATACGCCTCCCTCCTCTTCTTTTTCGACAAACAGTAGCCCAGTTTCCACCAGCACCCTGTTGGTTGACAGCACTGATGGTGGTCGTTGTTAACCCGGGCCTCGACCGATCCAGTATGGAATTCTTATTTATGACTTGCATTATAAATATGGCATTGGTTTTTAAGTCAGATGCCCTTTCCTGACACAACCCTCTGCATTTATCCGGACTTGGGACCGGCGTGAGGAAGAACACTGCTGCATTGGGGGGAACGTGGAACATGAACAGATAATTAAACTAACAACACAGTTAATACAAATTATTGTGGGAACTAGTTAATGAAAGGCAGTGTCAAAAAAACACTTGGATTTGACTTTTCCTGCCTTTGTTCCAGACTGGAGTTGGGAGACATGGCCGGCCTTTGATTGGGGGGAAGTGACAACACGTTGAAAGTAGGGTTAGCACCCCCAACCTTGAGATCAGTGATCTAGTACTTTGCCACCAGGTCATCACTCACAAACTGTTTGTACTTATTATTTCATTGACCCAGTCCTCATTATGACTGTCTTACAATATTACAGTATTGGTATTTATTTTTAATTTAGTTTAAAATTATTTAATGTGGCTTGGGCCCTTTAACTAAGTCCCTCACCCAATCCATCACCTTTTGATCAAACCTGATAAAGGTCACTTATCCATTTGTTAAACCAATTAATCCTACTCAGGTTACGAGAAGGCTGAAACCTATCTTAGCCAACACTGAGCAAAGGCAGGGTACACAACAAATGGCTTGTCAACACACAACCATTCATGCTCACAACTTCAGGCTGTTTGCATACCTGTCAAGTTGTACGGTTTTGGCGTAATTTGTACAAGTGAGCACCGATTTTTAAATGTGTACGCCGTACGTCCGAAATCTGTACGTTTTTCGATCATTTCGTCTTTTTTTTTTAACTCCGTTTTTTGTGTCACCGTTACGGTAAAGAGACGATACGCCGAATTGGTCTGTAGCCGTTTTCTCGCGAGAATCGCGCGTTGTGTTTATCGTCTGCTATCGTCTGCTCTTTCCGACCACGTGACCGCACTTTCACTTCCGCCATCATTCAAGTCAAACTTAATTGTGAGCTCAAGTGTCATGAAGTGAAGCCATCAAAAGAAATGATTGAAAGTGCCAAAAGTGCTACATATAGTTATAATAAAGATCACTGTTAAATTTTCTTAATCATGCAGCTGAAGATATTACTCTTTTATTTGATTGCACCAGGTTATATGTTACAACATTACCAATAAATTCATATTATATTAAAAATAGAGTTTAATTTTTGTTTCATATTGCACGCGATAATAAGACGCGTAAGATTAGTTGCTATTTTGTAAGGGCATAAGTAGCCATTTGTAAGATCGCCAACGGCCTAGGGTTGACAGGTATGTGTTTGAAAGAGCCAATTAGGATAAAATGCATGCCTTTTGACTGTGGGACGAAACCAGAGTACCTGGAGAAAACCAACGCTAGCACAGGGCGACTCCACTCAGAAAGTCCCAAGCCAGAACTCGAGCCCAGGTCTTCCTGCAGGTAAGGACCACCTGCAGGAGTTTTAAAGTAATGGAATTTAATTCAGGATGCCTGTTCCTAACTTTATCAACTTGAAGGTCATGTGTGCATGTGCATACTTTTTTTCTGATCTGTTTTAGTGTTTATTCAAATTGACTGCACATGACTACAAGTTTGTTTGTCCTTTTTTGTGGTGTTTAATGGAGTACACCTTACCTGGGGGCTTGTAGAAATATGTTAAAAACAAAAAACAGATTCATCCATTTATCTGGGTAGTGCTTCTATTTTCACATTAGATAATTGGGAGATCTGTGCTCAGGTATAAACATAAAACTGAGAAAAGTTTATACAGATATTAGTTTTGAAATAAATAATTCCTGAAAAAAAACTATTCACATATCTCAATTTTTTTTACATTATTTGTTTTTATGTGTAGCGACGTGATGGCCATTGGAGGAATGCTGTCTTTTTGTTCAGAGTGGCAGACGCCTCGCTGCTTCCCATCAAAACCATCGTTAATCTGCCAAAAACTGCGTCCATCTCACGCTATCACCTGGAGGTCGGACCTGTGTGTTTCCTGTAGTGTGTGCTGGACATACGTATGTGTGTTCATTTCTTCGCAAAACTATAACAGGCTGAAGCTGCCCATGCCACAGCTGCTTTCGTATTCAGCCACTGATTGGACTGCAGAAACAGGAAGAAAGCGGTGTGAGCGGGGCTACTGGGAAATTTAGCACTAAAAGACTGTGGAAGAGAAATCCACCCTCCTCACCTCAGAAGTCATTTGAGAGAAGACTCAAAAAATATGACCCGGTTTACATAGGTACAGGACATCCAGACTAGGAAGATATTGCCACACTCATTTTTTCTTTATATCTTTCTATCTTCTCATTTAATCAATATAGAGTAAGTTATTGTAATGCCTTTCATTTAATCTCTCTAGAATATAATAAGTTATTGTAATGCTTTTATGAAAGAAAGTATGCTCTATTATAGAGAAGAAATAAGAATTGGAAAAAATATATATGTATGTCTGATCTTTTATACAGTAACAGTATCAGTAATGCAGAAAGTGCAATAGGGAAGGAAACTGTTAATTAGATGTTAATTAAATATATGACAATTATTTTATGGAAGTTTGTACTATCAACAAACAAAAATGTGTGATTTTACATAGTATTAAACAGGAAGGTGTGTGTGTGTGTGTGTGTGTGTGTGTGAGAGAGAGAGAGAGAGAGAGAGAGAGAGCGAGCAAGAGAGAGAGAGAGAGAGCAAGAAAGACAAATAGTTTTCTTGACATTACAATTATATACACCAGACACACCTCCTCACAAAAGAGTCACAATGGTTTAGTGGCATTTCTCAGGCAAAATGTGAGGAGGCCTGCAAAAGGGGTGTGTCTTATTGGTAGTGTGGTTTGCTCACTGTGGGGTGTGTATACCTCTTACCATAACAGCTGGATATTTTTAAAAGCTTTCAAGAACGTTTTTATTTTTTTTTTTTTAAGTGAATTTTGGTGCTTCACAAGAGAAAAAAAGTAGCAGGTCATATTGTGAAATGTCTGCTGATATGCTGCACATTCAACATTCAAAAGCTGAAAACCTGTTTTGTAGCAAAAGCATAAATCATAATACTGTACCTTACTGTGGTGAATCCTCCATATGTTACTTCTCCTGCTGAATCTGTGCAACCCTTTCATTGAGTAGCATCTAAAAAAACAACATTCCAAATGTTAGGATTTTTTGTTGTTCTAAAGTGTGCTTGAATTATCTGATTCACCTTTAATAAATAGCCTACAACCTCTTCAGCTTAATAGAACAACAATGTTTTCTGCCGACTGCACAATGACATTTATTTAAATAATGTTCTTCGTGTCTTTCGAAAGAACTGCCTGGTGCTTTTATTCCGATGGTAATGGTAATGTGAAAGTATGCAATCTTTAAAATACAAGATAAGAAGAATTTGCCTCATGTGACTTGTCACTTATGACCAGTATGGACACAAAAACTGCAAAGCAAGTCAAAGTGTCAGTATTTTCAGAATTCGGATTATAACCTCAATGACCCTAAAGAACACAGTCAAAAAGGGTCATACTATATTAACAAATAAATACAGTATCATGTGACAAAACAGGAACAAAGAACAGGTAAGAAGAGTTTTCAGGCAGTTCTAATGAATTCATATTCTGTGCACTAGATTCTAAACCTAACGGTGGAGAGAAAAGATGTTCCTGCATTATATGTTTGGGCAGCATGGTGGTAAAGTGGTCAGCATGTCCATGTGACAGCAAGAAGTTCTTGAGTTTGAATCCATTTCTGTCTTGAGTTTGCATGTTCTCCATGTGCTTTGACGGGGTTTCCTCTGGGCATTCTAGTTTCCTCCTACAGTTGAAAGACATGCACAGTAGAATAATTGGCTATTCAAAATCGCTCCTTCGAATGAGTGGGAATTGTGTTGTCTGTGTTGGCCTGCGATGGTCTGGTAAACAGTTCAGGGTGTACCCTGCTTTTGCACATTTGACAGCTGAGATTAGCTTCGGCCTCCAAAAAATAAACGAGTTACTGATACAGTATTCCCCAAATCCAAGATCCCTTGTATATAAGAAGCACTGAAAAAAGTCAACTTCTATTCGTTACAGAAGGACCATGCTGTGAGTGGTTCATGCTTTAGGTTGTTTGTTTGCCTCCAAACCTGTGATATCATACCTGCACAGCAGAAAAATAATAACTCCCGATTTAAAGGCTACCCGCTTCCTCTCCCTTTATATAATAATGTGTATAATCACGCAAGCTTTTGTGTATACAGTGAATTCATTTTCAGCTAATTTAGCATAATTTAAATATTATTCATATGCTTGGAAAACAAAAAGTTTGTTTTTTTTTCTAAGCAGAACACAAGTCCAGGTGACGTAGAACTTAAAAGAATCTAGAGTATCGAGATGATGCATTATTATTTTTTTTATTTGTAAATTTAGGACTCCAAAGAAGGATATAATTATATTATTTTTGTTGTTAAACCAATACATAAAGTTTGATGTATTTTGTCATGTTGCTATAAGGTTTATCTAATTACCATTCCCATACTCTGTGGCAATTCTCATCTCCAATCTTGGGAGCCCACTGTTCTACAGAGTTTGTAGTATTGCGTAGTGTAGAAGTGCATGCTGGGAGCATCACCTTCAGTAGATCCTCTTTAGTGCATCTCAGAACCCATTCCATTTTACAGTCAAATATTAGCTTTTCAAAGACTTTATAGCAGTATGTGAATTTCTGTGAAACTCCGTTACCTCTATCCTCTTTTCGTCTCATGTATGGGTCCAGTCTGTGATAGTTTTTGACCTTTGCATGTAAATAAGACTTATATTTGTCTTTTTCCACCTTGCCAAAACATTGTCTTTTCATCCTTTGTATGTCTTAGTTCTATGCTTATTCATCACAGTCTTACATGCTTGGTAAAATAGCTGGAACTATCTATTTTACATACCCAATAAAGATGTTGTTACCTGCTACTCTGTGTTCTGTAATTCGTGGTTAGTGTTATATTATATTATTTACATGGATAGCAATAAGTAGTGAAATGATTTAATGTACTTTTGTAATATTTTAAAATATGGTGTAAGCAGCAATGAAAGAATAGCAGAATGCTACAGAATGAATGGGTGTTAACACATCTATCTCACAGGAAGATCTGGGCTTTTGAGCTTCGTGCCAGGCGTGGGTGTTTCTGTGTGCAGTTTGCATGTGGCATGCACATTAGCGAAATTGGACATTCAGGTTTCGAGTAGCTGAATTCTATGTTCATTTGGATCACCTATCTTTTTAGTTGATCCAATTCACAAGGCCATGTTCCATTCAGTTCATGCAGTGCTTCTCAATTATTTTGCTTACTTAATGCAGTACTTATCTCAATTATGTGGCGCCCCCTCTAGGAAGAAAAAAACATTTCATGCCCCCACACCACCCCGCAAGTGACTATAAATAGTATTATTTGTCTATAAAATTATTAGCACACCTCATAACATTGTATCTTTATTAACATTAAAAACACAAAGAAAGAAATACAGTTCAACTTACAACAAATAAAAACGTCATTAAGTTTTTTAATCTGTAAAAGATTTAAAGTGCACCAATGTGCCTGAAATTAAAAGAATACATCGTTATTTAAACTCACTCAACTTACTTCTGTCTTAATATCTCCGTCTCTCTCCACCTTTCTCTTTGTTCCTGTTAGAAAAATTTCCGTGTTGTTTAAGGGATTGTTTACTGCACCATATATTGTTCGGTCGTGTGGAAAACTGCTACGCCATAGCGCGACAATTAGAGCGTCACTGCCAACTAGTGGAGTGGAGGTGTACATGTAATTCTCATACACTATCCAGAAAGCATGTTCCCCAGGGTCATACGCGCCCACCCTGGCCTCATATCACGGCGCCCCACTATTTGTGAAGCACTGAGTTAAAGTTAAGTGTTGTTTTGCAGTCTGCTAACTTGCATTAAAAGAGTGTATTTTACTTTTGGCAAGTGTAATGTACAGGGGGTGGACAAAATAATAGAAACACCTAACATTTTGGCATCATAATCTTTGAACATAATTTAAACAATCAAAACTTGGCATATGTATTGATTCCTACAACTTGTGACGATGGCGGACTTGTGCTTTGCTGAGAACGTTTTTCCTTCTCTTTCGAAGGCTGTCATTACTTTTGAGACAGTACCTCCTGAAACACCAAACATTTCGGCAGTTTTTGTTTCAATAGCGCCGACCATACGAGCACCAACAATTTGGCCTCTTTTAAAATCTGAGAGGTCTGCCATTATGGGGTATGATTAATGTTTTCAATATCTGTTTAATGTTTTCAATATCTGAAAAAGGAAAAAAAAAAAACATTTATTTTACATCAACATTTCCAATAACCAAATTATTATACAAAAAATAATAACATATTGCAAGTTTTGATTGTTTAAATTATGTTCAAAGATTATGATGCCAAATTGTTAGGTGTGTCCATTATTTTGTCCACCCCCTGTATGAGCCCTCAATTTCTTCATTAATGATAAATATGGTTTTGTTTGTTTTGTTTCTTATTGTTTTTCCTGTTGTACGGACAAGAGATAACCATTCGTGCTTAGCTCAGCTCAGGAGTTCTACAATACAGTGTGTTTATAGTTCCTCTCAGCCTGTGTAACATGAAAGAGTAAACGGTCAAGATGAAATTAAAAAAAAAAAAAAAAGACTAAAAAACATGATATATGTTAGAATTAACTGACAACTGAAAAAGCAATCATTTCATTTTTTTATTAAATTTACAGTGATTAATATGCACATAATCCCAGCATCCCATATCTTCCTGAGAGCAACAAAAATATAAAAATAATAGGAATAAAAATGATATGAAATAATATTAATACTTTTATTTTATATCGTAATCTTCTGATTTATGTGTAAAACAATACCAATTCAATTTATACAGGTTATTAAAATTAGTACCATTAGTTTTACAAAAAGAATCTGTTTATGATTTAATTATGATTCTCAAGTATTTCTCAAAGAACATTGAAATAAAATGCTGTAATCTGAGATTTAACATTCAAACACAGCTACAAATTTGGACTGATATATACATTGGAGCAGAATTAGCAAGACTTAAAAAATTAACATTTCTTTCGATGAAAGAAATTCTAAAAGGAAAAAAAAACAACTCAGTGTAAAATAAAATGAAAAAATTCCTAACATTTGTATGCAACTTAAACAAGTGGACTGTTGCTTAAAAACTGTACAACTATTCAAGTATAAAAATGGACTATGCGTATGCGTGTGTGTGTGTGTGTGTGTGTGTGTGTGTGTGTGTGTGTGTGTGTGTGTGTGTACTGTTTAATTTTAGATTTTCAATAGTCCTAATTTATCTAAATTGTATTGGTATAAAAGATGATAAAATGTAGTGGTATAACTACAAGTATGCCAAGCTACCGCTTATGCTTTTATATATATATATATATATATATATATATATATATATATATATATATATATATATATATATATATATATATATATATATATATATATATATATATATATATATATATATATATATATATAAACAAGTTATCATCTGAAAATTCCCCATTTATGCCTTGAGGGTTTTCTTTTGCTAATATGCACAGTCAATACCCTGAGAGTGTGCATTTAATAATGTTTTAGTTTTTATCACATACCGGTAACTAAAGCAAATCCTAGATATTGAATCTGTAGGCAGAAGGGAAACGTGCAGTACTATGGCAGAACCAACACCTGAGAACTCTGATCGAGAGCACATAACATTAGCACATTTGTTAGCACTTGTTCTTTTCCCTTTGTGTATTAAAATTGAAAAACAAAAATCTTCATCTTAGATAGTTTAACATTATTACCTGTGCTTAGTTCATAAGGATTTTTGTCTCTTAGCACATCTGTATTGTATATATATTTATATCTTCACTAAATATAATTGGCATTTTAGTAGTGCATTTATATAATTGTTTGAATCCCAAGTTATCAATACTTGGGGTAAAGAACCCTCCTAATCTTGCCATCAGCTTGGTTCTTATCTAACCATTTGTCACAAGGGAAGACAGTGGTCACCCCATTGGATGTGTTGGTAATCTCAACCCGGTTCAGTAGCCACCCAGGACTGATGCCTGAGTTATCATGCTCAATGCAGACTCTTAGCAGTTCACCCATATCCAGTAGTTCTACACTGAATCGGTCAGTACGGCCACGCTCAAATAGATTGCGACATTTCTGCTTCAGCTTGCGGCAGCCTGAGTCACCACTTGAACCGTAGACAGTAAGAAATACATTAGCATCTGTCCCCGCACCCTTTTCATCACCTGTGATCACGGTGATCTCGTACGTGACAGGTACAAATTTGCGTGCCTTGCTGGCAAAGCTCTCAATAAACTTTGTGCACTCAAAAGTTTGGAAGTCATCACGCTTGGATGAGAGGGGGATGAGGGCATTGCAGCAAAAGATATACCTGAGAATGAGAGAAAATAGAAGGGAGGGAACAAAAAGGAGAGTTCCTTTATAAATTTTTACAATAGACCATTTACAAGCCAATATACAGACCGTCATGAATAGCATATACAACAAAGCCGGGTGTTGTAAACAGGACAAGGTCGTATGCTTTTCTGATTAGTGGGTGTGAAAAAATGTCTGAAGAAAACTATTTGGCCAGCTGCGTAACCAGTTCATTGTAAGGAACAGGATCAATAAAAGAAAAGGGGCAGAGCTAATTTCTTTTTGGCTAAAGAGATTAAAGAATCTTTACTAATGATCATATTCGTTGACATGTATACAAATAGCAGACAACACAAATGCAAGTACAGTTTCTTCTGATCATAAAGATTTAATAAGGTTGACATTAAGAAAAAACACAATGTGGACCCCGTAGGGCATTATATTGTAAAGTGGAAAAACACAAAAAAGTAGAAACTAGGAACACAGTTTGTGTTCATTCATTCATGTTCTGAACCACTGAATCCTAATTAGGGTCATGGGGAGGCTGGCACCCATCTCAGCCGACACTGGGCAATAGACAGCTTGCCGGGCCATCGCAGAGCAGAAACACACTGACAGTTATGCAGCTACTGTTTACAAAAGTCAGTAATGATTCTTTTACATGAACCTCTCACCATACACAGTGAGAACCCAGTTAGCTGCACTGGGTGAACTGTGTTGTTGACAGGGGGGCTTGAACTCCCAACCTTGGGATCGGTAATCCAGCACCTTACCACTAGGCCACCACTGCTCCAGTTTGTGTTTAAGTATAATTGTAACAATTTGCTCAAGTACAGATTTTAGAAATGACATAACATTCTTTGTTGGATTTATCAGGGTTAAGTTATTTAGAGTATTTGCTACGGATATGTACATTTCCAGCAGGATGAACTCCACACAACAAACTCACACAGGATCGTTCACTACATACAAGGTAGGAAAATAAACTGTAAACAAATCAGCAGGAATTCAATGTAAAGGGTTATTTCACAAACAAAGCTTTAAACAGAACCGAGAACAGTTATGAATGGGTTAGTATAAACGTCTCACCGCAAGCAGATCCTGGGTTTAATTCCAAGCCTTGGCATTTCTGTGTGGAGTTTTTATGTTCCCCCCGTGCTTGCATGGGTTTCCTCCGTATATTCCGGTTCCCTCCCACAATCAAAAAACATGCAGAATAGGTTAACTGATTGTTCCAAATCACTCATAAGTCTGAATGTTTTTGTAGGTGTTGACCCTGTGATGGCCTGGTGAGCTGCCCAGGGTGTACCCCACCCTTGCTCAGATTTGGCTAAGATGGTCGCCAAGCTCCCCACAACCCTAATTTGGATTAAGTGGTTCAGAAAATGACTTGTATACAAAATTCCATCATCTTCATAACTGCTTAATCCTAATTAGGATCATGGGGAGGCTGGTGCCCATCAGAATATTCTGGGCATGGGCAAAGTATGGTATGCGATGCAAATAGTGTATCGCTGTCTATCTATATTTGCAGATGAAAAGCTTTTAAACTCTCTTATTATATGCTTTACCTTTTCATAATCTGGATAATGTATAAACTGTATTTCTGTAACTTGTTTAGGCTGCAGATTAATCATGAAGCCCAGTAAAAGAAGGTTACTCAGTAAGGCATACAGTACCCCTGACTCATGGTAGGGGCGCTTGTGAGCCCACATACTCCTACAATCTTCTTCATTTGTAGTTCATATTGCCTTTACAATCTGACTAATCAAAATGGAAGATTACATTTCCAAGCTAAGAAAATTTGCAAATCTGGACTTTCAAAAAAACAAACAAACAAACAAAATACCCAAAGGTAATAACTACAGGAAGACTAAACCTCAAATGAAATATGCATCACATATTTGTGTAAAGAATGCTCATATGAGAAATAAAACACAACACAGTGTCTGTTGTCAATCAAATGATGAATGATATACTCTTTTGGGTTAATTGTATTTCTAAATCTGACTGTAAAAGAGTCAGTGCCTTACCAATTGTCAACCTCAACACACATCACTGATATATATATATATATATATATATATATATATATATATATATATATATATATATATATATATATATATATATGTATATATATATATATACATACATATACATGTACCACTGTATATTATATGTATATTTTATTTATATATATATATATATAGATATATATATATATATATATATATACAGTGGGGCCAATAAGTATTGGGCAATGTAAAAATGTGCAAGTTCAGCCATTTAAAAAGAAAAGAGAGGTTTGTAATTTTCATCATAGGTACACATCAAGCTTGAGAGACAGAATGTAAAAAAAATCCAGGAAATCACATTGTATGATTTTTAAACAATTTATTTGTGAAAATGGGAGGCCAATATGTATTGGGCAGCTAGAAAACAAGCATTATTTCGGCCCCCACTCGTTAACAGTATGAATGGCACCTGTTAGAACTGATTAGATGCATAAGCGACACCTTCAAACCCGCACACACCTTCAAACTGTCAGACTGCAGTCTTCACCATGACCAAGACCAGAGAGCTTCCCAAAGACACCAGAGATAAAATTGTTCAACCGCACAAAGCTGGGATGAGTCAAACTGCAATTGGTAAACAACTTTGTGAGAAAAGATCAACAGTTGGAAACATTATTAGAAAATGGAAGAAGTATGACATCACTGACAACCTCCCGAGGAGTGGTGCTTCATGCAAGATCTCACCTCGTGGGGTTCAAAAGATCCTGAGAACAGTGAGTAATCAGCCCAGAACTACACGGCAGGAACTGGTCAATGATTTGAAGGTGGCAGGAACCACCGTCACAAATGACAATAACTAACACACTACGTCGTTATGAGATGAAATCCTGCATTGCCCGAAAGGTTCCCCTACTAAACAAAAAACTTGTAAAGGCCCGTCTGAAGTATGCTAAAGACCATCTGGACGATCCAGAGGAGGATTGGAAGA